>CAWUFW010016532.1:0-305009 GCA_963921515.1 Calotriton arnoldi | reverse complement strand
GTCATACCTATTGGACATATGGGAGACCTGTGACACTACCCTCTGAACCTGAGCCCCTCACACTCTGCTGTGAATGGGGAACAGCTGCCTGAACTTCACATTCACATGCCCCAGTCTGCATGGGCAGCTGATCAGACACCTATGTGACACACAAGTATCGTCTCCTATGGTCACATCTCCAGTGGCATGCTGAGCCCCTACCAAGAAACTCCACAGCAGTCCTGGCGACTAATCCACAGCACACTGACACAGAGGCAGACACCTGAGGGGTCAAATCACTGCACACAATGTGTCAGCTGATACACGGGAGTGGGAGTACAGAGTGTATTGTATGGCCTGGAGTAGGCATGACTGTCCAGCCCCACATGAATGAGGGATGAGCCCTGGACTGTAGGCAGCTGGCTAAGTATGTGTGACACACGTCATATACATACTCCTGGGGCCCAAACATTGTTCCCACCCGCAGCATGGGTGTGTGCCAGATACCCCAGCCACATGTGGTGGATCAGCTCAGCAATTGGACCACAGATCAAAGTAACACGCTGAATACATGTCAGAATACAGGCATTGTGTAAGCAATGGACCCACCCATGATGCCCACCACAGAGTCAGGGAAACAGATGCTGTCTCCCACCTTGAGTCAAGCAAACTGCAAGGACACAGTCCTAAGTGACAGAATTCCCTGCATGTAAGGGCCACACCTGGGTATCAGATGAGGAGTGGGCAGTGCACAATAGAGGGACATGGCTCCTGGACAACATGACTGCTGTACTGTGGCAGTTTAACCAGGCCAGAGGAGGGCACATAGCATGTTAGACAGAGTTCACAGTGCAGTCTTTGACTCACCCCCTCCTTGCTGCTCTCTGGCCTTCAGCTGCCCATCCAGGTCTGGAAAGACCACCGCCAGGATCCTGAGCATGTGGGGGGTCAGGGTCCGTGTTCCGCCCCTCCTGCGAGGAGGCGACAGCTTCAGCTGGACCCGTGCAATCCTCCGGGTCCAGCCCCGAAGGTCCTGCCACCTCTTTTGGCAGTTGCGGATCCGGCGCTTGTAGACCCCCACGGACCGGACAGCCCGGACGATGTCCTTCCAGATCTCCTGCTTCCGATGGGCAGAAGCCTGTCAGGATGACAAAGTGATAAGGCCATTACTACACATGCAACATATCCGTGCATGACACAGTTGCATATACATGTCGCAATCACAGGGGCACATGGTGTACACAGGCAGTGCACGGCTGCCCATGGACAGTTTTCCAGAAGTCACTACATGGTATCATTGCATGGGGAGTAAAACCCTGTTCAGAAGCACTGTCACTGCACCATACCTGTCCAGTGCAAGTCACTACACACTATGGGGGGTGACAACTACTCAGTGAGCCTGCTAGCCAGTGGCGTGCAGACTCTCAGCCTTGCTAGTCAGACAAAATGCACATTCAGAAAGGCAGTGCACAGGACACTCACCTGCTCCCCTGGTGTCCCATACAGCTTGCTGTACTGTGGAAGTAGGCTGTCCAGCAGGGCCTGGTTCTCTTCAAGGCTGAAGGCTGGGGCTCTCTCCACAGTACGTGCCATTGCAGGGTCCAGAGGGGCAGAGACAGCAGCAGTGCAGTGGCAGATGTCGTCTTGGAGCATGTAGTGCAGGCAAGTGGGCTCTCAGGGGAACAGCCAGCAATATATATGTGCTGGAGAGGCAGATACTGTCCCTTGTGTCCAAAGTGATAGGTCCAAGTCGTTTGCATCTTCTGAATCTGGCCAATCCATGGAATAGCAGCACCAAAACACGCCCACAGCATCCTTCAAATCTTCAACTTCATGACATACATGATTTTGCAACATTGTTGTGGGTGACCAACTGATTTTCCAGCAACCGACTCGTTCGAAATTCGAAAACGCGTCCGTTGCCAGGCAAGCCCATTGTCAATGGGTGCGCACCGATCGGTCCATTGCAGTTCAACGCGCACAGGGGTACAACGCGTACCCGCACACATTGAAAGCAATGGGCCGGCCGGAGGCACCGATCGGTCCATTGCAGTTCAACGCGCACAGGGGTACAACGCGTACCCGCACACATTGAAAGCAATGGGCCGGCCGGAGGCACCGATCGGTCCATTGCAGTTCAACGCGCACAGGGGTACAACGCGTACCCGCACACATTGAAAGCAATGGGCCGGCCGGAGGCACCGATCGGTCCATTGCAGTTCAACGCGCACAGGGGTACAACGCGTACCCGCACACATTGAAAGCAATGGGCCGGCCGGAGGCACCGATCGGTCCATTGCAGTTCAACGCGCACAGGGGTACAACGCGTACCCGCACACATTGAAAGCAATGGGCCGGCCGGAGGCACCGATCGGTCCATTGCAGTTCAACGCGCACAGGGGTACAACGCGTACCCGCACACATTGAAAGCAATGGGCCGGCCGGAGGCTCGATCGGTCCATTGCAGTTCAACGCGCACAGGGGTACAACGCGTACCCCACACATTGAAAGCAATGGGCCGGCCGGAGGCACCGATCGGTCCATTGCAGTACAACGCATCACTGTACATGTGACTGGCATATGTCAGCATGCCTGTCTCAGATGGACATATGCCAGCCACAGATAGCTCCCAGGGAGTGAGGGGCACACCTACATCACGACAGCCTGTCCAAACCTTATCATAAGGCATGTAAGGCTGCATTTCCTATTGTGTGTATGTTGGTGTACATGTTGTCCTGTGGGTGTCACCTGTGGGCAGCCACCCCCAGGCTGTGCACGTGTTCATGGGGACAGGATCCTGGGTGTTACGTGTACGTGACCACTGTGATGTGCAACTGTTCATATCTGTGCATGTGCCATGGTCACATTTCACAGTGGTGTTTGTGTATGTCATGTCACATACCCCGTGAGTCCCATGTGGGACGGTATGTTTGAGCCAGGGTGTCCCAGTGGCACAATAGTGATGGACCTCCACAGTCTTTGTGCATGTAGTGTTTACAATGTCTCTGATTTCATGTGCACAATGGGAGACAGTCTCCACATCCACGTTGTGTGTGCATGGACTCTGATGTTGTGCGTGTGTGTCACAGACGTCCATGTCTGTCCTGCCGTGGCAAGTGGGGCCACTACCTGTGGGGGTCATGTTTGTTTTGCTGTGGTGTACACATGATACTCCATGTGATGCCAGTGTCCATGTGGCATTACAGGGTCCCTGGGAATGTACCTGTCGTTGAGCTGTGGTGCCTGGGGCACATCTGTCCTCACATGTCACTGTGGGGGGTGAATGTGACACGGCAGCAGGAGATGGGAACTGTGACACGGCATCATGATATCCAATGGGCCAACCTGGGACAAATTGATGCCACCTGTAGGACCGTGTTGACAGATGTTGGCCATGTATGTACCATACATGTCCTTCCGGTACTGCACACTTCATGTAGTTGTGCCTCATAATGATGTATGTTGGGATCTTGAGTGTGTTCAATGCCGCATATGTGGGGTGACTGACAATCTTGCTTACTTCTCCTCTGCACTGCAGGGCTCCTGCTGTCCATCGGCCATTCCCAGACCTGGCAACGATGGTGGAACGGGACAGCATCCGACGGTACCGCTTCACCAGGCAGCTGATTGAGGATTTGGCAGTGCAGTTGTCCCCACATTTGCAGCCTGGCCGGCCGTATCCTACAGCGCTGACCCCCAAGGTGAAGGTGATGGCAGCCCTACACTTCTTTGCCACCGGTACCTTCCAACATACTGTGGCGACTGCTGGTGGGATGTCACAGACCATGTTCAGCCGTGTGCTCCGCGATGTTTTGGCGGCAATGTTGCTCTTCCTGAACCGGTACATCTATTTCCCTAGACTGCGACGACTCACTGACGTGAAGAGTGACTTTTATGCCCTGGGGAGGATGCCGCATGTAATTGGCTCCATTGATGGGACACATGTGGCTTTGGTACCACCACAGGCCCAGGAGCAGGCCTACAGGAACCGCAAGCACTACCACTCGGTCAATGCACTGGTGGTGTGTCTTGCAGACATGACCATCACACACGTGTGTGCCCGTTTCCCTGGTTCAGCACACGATGCCTTTGTGATGAGGAGTAGTCGCATCCCCAGGATGATGGCACAGATGCAGAACCAGCGTGCCTGGCTTGTCGGTGTGTACTGACTTTGTGCCATTGTGTGTGATCTGATCTGTAGTATTCCGCCCACTTTTCCAAGTCAGCTAATGTGCACTTGTCTGGCCGTAGGTGACTCGGGATACCCCAACATGCCATGGTTGCTGACACCCCTCAGGAACCCTGTGACACCTGCCCAGATGCGCTACAATGAGGCACATGGTCGGACCAGGAGAGTGATTGAGCGGACCTTTGGTCTCCTGAAGAGCCGCTTCCGCTGCCTGGACAAGACCGGAGGGTCCCTCCCATATGCCCCTGTGAAAGTGTGCAAGATTATCATCGTCTGCTGCATGCTCCACAACCTGGCAGTGCGGAAGGAGTTGCCTCTCATCCAGGATGACAATGACCAACATCCGCCACCTGTGGAGGATCCTGGCCTGGACCACGATGCCAGTGACGATGATGATGATGATGATGGTGATGGTGATGTCCGCACACAGCTCATCACCAACTTCTTTAGCTGAATGTGAGTATCCTGAGGTGTCATGTCAATGATGTGAGTTGGCATGATGTGTGGGTGGTGCTCTGGTGCTGTTGGAGTGTGTCCATGGGCTACTTGACTGGATGTGTGTTGCGATGTGTGGTGACAGGTGGGCTGTACTCCCCAACAGTGTTGACATGCTAACTTGGTTCTGGGTGGGTATCTTGTAACATGTATTGTGCATGAGTTTTGCTGTTCTGTCCTGTACTCCATTGCTTTTGACTGTGTGTCATTTCTGTCCTTCACAGGGTACTTTCAGATTCGTTTGGTCAACTGTGTCCACCGACGACGTGATTGCACATCCAGGCTGGTAGCTGTTGTGTCCCTACAGGTGATGTGCGCCACACCCATGGACTTCCTTCCGTCTACAGTTGTTGACTGTGTGCCCGCTACCAGGTGGGGTTACCTTGCATCTGTAGTGGTTACGGCATGTTGCAACTGTGTAATAAACCTGTGCTTCACTTTGTGATGTGCGTTGTCTGTGGTCACACATTTGACTGCCATTTGCTTACTGCACCTGTGGGCTACTTGACTACAACTGGGAATGGGTGTGGTGTCTGTGCATTGCACCGTCTTCCCTGGCAACATCAGTGTAGGCAATGAGTCAGATGGCCTAGGTGTGTATGTGTCGTGTAGCCCTGGTGGTGTGTCTCCCTCATGTGTGTCACGTTGCCTGTACTCACATGCCTGTGTTGTCCTTGCTGTTGCAGTTCGCATACACTGTGTCATTTTGCAGTTCATCATCCCCATAACAGCACCCACGTTGGAATCACGACAGAGGCAAGTATGGTGTATTAGTGTGTTTATTGTGATACATTTGTGTTAATAGTGCATAGGATGGGTTGTGCTGTACATGAATCTTGCAATCCCAAGTTCCTAGGTGAATTGAAAGTCCGGGTAGACAGGATCCCCAGTATCGGGGCCACAGTTGTCTGACACATTGGTCCAACTTGTACTCCCCATGCAATGTGTGGGAGTAGTGTTGCCGTCAACAGGGTGAACAGTCTGTGCACAAAGGCGAACATCCAGAACAGGTTCAGGCTTCCTGGGAGTTGCGCTTGGCCATCGGCCTCTCACTTTTCCCTCCTCGGACGACCCCTCTTCTTGGGGGGGGCCCTCAAGTGCAGGCTGCTGTGGTGCAGGGGACTCTCCGCCAGAGTCCTCCTCCCTCCCTGTGGCAGTTGCAGTTTGTTCGGCACCAGATGTTGTTGGCACACAGGGAGGTGTGGACTGGTTGCTGTCCATCTGGCGGAGGCATTGTAAAATGTCCCTGTGCACCGCCGTCATCTCATGCAGTGCATCCCACTTGGACTCCACGCGGGACATGTGTGAGTCCACACGGGACATGTGTGACTCCACGTGGGACATGTGGGAGTCCAAGCGGGCATGATGGGCAGCCTGCTGCTGTTTAATGTCTCTGAGGAGCCCCACTACCTGGCTGAGCTCTCCGGTGCTGGACTGGTACGCATCAGCTATGCGTACCAGTTGTGGGTCGTCATGCACACCAGCAACGTCTGCAAGCAGCGACCTCTGTCTCCCACCCCTCCCACCACCCCTGCTGACATGTGCAGTGTGTGCAGTGGCACGCACAGATAACCCTGGTCCACCTTGGGGGTTGGTGGTGGTGGTGGTGTCCATGGCCCCAGGTTGGTCCAGGGTCACTGTGCTGGTGTTGCTCCTTATTCTGTCCATGTCGGCAGGGATGGTATTCGTGGTGACAGTCGTTGTAGGGGTGGGTGCAGGGGGTGCAGCTGGTGGTCCTGCTGGTGCTGCAGCTGGTGGTCCTGCTGGTGCTGCATGTTGACTTGCACCGGATGTGCCAGGTTGTTCTTCATCGTCCGAGGAGGACAGAGGCTGTACGACGCCAGTGAGCTCGGCATCCTCTTGAGCCTGGGACTGGGACTCCTCAGCGTCTGCTGCTGTGTCCCCATCATCACCTGTTTTTGGGAGACACAAACAATGTATGTCATGTTTCTGCAGGCATCAATGGTTGACACACATGACAGTTGTGACTGTGCCTCTGGGTGCGGGCCTGTACATTGCATTGTCCTAAGTCGTCACAGTCAGGGGTTGATATTGGTGTGGCACATTGTCCTGCATTATTTGGGCATTTCTATGTATTTTCTGGGGTGTGAACATGGTCTGCATTGCTTGTGTTTGGTTGACAGCCGGACCTCCTTCCCACCCACCCAGCCAGTCAGTTATCCCACCATGGAACATGCTTGCGTTGCAGGGAGTGTAAGTTGTCTCTCAGGATGTCAGTCAGTGGTGTCCTGCTGTTTGTTGGTGCACAGTTGGCAGCAGGGCCTTGTGCTCCCCACAGCAGTAGCCAGTGTCAGCCATCTTGTGAGTCCTTCTCCACTCCCTGTGATGTGAGCATGGTTCAGGGTGGTGTTGATGGGCCAGTTGTGAGGCTGAGCAATGTCTGTGACTACGACTCCCATCATGCTATTGCCTCCACCCTCCTTCCCAGCATGCCCATGCTTCCTTCCTTTTGACTCTGCTTCCCTGTGGGTTGGGCTGGCTGTGCTGACAGGATGGCTGGGAGTGTTGTCCTGGCAGTTGTTTGGCTAAGAGTCCCAAGAGTGTCCCTGTGCTTCACACAACATAACCCAGGGTGGTGGTGCTTTGTGGGATCTTGTGTTAGGATGGAGGGCATTGCATTCTACCAGGTGGGTACTGTGGAGTTTGTGTTGGGGGGTGTGTGAGGGGAGGTGCTGGTGACTATAGTCAGTGCTGCAAGTCCCCCTTCCCACCCAGCCAGCCAGATATCCCACCATGGAACGTGCTTGCATTGCAGGGAGTGGAAGTTGTCTCTCAGGATGTCAGTCAGTGGTGTCCTGCTGTTTGTTGGTGCACAGTTGGCAGCAGGGCCTTGTGCTCCCCACAGCAGTAGCCAGTGTCAGCCATCTTGTGAGTCCTTCTCCACTCCCTGTGATGTGAGCATGGTTCAGGGTGGTGTTGATGGGCCAGTTGTGAGGCTGAGCAATGTCTGTGACTACGACTCCCATCATGCTATTGCCTCCACCCCCTTCCCAGCATGCCCATGCTTCCTTCCTTTTGACTCTGCTTCCCTGTGGGGTGGGCTGGCTGTGCTGACAGGATGGCTGGGAGTGTTGTCCTGGCAGTTGTTTGGCTAAGAGTCCCAAGAGTGTCCCTGTGCTTCACACAACATAACCCAGGGTGGTGGTGCTTTGTGGGATCTTGTGTTAGGATGGAGGGCATTGCATTCTACCAGGTGGGTACTGTGGAGTTTGTGTTGGGGGGTGTGAGGGGAGGTGCTGGTGACTATAGTCAGTGCTGCAAGTCCCCCTTCCCACCCAGCCAGCCAGATATCCCACCATGGAACGTGCTTGCATTGCAGGGAGTGGAAGTTGTCTCTCAGGATGTCAGTCAGTGGTGTCCTGCTGTTTGTTGGTGCACAGTTGGCAGCAGGGCCTTGTGCTCCCCACAGCAGTAGCCAGTGTCAGCCATCTTGTGAGTCCTTCTCCACTCCCTGTGATGTGCGCATGGTTCATGGTGGTGTTGATGGGACAGTTTTGGGGCGGGCAATATGTGTGACTGCGACTCCCATGATGCTATTGGCTACACTGACTTGGCCAGCATACACAGAATTCCTTCCTTTGAGTGGTCTTCACTGTGTGTTGGTGTTGTTGTGGTGGCTACATGTGTGGATGTGTTTGTTAGTTCTATTTGTGCCACTGCCTAGCTGTAGTTGTGGTTGTGTTTGTACATGTGTTGGCACAGTTGGATGTGACTTTTTTGATGGCATGTGTTGTGTTTATCTGACTGACATACACATTTTGGGATGATTCTGTTCTAGTTGCTGTGTAATCGGTATGAGTGCATGGTTTGACTCTCCCCTTGACAGTGATGTGTGTGTTTTGTGGCAGTTTATTGTGTACATTTGTTGTGTACTCACCAGGCTCTGGGATGTCCTCTAGTCCATATACGCTCACTGGCGGAAGGATGGCCCGCACCTTCTCCTCCCAGGGCCTGAGGTATATTGGCTTGGCAGGAGGGCCACTGCCGGTGTGTTGGCTGTTGATGTAGTCTTTCTTCAGCATGTCCCGTACCCTCCTGCGCACGTCATACCACCTGTTCTGGATGTCCGTCTTTGTGCGCCGACATGGTGATTGGGCGTTCACCCTGTTGATGATCCTCTCCCACATCTTGGTTTTCTGCGACATGGGGGTCTGTTGGACCAGAGTGCCAAACAGCTGTGGCTCCACCCTGAGGATCTTGTCTACCATGACTTCCAATTCACTATCTAGGAACTTGGGATTCTTCTTGGGGGGCATGGTGATGGGTGGTGATGGTGGGTGATGTGTGTGTTGGTGTGCAGGTGAGGGTGTGTGAGTGTGTGTTTTGCTGGGTGTATGTGAGGTAGGTATTTGTTGGTGTGCTGATGGTGTGTGGCTTGTGTGAGGGATGAGCTGTGGGTGTGTGGTTGCTTTCTCTTGGGTGCTGGCAGTGGAATGGCATTTGCAAAGGCTCATGGTAGTGATTTGTGTCCTTTATATAGGTGGAGTTGTGGGTGTGTCCTTGTTCTCTGTCCCCACCCCCCCAGTATTTATTGGCTTGGTAATTGCATGTTTGGCCTTTTTTTGGGTGATTTTTCCTTTGTGCTGTTTGTGTATGTTGGAAACGTTCTTGTGACCGAGTCGGACCCTGCATTGGTCTCGTACGGTGTTTTCCGTTTCATTCACGCTGTGTTTGTGCAGTTTTCTATGCTGCGTACGCGTCGGTCGCGGTGTATTGTGTTGCTTCGGCTCGGTTTTGTATGCGTGTCGGTCGTACGGCTTGTCCTCCGTCCGACTCGCTCGTGGTTTTCGCGCCTTGCATCGTACTTAGCGGTTTGGAGTTAGCGTGTACGTTTCGGTCGGATTTGTTCCGGGTGCGTGTCGGTCGGTTGGATTCGCGTGTTTTTCCGGCCGGATTGCTGTTTTCCGTGCGTCTCGGTCGGTCGACTTGGTTTCGTTACGTGTCGGTCGGATTTTTCGCGCCTTGCATCGTACTTGGCGTGTCGGGCGCCACGGGTACGTGTCGGTCGGTATTTTTTCCGGATCCGAGTCGGTCGGTGCTTTTTCCGGCCCGAATCGGAATCGACCCCTTATTGTTTTCGATGATGATGCATTACTGTTTTACCTTCTGATGTATCTCCCCTCCTTCTCACTTCCCCCCTTCTTTTTCTTTTTCTTCTCTTTCCTTCTTTAAATTTAAAATGTTAAAATGCATTTACTCTATGTACAATTTTTCCCCCTTGTGGGTTTTGTTGGTATTTTCGTCATATATATATTTTGCCCTTATTTCCTTTGCTATATGACTATGTAATGATGTTTTTACTTTGTTTATTATATCAATAAAGCATTCTAAACTCAAAAAAAAGAATGTCTAGAGGTGGAAGAATGGTAAGCACACATGAAGGCCCATACCAAATAATCCAGCTGAATGGGTGGATACAATTGTCACAGCCGCCCGAACATTAATGTGGAATCGAAGATGCAGGAAAAGAGAGACACTGCATGATACATGGATAGGCCAATAATTAGGATTTATGCAAGACTTTACTCACAGAATACACAATTTGTACACCCCCATTGCAATATTTCCTCCTACCATTTTAAGTATCCCTGGGCCAGATGTACGACCCTTACATTTTGCGACTCGCAAAGTGCGTCGCTTTGCGACTCGCAATTTGCGACTCGCAATTTGCGACTCGCAAAATGCTATGTACAACAGTGTCACAGATACTGTTAGCGATTCCCAATGGGGTCGCAAATTTCATGCCTCATCAATATTCATGAGGCAAGCGCAATTTGCGACCCAATTGGGAATGGCTAGCACTGCCAGGGATGGTGGCTTGCTGGGGTCAGCAGGCCACCATGTCTGGGGCTGCTTATAAAGCAGTTTTTTTTTTTTTAAATGCAGCCCGTTTTCCTTAAAGGAAAACGGGATGCATTAAAAAAAGAAAAATGAAACTTTTCAGTTTCATTTTTTAAGGGCCGGCAGGGACCACTGCCTGCTCTTAAAAAATATTTTCTCACACACTCACAAAGGGGTCCCCTGGGGACCCCTTCCCATTTGCAAGTGGTTTACCACCTACTTGAAGTAGGTGGTAAACTGCGATTGTTTTGCGGCCGCAAATGCGGTCGCAAACCAATAGTACATGGCAGTGATTCTCGCTATTAGGAAGGGACGCCCCTTCCTGATAGCGAGAGTCGCAAACGCTATTTTGCGAGTCAGTGACTCGCTAAATAGCATTTGTACATGCCATTACCCTTTTTTGCGGTTGTACACAGGCCGATCTCCCGTTTGCGAGCATAAAAAAGGTCGTACATCTGGCCCTTTGTCTCTAAACTAGGAAGTAGCCTTTTCTTACTTTCCACAGTCACTCACTTTTCCAGTCTCGAGGACACTGTGCCTTAGCTTTGCAGGTTACTATTATACTGTCTTAATGATTTCCATCATGTTTTGCTTGTTTTAGCTCGTTTTCAGTGTTGGACAACATTAATGCACCAACTGCAAAGGTTTGCTACCTTAGTAGAGGTGTTCCAGTTCTGTAGAGAGGTCTGTAATCCTCATATTTAGAATGTGTTGATCATCATCAGTTGGCGCTTCTGGTCAACGTACATTGGAAAACATTGTTGAACCATTCCAATGTTCTAGTAACTGTATTACCATTGTGTTGTGCTTTCACTTTCAGAATTGTGCTGATGTTCACAATCATGTAATGATCGCAAAGAGAGCATAAAGTTGATAGCTGGGAAGAGTTTAGCACTGTATACTGTTGCATTACTGTTTTACTACGTATTGATATGTGTACTTTGGCTTTTATTTTGTAAATGGCATACTATGCATTGAAATACACTTGAAATGTTATATATTCACAACTATGGGCAACATTACGATGTCGGACACCGTTGCGGAATCAGGACCGATCGACCTCCGGTCTGCGGTCCCACCCGCAGTATTAGGATGCAACCACACATGGTGCAGTTTCATACTCCCATTTCTCTATGGGAGCTTGTGCTGCGGTCGGAAACTGGCCACAGCACAAGCTCCCATAGAGAAATTGGAGATTTTGTTAATCCCTGTGCCGTATGGCAGGCACTACATGGTGCCTGCCACTTGGTGCAGGGATTGACAGGGGGCACCATATGCGCCCACCGGGCCCCCAACCGGAGGCCACTGTTGCAAGGGGGCCCTGCTAGGGGCTCCCAGAGTCACTTTCCGACAGGCTTTTCATTTCAGAAAGCCCAACATGAAAAGCCTGTGGGAAACCGACATTGTAATCCCGACAGAGGAAACGGTGTCCTTAAGAGATTATGTGCCGGTCCCGACTGGCCAACGGGCTCCTTGAGCCCATCGAAAGCCAGCCAGGATGACCGGCTAGTTTCACTTCCGACCTCCGTCATTGTAAAACGGCGGTCGAAAGTGAAACCAAAGATGTCGGTTGGAAAGCCTGTGACTGCACGTCGGAGGCTTTCCAACTGGCATCAAAATGAGGGCCTATGTCTGGGCAGTCCCTTCTTTATGCTAACTGTGTTTCCTGTCCTAGTCCTCTTTGTAAGCCTTCACAAAGAGAATGTTCAGACTCCCACTGTGGTATTACGGCACCCATAAATACCAATACCACAGGGTGCAAAGGTCTTGCATGGAATACATAATAAAGATGGCATCTAAAATTGTAGTCAGAATTCCTCAAATTCTGCCTTAAATCTTGAGGAATATATTTTTCTGATTCTTCTTACAATAAAGTAAAGAAATCATCCACTGTTGAATCTACTCCATTGTTTTTGCTGAGGTCATGGAATATCTAGTTACCCTGTGGTGGCCACAGACATTTTCCTCAATTTGTTTGCATTTTATTAACAGAGGATGTGCAAATCTGTGAAGCATCCTTGAATTAATGGTCCAGATATCTATAAAATGTAACCTCTTCATGTCCAGACGGAAAACATTTTAAATGCTAATTTCTTGAAATTTCTCAAAAACTGCTGACTGGTTTTACACCATACTAAGTATTATCACTTCATTGAGTAAATTTCCATTTATCTGCCAAGTTTTTGTAATTCCAATTATTCCATTCCATTTTTTCTGCATTCAGGAACAAACAATCCTATGGGATTTAAAGCGGGACATGTCACTTTTCAGGACCCCCACACCACTCAATTTGAAGCCACTGCTAGATGGATCTGCACACAACTTTCCATGAAGAATTCAAAGTGGATTACATAGTTATTTTTAAAGTTTTGTGCAGATTTGTTGAACAGTGCTAAAGCTATTAAGAAATCGAAGAATGCCTTTTTAATGGAACGTCTGGCTTGTAATATATATACATATAGATACACACACGTATATTACCTACTGGCGGTCACCAGTAGGTAGTTATAGTTAGGACCTAGTTTCCATAGGAAAAGCATTTTTTGACTTGGCTATCACTTTGGCGTCGTTTGACCAATCTGCATGAAATGTTGCCAAAAAAGTGTCATGGTGGGTACTATTGATTGGGAAAGTTTGGGGGTGATCCGTGCAGTGTGGACCGAGAATTTGGTGCGCGAAATAAGGTTATGTTTGTAATGTTAATTCCCATAGGAACCTTTAGCCACCTCTACAGCCCGAGCCACTGAACGGACTTACACCAAATTTGGCAGGGAGGTAGATTTTGGTTCAAGGAAGTCCCTTTTGCTTATTTGGTGTAAATCCATTCAGTAGTTTTTGATAAATGTAAGTTTAAAATTATAGTGATATCTCTGGCTGCGGATATTTTGCAAAGGTTTTGCGATGAATCACGAATGCACGCGCCAACGGGAATGCTCTGATTGGCTGGTTGTAACCTGAATAGAAAGTTGCGGCCACCATTTTATCTATCGGTAATGGTTCCTGGGGCTGAAAATGTGTGTGAAAGGCCACATAAGGGGTCATGGTGGGGTTACTCTGACCGCATGGATGAGAAATGGAGGTGTTAGTGAGACAAGTTATGTGTCCAAAATTGATTTTTTTAATCGTGCGTGATATTCGTGACAACGACACGACCCCTTGTGCGATCCCCTGTGTACCGTCGCGGGGACGTCATGACTACCAACGTCGTCGCGAATATTGGTGAATCATTGATGCGCATTCTTATAGAGATATTGAGAATCTGATAAATGTTTTTATAGAGTTATTTATATAGTGAGTTACCTACTGTGATGTTTAGAATTCATTATATAGTTATATTTTTGTAATGTGATGGTGGCTATTAAAATCCTGCTTTTGCTTTCCGCTTTCGCAATGTAACCGCGGAGATCACAACGAGCGACGTCATCGCGATGTCCAGAGTCACCGGGAAAATGGAAAATAGGTTTTAGAGATAGTTGTTCTAGAAATAAACTAGAGAAACATGAGTTTGAAGTGTACAGTAATAAACCTCTTTTGTGTAAAATATAGTAATGTATGTGCATGTATGTGTTTCCACTTTATGGAAAAGCTGTGATCGTCGCGGTTAACGACGACAATGCGATGTCCCAAATAACCGCGAAAACGGAAAATAGGTCTGAAAGATGGTTTTAAAAGAAACTTAGTACAAAAATATGGGTTTAAACATGCTTTGAAAGAAGTATGTATATAGTAATATGTGTAGTGCAATGTTCAGACTGGATTTTTTTACATATTATTTTTGGCTCTGTTGGTGGCCATTGAATATCTGCTTTTGTTTTCCGTTTTCGTGACGTATTCACGGGGATCGCGATGAGCGACATCATCACGATATCCAGAGTCACCGCGAAAATGGAAAGTAGGTTTTAGAGATGGTTGTTCCAGAAATCCACTAGAAAAACATGAGTTTGAAGTCTACACTAATAAACCTTTAGTGTGTAAAATACTGTAATGTGTGTGCATGTATGTGTTTTCACTTTATAAAAAAAAGGCACGATTGTCACGGTTAACGACGACATCGCGATGTCCCAAATAACAGCGAAAATGGAAAATAGGTCTGAAAGATGGTTTTAAAACAAACTTAGTACAAAAATATGATGGGTTTAAACATGCTTTGAGAGAAGTAAGTATATAGTAATATGTATAGTGCAATGTTCAGAACGGAATTTTTACATATTATTTTTGGATATGTTGGTGGCCATTGAATGTCTGCTTTTGTTTTCTATTTTCGTGACGTATCTGCGGGGATTGCGATGTCATCACAAAGATCCCCAAAAACTAAAGGGAAAAAAAAACCTTTAGAAAAACACTTCACAACATTTCGGGTACTAGGGTGGCTCTGACAAGAGCCGTTGCATTGGTTGTGTGTATATGGCTGCTACACATAAGAGCAGATGCAGTGTTTCAGGTTAGTTAAAAGCACCCTGTTGCCTTCATCTGTAAAGTGCACTCCATCATTTCTATAAATTCCATGCATGTCAAAACACAGGTTGTTGTTATAGATACAGCCCAAGCGATAGTCTCTGAGGAATGCAGAAACAGTTTTATTAACATGCTTCCTGGCTTTGTCAATCTGTGGACAGAATTGATTTGACCACTTCCATTTCTGTCATTGGCATATATTAGAGTACACCAAGACAGTGTGAGGGAAAAGTGACATCAGTTCTGCAAAGGTTTCTTTCTTTATGATTTCCAGCCCTACCGCAGTCAATGTGCCTGGGTCATTGCCACCACAGTGCACAATCATGAGGTGAGGAGCATGGGAATCCAGAATGGATTTAACCAAAGGCAGCAACTGATGAAACTTTAACCCTCTCTGGCCAAACCAAGTAATCTGCACATTTGGCAAACCCACGTCTTTGTGTCAATACCTCTCTTTTTTAAGTCTCTTTAGCCCAATAGATATAGCTGTGGCCCACAATCCATACTCTAAGCATTTTGAAGTGAAGGAGCAATAGCAGTCAGGAGAAGGCTGGAGCTGAATAAGGTAGTTTTCCAAATAAAAAGCAGTTAAAACGAAGGAGTTTTTAAAAAGATATATTTAATTGGATGCTGTCAGCATGAAAGTGAATAAAATTAGGTAGTGTGTTGGATGCCTTAGCAAGAAGTCTTATTATTGGCTGTTGTTTAAGGAAAGAAATGTAATACAGACATTGATTAGCTTTTGAATCTGTGGAGTAAAGCACACCTGCTGTATCTTATTTGGAAGCAGCATGTTCCTTCTAGAATGTGTTATGAACTTGTGACCTACTGGTTGCACTGGATTGCTAGGTACATTGAGGTAAGAGTGTATTGGGGGAAGGGTGTTAAAGAGACAGAACATTTGTTTAAAAGTTGAAGAGTGATGACACAATTTAAGTAACAGCAAGATTTAATTTCCAACTCAGGACTGTGTAATAAACTGTTGAGTAGTATTGAAATTTAAAAAAAATGAAGCTAGATATACATTTGAACTCCCTTTTTTGCGATTTCTCCACGATGATCGCAAAAACATAGCGAACACACATAGATAGGAATCTCTTTTTGAAAGAGAGGGAAAGGGTTAACAGCTACTAACCATTCACATGAGGAGATACTGTAGTCTAAAATGAAAGACATGATCTCATTTGCTGCCTTTTTCTTGATCACAGAGTGCAAAGTTGAAGAGGTTGCCATTTTATGGTTGCTTTGTATGAGAGTGGTGTACCATTCTTGTGCTTAGTTTTCAGAAAACCTAACAGTGTCAAAACTATCCAGAAAGAGCTAAAACAACAATATAATCTACAAACTGAATTCATTGGTATGTACACAACTTTTTAATTCTTTATAAAAATTACATAAGAAAAGAAGATGTATATGGGAGTTTGATAAAAAAAGAGTATCACAGTGATATGAAAAGATATATCACAGGAGTAGTGTAGCCACAATTAGAAGATGAGAACATGTGGTCCACCTGTATATGAATTAGAAGTAAGTAATACTTGTTAGGTATGTATTGGGAAGTGTTTGTCAATGTGGTTTTTAACTTATGTGACTGCTTTGCATCTGTTTAGATAGTGAGATATGGTTCTTGTGGTTGCATATAGCTATGCATACAGGGGGACTTTTGAGTTTACTTATAGATGCAGAGAGGTATATATTTTTTTAAAGATGCCTTGAATGTGTACATCTATTCGGAAATTGCATATACACTACTCATACACTCATTCATTCACCCAGACATTATCCATGCACTCATCCATTCACTCAGCCAGTACTGATGCACTCATCCAATCAATCAGTCACTACTCATACATTCTTCCAATCACCCAGGCACTACCCTTGTACTAATCCATTCACTCAGGCACTACCCATACACTCATCAAATGATCCAGGCACTACCCATGCACTCATTTATTCACTCTGGCATTATCCATAAACTCATCCATTCACGCAGGCACTACGCATGCACACATCCAATCACCCAGGCAATACCCTTCACTCATCCATTCACTCAGGCACTATGCATGCTTTCATTCATTCACTCAGGCACTATCCAAGCACTCATCTAATGACCCAGGCACTATACTTGCACTCATCCATTCACTCTTGCACTCATGCATTCACCCAGGCACTAACCATGCACATATCTAATCACTCAGCCAGTACTCAGGCACTCATCTATTCACTCAGGCACTACCCACGCACTCATCCATTCACCCAGGCACTACCCATTGACACATCCAATCACTCAGGAACTACCCTTGCACTCATCTATTCACTCAGGTACTATGCATGTACTCATCAATTCACCCAGGCACGACCCATGCACTCATCCATTCACCCAGGCACTACCCATGCGCTGATTCATTCACCCAGCCATTATCCATGCACTCATCCATTCACTCAGGCACTGCTCTTGCACTCATCCATTCACTGAGGCACTGACCATGCACTCATCCAATCACCCAGGCACTATCCATGTACTCAACCAATCATGCCGGCACTATGCATTCATACACCCAATGACCCAGGCACTATCAATGCACTCACCCATCATCCAGGGACTACCCTTGCACTAATGCAATTGCAGAGGCACTACCTTGCACTCATCCAATCACTCAGGGATTATCCTTACACTCATTCATTTACTCAGGTACTGCTGTTGCACTGATCCATTCACCCGCACACTACCTATGCACTCATCCATTCACCCAGGTACTAACCATGCACATATCAAATCACCCAGGCACTACCCTTCTACTCATCCATTCACCCAGGCACTACCCTTACACTCCTCAAATCACTCAGCCACTACCCATGCACTCATCCATTCACCCAGTACTACCCATACAGTCATTCATTCACCCAGGCATTATACATGCACTCATCCATTGATCCAGACACTACTCATGCACTCATCCAATCACCCAGGCACTATCCATGCACTCACCTAATCACCCAGGCACTAACATTGTACTCATGCAATTACCTAGGCACTACCTTGCATCCATCCAGTCACTCAGGTGTTACCCTTCCACTCATTCATTTACTCAGGCAGTACTCTTGCACTGATCCATTCACTCATGCACTACCTATGCACTAATCTATTCACCCATGTACTAACCATACCTATATTCAATCACCCAGGCACTAACTTTGCACTCATCCGTTCACACAGACACTACCCATGCACATATCCAATCAGCCAGGAACTCCCCTTGCACTCATCCATTCACTGAGGCACTACACATGCGCTCATCCTTTCACTAAGGCACTACTCATGCACTCATCCCATCACCCAACCAGGACCCATGCACTCATCCATTCTCTCAGGCACTATCTATGCATTCTCACAATCACCCAGGCACTATCATTGCACTCATCCGTTCACTCAGGCAGTATGCATGCGCTCATCCATTCACTCAGGCACTACCCATACACTCATCCAATAATCCAGGCACTACCCATGCACTCATTCATTCATTCTGGCATTATCCATGCACTCATCCATTCACCTAGGCTTTACGCATACACACATCCAATCTCCCAGGCAGTACCCTTCCACTCATCCATTCACTTAGGCACTATGCATGCGTTCATCCATTCACTCAGGCACTATCCAAACACTCATCTAATGACCCATGCACTACATTTGCACTCATCCATTCACTCATGAACTCATGCATTCACCCAGGCACTAACGATGCACATATTAAATCACTCAGCCAGTACCCATGCACTCACCTATTCACTTAGGCAGTACCCATACACTCATCCATTCACCCAGGCACTACCCATGGAAACATCCAATCACTCAGGCACTAACCTTGCACTCATCTTTTCACTCAGGTACTATGCATGCGGTCATCCATTCACTCAGGCACTACCCATGCACTCATCCAATCACCCAGGCACTATCCATGCAATCATTCATTCACCCAGCCTTTATCCATGCACTCATCCATTCACTCAGGCACTACCGCTCCACTCTTCCATTCACTCAGGCACTACATATGCACTCATCCATTCAGCCACACACTACCCATGCACACATTCAGTCACCCAATCACTACATTTGCACTCATCCAATCACCCAGGCACAACTTTGCACTTATAGATTCACTCAGGCACCACTCCTGCACTCATTGTAACATCCATGCACCAGTTGTGCACTCATGTAATTATCAATACACCAGTCATACACTCATTCCAACATATATACATACTTTATCTTTTTTTTATTGCAAAAGGCGGTTCCAGAAGGAACCTTTTTTTTTTAAGGCTGTTGTAAAGTTTTACTTTTTTTTGTTTTTTATAATAACAAAAATGGCAACTCGGACAGCAGGAATTGAAAAAACGTGCACTGAAAATGTGCAAAACATATAAAGGAGGAAATAAATAGCATGTATGTGGTTTTGCAGCATTGTGAATAGAGAGAGTACTCACCAGCACTTATGACATCATTACAGTCCATGCAGTACATGACCATTTTTGACATCTCTGGAGCCATATATGTTGCAGTACTCTGCACCTCAGAAGGGAGTTTTTGACCAGGGTACTATGCATGCGCTCATCCATTCACTCAGGCACTACCCATGCACTCATCCAATCACCCAGGCACTATTCATGCACTCATTTATTCACCCAGCCATTATCCATGCACTCATCCATTCACTCAGGCACTACCGTTTCACTCTTCCATTCACACAGGCACTACATATGCACTCATCCATTCAGCCACACACTACCCATGCACACATTCAATCACCCAATCACTACGTTTGCACTCATCCAATCACTCAGGCACAACTTATGCACTTATTGATTCACTCAGGCACCACTGCTGCACTCATTGTAACATCCATGCACCAGTTGTGCACTCACTTAATTATCCATACACCGGTCATACACACATTCCAACATTTATACATACTTTATCTTTTTTTAACTGTAAAAGGTGGTTCCAATAGGAATCTTTTTTTTTTTTTTAAGGCTTTTGTAAATTTTTACATTTTTGTTGTTGTTTTTTATAATAACAAAAATGGCAACTGGGACAGCAGGAATTGAAAAAACGTGCACTGAAAAATGTGCAAAACGTATAAAAGAGGAAAATATATAGCATGTATGCTGTTTTGCAGCATTGTGAATACCTGTAAGAGACTGCTCACCAGTACCTATGACAACACTACAGTCCAAGCAGTACGTGGCCATTCTTGACATCTCTGGAGCCATATATGTTGCAGTACTCTGCACCTCAGAAGGGAGTTTTTGACCAGGAATGTTGCTGTTGCCACTGAAGTAGATGGTCCTCCAGCTTCCCTCTGCTTGATCGCCCATTGGAGAGGTTTTTTGAGATAGGCTTTTAGATGGTATAACATGGACGTTGTCCCACATGAATATTTCTTGTTGATACCTCTAGAGAGGGTCTGCTTGCAAATTGTGCATTGCACAAGTTTGGCAGTTGTTTTTGATTCACCTGATGGGATTGTAAAAAAATCCCAAGCCACACTGGCTCTCTTTTGTGGAGGTTCCTGTTCTTCCAGATCTTCACTGTCCACCTCTTCCACATCCTGGTCCAGCTGTTGCTCCTGGTGACCCCCATCTCCTTGCTGTGTAGCCATTTCTGATAGGAAAAAAACATCAAAATGTTTCCAGTACAATATGAATCCACCTGCTCAGAATGAAGTTCTTTGTGGACACCAGAGTGGTGGCCGACCGATATGGGTGCCTATCCTGCCCCCAAATCTACTGTGAAGAACTTGGGCGTTCGATTGGACCAAGCCCTTACAATGAAGGAACACACTGCGCAGACAGTGGGTTCCTGCTTCCACACAATGAGCCTGCTCCGTCGAGTCTTTCCTTTGCTCCCTGACTCAATTCGGAAAACTATAACACAGGCTCTTATACTAAGCCGCTTGGACTACTGTAATGGGCTGTTGATCTCTACCAATGAGGCCTCGCTCAGCAGACTACAGGTAGTCCAGAATACGGCAGCACGATTGGTCCTCAATGCCCCCCCCAGGACTCACTCCCGCCCTTTGCTTCTGCAACTTCACTGGCTTCCTGTCCGTCAACGGATACAATTTAAAGTCTGTTGTATAATACACAAGCCACTGTTCGACCTGGGCCCTTCTTACCTTTCAGAGAAATGTATTCCGTATTTACCTTCCAGATCTCTGCGCTCAGGTTCCAAACATCTTTTGGTGGTACCTCGAGTCAGAAAGGCTAGACTGGGAGGAAAGGCCCTCTCACATCTTGGTCCTCGCTACTGGAACGAACTTCCACTACTCCTGAGACAATGTACAGATTATTTGCATTTCAGGAAGCTGCTTAAGACCACACTCTTCTGTCTTTGATTCTCCAGTCTTTGTCTTTGATTTAATTAAAGCCGCATACCACCCATGCCGCCCGCCCAAAGCGCAGAGATACCCCTCCGGGGGTCGATTCAGGCGCTATACAAATAAATAAATAAATAAATAAGATTCAAGAAGGAGGAGTGAGTGGGTACTTCCTATTGATTTTGCTGAACAATATATTATCCAAAATGGAAAGAAGAGCAGAACTTTCAATATTATAATAGTGAACAGATATACTAAACTTGTTCACAGTACCTCTACCTATACGCTTCAGAGTTGTTGAAAAATGTGCGCTATCCGCGACTACGGACGTCATCGCGACTTCCTCTATCGTCGCGGAAACGGGAAAAAGTGTTTGGAGGCGAATAATCAGAAAAGCTGAGCTGAGCTAACTATAACTTGTGCCCCCGCAATGCACTGCTTAAGACCTCACATATTACATCACTCGTGACATGGTCAGTGACATCACTGATGACATCACTGATGACATCACTGATGACATCTCAAATGACATCACTGGTGACATCACTGATGACATCATCCTTAGAATCTCTGATGCAGCCACTCATACACCCATGTAACCATTCATACACCCACTCCAACTTTCAAACTACCATTATCAAAACCATTGACACAACCATACCAGTACTTACATACCCACTCACTCATTCATGGGTCTATACACACATCCACTCACTCACCCATACAGCCACTCATATAGCCACTCACTCACTAATACAGTCACTGCCATATCCACTCATATACCCATACAGCCACTCATACACTGTCAGACACTCATAAAGCTACTCATACACCCACTCACTCACCCATAAAGTCAATCACACTGCCACTTACTCACCTATACAGTTATACACACACCAACTTATTTATTCATACAGATACTAACACATACTCACTCACCTATACAGTCACTTACACAAGCGCTTATTCACCGATACAGCCATTCTCACACTCACTCACTCACACATACAGTAACTTATATACTCCAACACTGACCTATACTGCCTTTCACATATGCAGTTACTCACTCATATGCCACTGAGACATCCATTCACTCACCGACACAGCCATACGCACACTCACTCACCCATACAGCCCCTCACAGATGCACTCACGAACCCATACAGCCACTGATTCACCCACTCACTCATGCATGCAGGGAGACACACACACTCTCATCCACCCACACAGATACCCATACACCCATGCAGGTACTCAGACAACCAATCAATAACCCATAAAGCCACTCATGTACCTACTCACCAAACTATGCAGCCACTTACACACCAACTGACAGACAGATGCAGCCATTCACACAAATTAATCACTCACCCATACATTCACTGAGACACGTATAATCACCCACTTATACAGTCAGTCATGCATCCACTAAATTATCCACACAGGCACTCATACACCCACTGATTCATTAATATGCCTTGGTGTATAAATATTTAACACTCATAAACTTTTTAGAAACACTCACAGTCACCGGATGATGTAATCAGTGATGTCATGAGTGATGTTATTTGAAATGTCAACAGTGATGTCATCAGTGATGTCACTGACCATGTCATGAGTGTTGTAATATGTGAGGTCATAAGCAGTGCATTGCGGGGCGCGAGTATAGTTAGCTCAGCTAACTATAACTGCTGAATTTCTCTTGTTTTGTATGAGTGAAATGCCAGCCTAACTATAACGTCCCTGTAACCTTAGGTTTTTTCAGTGAATATATATATGTGTGTGTGTCTACATATACATATAATATGTGCGAAACTGCAGCAACATACCTGTGATTTAATTACTCCTGTGGTAATACCTGTGAAGTAAGGTTCACTGACACAATATCAAAACTGTAAATATTGTGATACCAAGATATCATGTCAAAAATATGGAATGCAAAAATATCCTTTTTCTATACATATAACGGTAAGTACAAAAATATCGAGAAAATTATATTGTTTTATACTAATATCGAAAAATATATACAAAAATAATGGGTTTTTACTATATATGTAGTTTAAATATGTAAAACCTAAATATTTTAACATATAACATTAACATAATGTAAATTAAATATGTTTAAATAATATTTATATCATTTTTAAGATATTTTTGTAAAACATATGTTTATATATTGTTTTATTTTTATGTATAAAAGGGAAATATTTGGATTTTGTTTGCAGTTTGTTGTACTTTTTAATTTTTTATATGTAAGTTTATATTTTATATAAAATATTTACAAATTTAAACATATATCAAAGTTTGTATGTTTATATACACATATATATAATGTAAAACTATTTAAAAAAATATTAATTTTAACTTATATTATACTCTTATAATTGTTTTTAAATGTACCAATATAACAATTATATATGCCTGTGCAACAAATATATGCCTGTGCAACAGTAGGGAAAGCGTTGGACTGGGGAGGGGTCAAATTTACTATTCCCACTTCAGTCTGTGCAACAGTAGGAAAAGACTTGGACTCAGGAGGGATTACATTTACTATTCCCACTCCAATATGTGCAACAGTAGGGAAAACGTTGGACTCAGGAGGGTAAAATTTACTATTCCAACTCCAGTCTCTGCAACAGAAGGTAAAGTACTGGACTCAGGAGGAGTGAAATTTACTATTTCCACTCCAATATGTGCAACAGTAGGTAAAACGTTGGACTCAGGATGGGCAAAATTTACTATTCCCACTCCAGTGGGTGAAACAGTAGAGAAAGCGTTGAACTCAGAAGGGGTATTATTTACTATTCCCACTCCAGTCTGTGCAACAACAGGGAAAGCGTTAAACTCAAAAGGGGTTACATTTACCATTCTTACTGCTGTGGATGAAAAAGTAGTGAAAACTTTGGACTCAGGAGGGGTAAAATTGACTATTTCCACTCCAGTCGGTGCAACAATAGGGAAATCGTTGAACTCAGAAGGGGTCAAATTACCTATTCACACTCCAGTCTGTGCAACAATAGGTAAAGCGTCAAACTCGGGAGGGGTTAAATTTACTATTCCCACTCCATTCTGTGGAACAGTACGGAAAGCGTTGGACTCAGGAGGGGTAACATTTACTATTCCTGCTCCTGTCGGTGCAACAGTAGAGAGAGCAGTTCACTTCAATCAAATAACATATTTTAACAACTCCATTAAATAACTAAAAATGTAATATTTAAATTGTATAATTATATGTTTAAATTTTAACAAAAATTAAACAAATTACATAATCTTTTTTATAATTAATATCAATTAAAACAAATAATATTAATTTCATTAAAATACCACACTCAGGGCCTGATTATGATGTAGGACGAACGGCCACCGAAAGCCTGTCGGTGAGAGTCTGTCCGACATCTGGTGCCTTGGTCAGACCACTGTATTATGATGTGTGGTGGTAGGAGGCAGCGGGCGCAGGTACCAACCAATGCTTCAGACAGGCTCAAGGAGCCAGTCCAGAGGTCGGTTGGAATGTAATACCCTACAATGGGGCAGTGCCTGTTCAGGCATCGCCATAGGGATTACGATGACCCATTCCGACGAAAAGGCAGCCGGTATGGGACTTTGGAGGCCCCTAGCAGGGAACCCGTGAGCCTCCGCTATGGGCTCAGGGGGGAACAAAACATCCATGCCCCGTGTGCCAGGCACCACATGGTGCCTGGCACATGCGCCATGGATGTTCGTAAACATCCATTTTTCCATTGTGTCTTGTGCTACGGCCCTTTTTCGGCAGTTGCATCACAATTAGGCGGGTGGGACCTCCGACTACTTGTCGCTCAGTCCCAATTCCGCTCCGATGTCGGTCGGAGGCTCTTCCGACCAGCATCGTAATCAGCCTCTATATTCTCAGAGTCATAACAGTCAACAATTAAAATGTAACTGAAATAAAAAAGCATAACGCAATATATTACAAAATAAATAACACCATTTTTATAAATGAATAAATAATTTTAAAGGTATTATAATTTAATAAACTTTCTACCCTATATTGCTACAAACTAAACAACACACACCTAAAATATAACTTAACAAATATGATAATTTCACCATTTGCATATTTTCAATTAAATGATCAACAACAAAGTAATAACTAATGATCAAATATTATTTCTGAATTAACTCCCCAACCTGTCCCCTACGAACCCAACAACCCACACCTAAAATATATCTCACAAATTATAATAATTACGAAATGTGTATAATATATTATCAGTTTAACAATTAACAATAATTAACTAATAATTAATTCATTATTTTAATTAACTTGCCACCCTTTACCCCTACAAACACAACAAACTGTGCCTGAAATATAACTTTAAAAATATCTTAATTACACAATTTAGATAATTAATTATGAATTAAATAATTATATTAATTAACATTAATTATTAATTAATCATAATTAATTTACTTCCTACCCTGCACTCCTACAAACCACACAACCCACACTTAAAGCATAACTTAAAAAAGAAATTAATTGCATAATTTGCATAATTAACTATCAAATAAATATTAATAATTCATAATTAATTATTAACTATGTATAATTATTTTCCTTCTCACCCTGTACCCCTACAAATCCCACAACATGCACCTAAAACTTAACTTAAAAAATAAATTAATTACACAATTTACAAGATTAATTATCATTTCAAAAATTAATAATAATTAAAAATGAATTATAATTAATTTACTTCCCATCATGTATCCCTACAAACCCCACAACCCGCTACAACACTAAAAATTACAATAAACAATTAAATTAAATTCAAACACAACTAAAAATTTACAAACTATGGGGGTCATTACGATGACGGGCGGACAAAGTCCGCCCGCCACCGAAACGGTGAATGGGACCGTCCGCCATAGGAGCGGCGGTCCCGCCGTGAGTATTAGGATGCCACCACCATGGTGGCGGTGGCATCCCCTATTCCCAACATTGTGGCGGGAGGTGTTCACAGCACCGCCCGCCACAATGCTGGGAATGCACGTTGGGCATTCACATGCACAAGGTGACAGGCACCGCGCGGTGCCTGCCACCTTGTCCATGCCAATGCAGGGGGGTACCCCCCATGTGCACCCCCCACCCCCCAACATCCTGGGGGCCCACTATGGGCCCCCAACAGCAAAGACCGTATGTCTTTCCATGGCGGCAACGCCGCCATGGAAAGGCTGCTCTCCGCGATCATCATAATATGAACGGCGGTGTCTTGCAGACACCACCGCCATATAATGTATGTTTTCCGCCCAGTCGACGAGTCAACCGGCGGAAAAGCGGTGGACGGTCTTTTTGTCCGCCGCAGACCCCCAGCCATCGTAATATGGCGGGGGAAATGGCATGCGGACGGTGTGAAATGGCGGGCGGATCGCCACCGCCATACGGGTGGTGGTGATCCGCCCGTCATCGTAATGACCCCTATGGCCCTCATAACGATGGCGGGTGGACCGCCATCTAGGGCATCGGTCTGACCACTGCATTGCAATGCAGCCTATCAGACTGAGGTGGGGGTAGGACCGCCGCCTCCGACAGGATCAAAGATTCCATTGGGAAGGTGGTCGGATTCCTAATGCCTACAATGGGGGGGGGCCTGTGGAAGCACCACAGTAGGGATTAGGATATTCCTTTCCCTTAGCCTTTACATAGCAGGGCCCCCGTCCCATACATCCATGCACTGTGTTCAATGCACCGCCAGGTGTCTGGCACACGGTGCATGGATGTTTAAAAATATTCCTTTTTCAATTGCAGCTTGTGCTGCGGCCCTTTTCTGGGCCGCAGCACAAGCCGCAATTGGAAAAGGCATGTTTCTGACCGCCTTCACAGTGGTCGGATCGTAATATGGCGGGTGGAGCTGTCAACTACCTGTCGGCCAGTCTCCATCCCATAATGATGGTGGTAGGACGCTCGTCCGACCACCATCATAATGGGGGCCAAAATAAAAAACATTAGTTATAATTATACAAACAATTTATAACATACCATTAAAACATATACTAAAATATATAAAAATATATAAAATATATAAAAATAATTTAAAAACGATGTTATTAACAACAATATTTTTGTAAACGATATTAACAACATAGATATTTGTGTAAACAATATTAATAACATAGATATTTTTGACATCGATACTACTTACCTTAGAAAATCGATTTTCTCGTCAACGATATTCCTGCATCACAACATCTGTGGATTACGATATTAAAATTCAATATTTCTGCATCTTGATATTTTTAATCGATATTTTGACCGAATACCCAAATACCCAAAGTAAATGGAGCACAACTTCGCCATATCATAATATTTATTCCTCCTATCCCTTCCAGTTACGTTTATCTAAATGACCCCATGTGTTCTTTTCAAACATCGATTACATTTCACATTGTTGTGCTCTTAATGCCATTTCCCAAAAATGTTGTAAGCAAAAGCTTGAAACTTGAATACAGTCATTTACAGAGTCGCACAAAAGCTATTTTACTTGTATGTTCATTTGGGTCTTTAGAGCCCTGATTATAAGTGCTGGGCTAAATTCTGATCGGGATCAAAAGTAATGTTCTTTATATTGCTCTTTATATTGCATAGAGCGTTTAGCCAAATGTGCAGGCATTACCACATTTAGCAATTGCCACACCTCCTACAGCTTTTCATTCATAAATTTCAGCTGGTCAAATCTGCTGACATTTTTCAGGGTAAAATGCCTGAAAAGAGGCTAAAGATGCCGAACTTGGTGCAGTAAATACCACATCTGCATGCTATGCCTCATTATGCCTTGTTTCAGTTGCTGTAACTTGGAACATGATGGCCCAGATTTACAAAGCTGTAACGCAGCACAGCAGCCAACAATACTGCACTGCATTGCGTGACAGGGAGAGAGCAGGAGAGCGCCATAAATACAGAGATATGGCCCTCTCCTCCCCTCTCCCTAGAGCCAGTGCAGCATTGTGCTGCAGAGCCCCATGCACACACCTTTGCGCCATAGTGCAAAGGTGTGTGTGTGAGTCTAGCATAGGTTTTGTACTGGAAGGATTTCCTACTATTACAAAATACTATGCTTAGGCTTAATTTAAAAGTTTCACTACTTCGTATGAGCGATGTTCAGTGCAGCACACATGCATAGTCGGAAAAGAAACGAGAAATGAAAACATCTGTCCTTTTAACGCCTCTTTTCAAATGGCATTCATTTTTGGTGCAAAACCCTGTCTACTATTGTTAGTTTTCTGTCAGAAGGCAAGGGTGGTTTCATAGGAACGCCCATGTACCACGGTTTTCTATCCAAATGGCATGGGTGGTTTCACAGTAACGCCTATGTACTGCTCATGTAACGCCCCCTTCACGCTAAGGAACACAAAGCATGGCTTTGCGCTGCTTTGAGTTACTCTAATGCTACTTTCCAGCGCAAAACAAGTTTTGTGCTGGAAAGTAGATAAAAAATAATTGTGCTGGATTGTGTCACTTTTGTGATGCAAACCAAGCGCAAAAGGTTTGTAAATCTACCCTGAAATACTGCATCCAATGGTGACAGTATTTGACACTTGTGGTATATGGTATATACCTCACCCAATTTCAGCCCAAATTTTTTTTATTATTTTTTAACAAATCTTTTTTATTGAATATAAAATGTATGCAGTGTACAGCACAGTGACCATAGGAAATGGATGATGAAAACGTTATAAAATACAGTTCCACTTCACAAACAGTTGGCATATTAGATCACGAGACTTACATCACTAGCCGCCCTCATGTGGGAACTCTTGCACAATCGGTGTCAGGCCCGTCCCCCGCCCACCCTCCCCTTCTCGGCTTTACAAACCCCTATAGGCGACCCATTGGTGCCACACTTACTCCCATTTCTTAGGGCAACATTTCAGCCCCAATTTGAGCAGTTACGTTTATTTGAGAGGGGTGAGTATTGTCTATATGAATGTGAAAGAAAATAACTGTCTACAAAGAATATTAGAAACACGCTCAAATCTGGGTAGGAGGAGAAGGGGTCCATGAAAGACATAGGACGATATGTTTCAATGATTGATAGCCGCCGCACAAATATAAATAAATCTCTCCGTTTTAAAAGTAGTTGTCTCTTGCATGGTTCAGGGAAGGGATATGCTAAACGGAAGAGGGGAATATGTGGGCCCTGTGGTTTATCCTGCAGAAAATGAAAGCCAGGGCTGCTCGGGTCACTCAAAACAAATTTAATTTCAGAAGACTTTTCCATTGTACCTGAAGACAATATTCTGGAGACGCCCTCTCTCTATGCACAACATCAACAGAGCATTATATTTGTCTATTTATTTAGCACTTTTTGCAGAGCATTAGAAATTACAATATTTTGGGGTGCAATATCTCTGCTATTTACTTTATTTTAAAGTAATACTGAAGTCGATGCTTAATACCAACTCCTATGCTAAGGCATGAGTCATTCACTTGCTTATCAACACACACAGTAAGTACTTTTGTCACCTCAACAATATCCGAGGATTCAAAGAACCCTCCTGCTTACCATAATCTCAGTTTAATGCCTAGTTCAAGTGCTTAACAACAGCCTTCTGGATTGGACTAAAGTATGTAAAAAAGAAACGTGCTGCCAGCAAAAACAAAAGTAGTCTTTTCTTCTTTCCTTCATTGAATGAATAGACTTTGTATTTCCCATCACTGGCAAGTTACATAGCAAACAAAGTTTAAGAGCTAGGCTTTGGCAATAAAAACAAGAATCAGTTGGTACTAAACAAAGCTAAGGGGTGCAACATTTGAATTACACCCAAATTACACATTGGGCTCACAGTTCTATAACAACTGTGTACATATGTACAAATAGAAGTTTTGCTTTGCACAAATTGAGTGTGTACACCTTCAAACATAACTGATATAACTTCTCATTCCATATTGCCAAAAAAGGAAATTCAGATTTCTTTTGATCTACAATATATTTTCCGGTAGCCTTTCACAGATGCTACATTTAGAAAACATTGATGTTAATAAATCAAGATATAGCCGATATTACAGTGACATCTAAAATGTCCTTGGATAGATCATTAAAAAACAACTGAAATGCTGCATGTGCCTTACATAGTCGAAAGGGGCATTCCTACACTCATAATTGGGCCCAATAGAGATGCACGGTACCGGCAGGGCACCAAATCTGCACTTGTACACACTGGTAATGTAAGGAAATACCCCACCAGGGCTTTGCAGTTATGAGCTAAGCCTTTCAGAATGGACAATACCTGTGTAGACCAGGTAGGTACTGGTCATATTACACATGGAATTCTCAATTCCATGAACATTAATGCTTCCATTTACCACCTGGGGCCGTATTACAGAAGGTGCCCCGGGTGCGCAACGGGAGTTCCGTCCGCTTTGCGTGACCCCGGGGCACTTTGGTATTATAGGAGGGAGCACAGGCGCTTGTGCGTCCCCTTCTATAATATCGATAGCACTGGCGCACTTAAAGCGCCAGAGCTACTTTCAGAGGGTGTTCACTCATTTGCATAGGGGCGTGCCCAATGCAAATGAGGGAATTCCTCTGACTCTGTGCCCGCGCCATATTACAGACGTGGGCGCAGGGTCAAAGAAGCCCTCAGAAGGCGCACTGACAGTGCGCCATTTAAAAGGTGGCACACTGTCAGTGCGCCCCCTGAGAGCAGCCCTCTGCAGGGGGTAAAGGGGGTCCCAAGGACCCCAGACATCCCCTTGCAGGCGGGTGCATTCACTGACTACATCCGCCTGCAAGGGGACCTCTAATCCCCTTTGAAAGTGCAGGCGGATGCCGCCTGCACAGTGAAAACACGGAGCAGCTGCTCCGTGTTTTCACGTAAATACGCTTCCCTGGGGGCAGCGCGAGTTTGCGGCTGCCCTGGGGGCAGCGCATTCACCAAAATGGGGCGAATTGGCATTGTTTGCGCCCGGCACACCTTTTAAAAGGTGCGCCGGGCGCAAACAATGCCAATGCGTAATACGGCCCCTGCTCTGACCAGGTAGCAAATGGAACCCAGGAGGCAGAAGTTGGGAGGGTGTCAATGCGCAGGGTCTGCTTTGGGCTGTAAGGGAGGAGCATTGCACGCTGCCCCATGACAAAAGGAGGGTGGAGGGTATAACCATGCTACGCTTGTGCCCACAGACCAAACTGCTCATCATATTCCAAGCAGGATTTTCGGTATTCAGTCACAATATCGAGTTTGAAATGTCGTCTTACACTAATATCGAGTTCTAAATATCGTGACACAGAAATATCGACAGCAAGAATATCGTGGTCAAGAATATCGACTTTAAGGTAAGAAATATGGATTTTAAAAATATTGAAGCCATTACTATCGTTTGCAAAAATATAGTTGTTTAAAATTTCGATTTTTTAATTAGTGTTATGTATTTTAGTATATATTTTAAATGTATGTGATGTATATTTCTGTATAAGTATTGTTTATGTTTTTTAATATAAGTGTTAAATTTTTAGTAGTTATTAATTTTATTTAATTAAATTTTAAGTTTTTTAGGGGCCCATTACGATGGCGGGCGGAAGCACAACCGCCGTGCTGGCGGATGCAAAAACCACCAGTTACCGCCGGCACGCAGCAGTCCACACGCCCGCCCAATTACGATGCGAAAAGCAGGCCAAACACCGCCGGCAAGCCAGCAACACCGTCCGCCATCAAAGTGCGCCCGCACACGTAGCGGCGCAGCACAACTGACACACACCGTCCGACCAAACACGTCCCGCCCGGCGCATAAATTACGATGCCGCAAACAAACGGCTCCCACGGCAAAGAGACACCGCACGTGAAAGAGAGGCGGAAACACGGACGCAGAGCACGGACAACGAAGAAGCGGCACCCCGGGCATGAATCCAGCACTGCAGGCCCTTCCCATGCTTCTGCTGATGCACCACCAAGGACGCAACGTACCGCGGAGACGCAGGTAGGCACACACACAACAAGTGCACGCAAACAGCGCACACAGTGCAAGGGCGGATAAAGCGGACAACCCCCACCAGCGCGTGCACACTACACATCCACCATTGCATCCACATATGACACACAGGCCAAATCCTAACATCGCGGAACACATGTGTACACACCACCTGGGACTAGGAACCAACCACCCCGTCACGGCCCCAAAGCGCCGATGACGCCGCCACACATGCGCACAACGCAGAGGCCAACCGCAGCGCCATGCATGCGTCGCACACAGACACAGGGACACAACCAAGCAGCACACACATCAGCCCCACCCCGAACGCACATGACACGTGACAGGCCGGCCACAGACATGTCCCCAACGCCCAATTCACGGACAACACCCAACGCCACACAACCGACGCACACATGTCAGTGAAGACACGCAACAGCAGGACACACCCCAGTGTAACAAACATGGCGTAGCACACAGCGGCGGCAACACCAACTAGGAGAAGCAGGGCCCCTTCGGGAAGAGGAACGCCAGTACCACACTGAAAAACCCATACCACCCTGCACATATGAACAAGACACATGAAACGGAACACCAAAGAGCCCGGGGACCGACAACAGGTGGCCCAAGAATTACATCCACACACAAGGCCCAACGCAGAGCGGAAAGGCAGCCTGCCGCCCACACAAGGGAGAGCAGACAGCACTGAATGACCTTCCATTCCAACTCCGAAACCACAGCCCTACGACAGAAGCCGGTGAATACAGCCATTGTCCAAGAATAGACCAACACAGGCATGCCGAGGAGACCGACCACACGGCAGATAGCGCATATCACAGAAGCACACAACGGACGGGGAAGAAAGAAGAAAACACTCCCCCATGTCGGCCACATGCAAGTTAATTGGAAGGAGTCACACAGCACTGACCTTGAACTGTCTGAGAAGCATGTGGGAAGAGGGCCCGTGTCCTCCAAACAAGCCAACAGAACACAAGTCCTGTCTCCCCACGACTACACAGAGCTCACAGCAACCCCGGAGCGTGCACATTGCAGACTGCACACACAGCCGGAGCACGCCACCTCTACGAACCGCTGCGAAATGGCAACCGCAACACACCTACCCAACTACGCCGAACAGCTCAAGCTGTACCAAACCAACACGATACATACATTGGGATGCGATCTCCTGTCCCTGCTGAACGTAAGTTACCGACTGACTTACCGCATCACATTGTTCAGCTGCGTCATGCCCGTCTTCTACTGTCGGAGGTGTCCCTACCAGCATCCCGTCGAGATATGCCTCTCCAACCCGGCATGTCTGAAGGCGGACCTGCTACCACTACTCCTCCCTCTGGACGCACACGACAGGGCCTGCTCTGCCTATGGGGGCATGGCGTATGTGGCCAACATCGCACGCGCACTGAAATGGAACCACTGTGCCTCCACACGACGGATCATCGAGAACAGCTACATCGAATGTCACCCAGCATGCCCCATCATGGTCCTCCAAGGGACAACCTACGAACAACACCTTGACAGCCACCATCCGCTTCATTGGCTGGCAAACATGTACACCACCAATGACATGGAAGCCCTGCTGGACGGCATCGCATACCTGTCAACCTGTAAATACGTCGGACCACAACGCAGGTTCCCCGAGTGACCTATGAAGTCCAACCCCGCACCCATGCTCAGCTTCCGCACGGACTGGCCAGTCACCACCACAACAGCCATACCAAACGACCGGCAACTGTAACCACACCATCAACGACATCGCCATGACATCGGATATGACCGGGACATGCACACTGTTCCCCATCACATCCCGGAACACCGCATGCATCGTGGGAGGCAGTGGCATGGGCTCTGTGCATCGCACCCACATGGACGGAACTGCACGAACAACCAGGACACGACATGGATCCAGCGCACATGGACACACACACCGCTCAGTGGACATGAATAGGTCGCCTGGAGTCTGTGGGTGCTGCACCCCTCCCACCCCCGCCCCGGGAATCCCATACCAGGACCTTTGCATGGACGACAAGTGCATACAACAACAACACGACCCCAGTGACTGTGACATGTCCAGTAACCACCACAGTGCAACAACAAGTGGCACGCCGCTGCATGCACGCAAGCACATGCCCTGATGTCAACTCACATGCACGCGTGCATGAGGAACAACCGCAGCAAACCTGTCACATGGAACTGAGATGGACTGTGCCCATGATGCCGAGCGGTCTGGTAGGCTACATGTATACCGTCTGTGTCAAAGTCCGCAGCTCCGCAGCTATACGTAAATGTACATTAGCACAGCCTTGGCCAAGCAGATGTAACCCCACACCCTATCCCATTTGTTATCATGCTCAGTATATCCTCAACATGTATTCCGCTGCCAGTAGTGTCCACTATACTGCATCACAGAGGACAGAAGACTCAATATAATGTTTGAAACCAGAACTGTCTCCGCTGACTCATTTCACAAGTACGAATGAGAGAGGATGAGAGTATGTGAAGTACACGGCAGTCGTGACATGACCATGTAGTCCACTGGTATTGGATGTCAACGCAAATGAGTAGCACTACTGTGGAAGACACACATGTGTCGTGTGAAGTCGTATGGACGCAGTGCTCAGGTGGGTGGGTGCGACGGGTAGATGCGCACATGCCAAGTTGGAGCACGCCGTGTTGGGAGGGGTCATGAACAGTACACCACCGCTTCCCTGGGCATTGTGAGAGGACACCTGTCGGGGGGGAGTGAACACGTGTGTGCACAGCAGCCGGGCACACGTACAAAGCGGTACCAGGCGCACCTCAGCCCACCCTCTGTGGACAAGCTGGATCCTGTTGTGCGCCCGCCATGCCCCTTGACAAGGCACACACAGCCCCAGTCGACCAGGTGTAACCCCAACATAGTCAATCCGCACAGGCGATACAGGGCACGGGATGGCAGTGGAGCATGGTGTGTGAGAGGTCTCCTCGCGCTCCTCCTGGTCATATCACGCAGGCAATAGAACCTCAACGTCTAGCATGGCACAAGTCAAATGGAAGTGTAGGGGGACGCACCACAGCACGAGCAGCACTGACGTCACGGGAGGTGGCTCGCACCATCCCATCCATTGTCCATCATACCAACCACGCCACATGCCATTGCGACTAAGTGCAAGCGCGTGCGCCACCACCCCCGAGCCCTCCCCAGAGAGGCCAAAGAGTGAATGTGTGGGCCAACAGCCACAGACGGACGCGGCCTGGCCGCAAGGGCAGCCACAGCCACTGGGTGTCGCAGGTGGCGGATCCGGAAGGCGAAGACTGTGATGCATAGTCCATGCAGGCCGGGTCTCCATTTGGGGCACCACGCAGGTGGACGGCGTCCCGCCACACATCATACCCTGAGACAGCCCACTCGTGCAACTGGACCCACACATACACTCCTTGCCCTCTCTGGTGCGAGCTTGGGGCTGCCTGTGCAAGCGCTAGCCTCGCAGGTGAGCATGCATATTGGGGGGCGAGGGGAGGACATGAGGGCTGGGGCGATGATGACTGTATCACTGTCAGTTAGTACAAGGGATGACCCAGATGTGGAAAGGAAGAGACGTGTCCCGTGTGTACTGCAACTAGTCGCCAATCCAACTACCCCCCATGTCCGGAATGTAAGCCCGCACCTAGGCCCGCCCATCCGCCACATCGAACATACCACCAGCACGACAACCTTCCCATTCGAAACACTGACTGGGGGTGGCGACCAGTGAACAATCATGTGTAGCCTACCCACGCGTACATGTGGGCCCTCCATGATCCATGTCACCTGCGGCAAAGACATGACATGCGCAATGAGGGAAGTGAGGAGAGCGGCCCGCCCCACGCGCAGAAGGTGCATCAGCTCCACAGACCCAGCAGCGAGTCCAGCAGGGGTCACATGTGCAGGGGCAGCTGTGCCTGGTGTGAAGGCACATGCATATAGACAGCACATCGACCAATGTGTAGTCTGCCCACATCCACAGTCCATCATCATGCGGACATAGGAATTGAACACAGGGCAACACATCTTAGTTGGTGCACCCACCGTGACCAACAATGCGCAATCATCGACGTACCCGCCCTGTGCATGGCCCCCCACCCAACGGAGGCACATCCAGTGCCACCATCCCACACACACAAGCCTTCCACGGAACATGCTGTGTCCAATGGTCAGTACAGAGTCAGCGCCCATCTGGTGGATCCTGAACAGGAGACACATGCACACACATGCCAGCTCCCACTATGTACGTCTGCCACCTTGCACGTGCAATGCAACCTCTCACCTGTGACGTGTGACTGCAAGCACACAGCCGTCTTGGCATGGGGCTGTCAATGTGGACACCAGTCAATGTTTCGGGAGCTGTGATCCGTACAGTGCTGTACATAGGGTGCAGTGCTGACACCTACTACTGTCTCATATCCCCTCGTGCCACAGGTCCCACTTGTATTGGCCGCTCAGCCCGTGCCCACATCGTCGTCGTCGTGTGCCATACTCATCCAGCCTCGGAAGCAGTTCCATGCTCAGCAGACACTCATGTTGCCGTGGCGTTGCCGCTTGACGGATATGCAGTCAGTCCCCATCAGCACGCCCCGCAAGTCATTGGGGCCTAGATCCCCATGTGCATGCACATGGCAGTGGTATGTCTCACTTACCATTGCCATTGTTGGGAGACCTGTGTAAGTGTATTGTGGCCGTGCCGTCCCAGCTTGACAGCTGGGCTGTGGCTCATGTGCTTGCTCAGTCATGTCAGTGATGTGTATGCGAAATTGCTATGTGCCGTGTTGCTTTGACATGTGTCCTCTGCCATTTAACCCAGGCGGAGACCGAACATTGACCGCCCATACCAATTGCTGGCGGACATGGACGATACAGAGGTAATCAGGAAGTTTCGGCTGGACAGGCCAACTCTGCATCGACTGTGTGCCATGTTAGAGCCCCATCTCCGTCCCCGCAGGGTGTATCCGACTGCTGTCACCCCCACGGCTAAGGTGATGGCCGCCATGCATTTCTTCGCCACTGGGTCATTCCAGCACACAGTGGGCAGTGGAGGAGGGATGTCCCAGCCCATGTTCAGCAAGGTGCTGAGGGATGTACTGGCAGCCATGATGCTGTACCGGAACAGGTACATCAGATTCCCCAGGGCTCGTGAATTGGCGGCAGTGAAGGGTGCATTCTATGCCCTTGGCAGAATCCCACACGTCGTGGGAGCCATTGACTGCACTCATGTTGGCCTTGTTCCACCACAGGCCACTGAGCACCTGTACCGCAACAGGAAGCACACGCACTCCCTGAATGTGCAAGTGGTGTGCCTTGCGGACATGGTGATCACCCACGTGTGTGCCAAGTTTCCAGGCTCGGCCCATGACGCACACATAATGCGCAACAGCATCTTGCCACGACTGATGGCCAATCTGCAACAGGATCGTGCCTGTATTGTCGGTGAGTATGTGGAGTGGTGTAGCGTGCTGGTTGTGCGATGCTGTCCCCTGTCCAGTTGGAATTGCAACGGTACTCTGTGTCCCTCACACCCAGGTGACTCTGCGTACCCGAATGGGGCATGGCTGCTCAGTCCATTGAGGAATCCTCGCACCCCAGCAGACGATCGCTACAATGAGGCACATGGGAGGACCAGACGTGTGGTCGAGCGTACCTTTGGCCTCCTCAAGTCCAGGTTCAGGTGCCTGGACCGCACCGGGGGTGCACTGGCGTACTCCCCACAGAAGGTGTGCCAGATAGTGGTGGCGTGCTGCATGCTGCACAATCTGGCCATTCGGAAGCAGATCCCCCTCATTGTGGATGACGGAGATCAACCAGGGCCCCAGCCCGCAGACCAGGACAGCTCGAGTGAGGTGGACAGCGGAGAGGAGGAAGCTGGGAATGTGCGCCAGCAGCTCATCGCCCGCTACTTCACTTGACGGTGAGTGTCCATGTACGACGGATGATGTGTCTGTATCTGTGCAGGTGTGTGTGTGCTGTGTCAGGGTGGCCGTATGTTCACTGCGTGCAGTGTGTCAACGCTCCATGGCCAGGGTAGTATGCCACTGTTGGTGACTGTGGCATTGTGCCCTATTGCTCTGTGCGATGTGTGTACATTGCTTGTAGTTGTTGACATGTACTGTGTGATGGGTGTGTGACACACTCATTGAATGTGCTCCTGTTCTGTCTCCCACCCCTAGGTCCCTACAGGCCCTCCGGATTCCATTGCCATGCCACGCATCAGGTGCCTTTCCGCCCAAGGTGGCCGTTGTATTCCGTACAAATAAAACACAGGGCACAAACAGCAGTTAGTGAAAAAGGTGCATTTATTACAAACTGTGACATGTGATTGTGTGTAAGGTGATGACAAAAGTGGTGCGTGCAGTGACAATGAGCTGTCGGTCATGGCTGCGTGATGATCAGGGTGTACCCACTGGTTCTATGTCCATAGTCCAACACACACATGCCATCCAGCTGGCTGTGTGGAGTGGGATCGTAGAGCAAGTCAATGCAGTGGCTGGTCAAGGAAGGCTGGCGGAAGGCTGGCTGGCTGCCTCACTTGCGACTGGAGCGTGCGAAGTCCTCCCGGGAGATCTGTTTCCTCTTCGGACGGCCCCTTCCACGTTTGGGAGGGGGGTGTGTGGTGGCGACCTGCTGGTGGTGGGTGAGGTGTGCTCACTGGCTGTGGACGCAGGGGAAGTGGACACTGCTGCCCGAGCCTGCGCCCTAGCAGGTGGTGGCGGAGGTGGTGTTGCTGGCCTTGCCTGTGACCCCACCGCCACCACCAGCTGGCCCATGAGGTCCACGAGTTGGTCCATACGGGACACGAATTGGCCCATATGGGCGTCCATGGACCTCAGCACCCCCAGCACCTCCCGCGTGTCAGTAGCAGACCTGGCCCATTGTCCTTGGGCCTCTTCATAGGCCCCAAGGACTCTGGCCATTTGAGGCAGGGCATGGCTCCCAGGGGAGGCTGGCGTTTCCCTGACCCTGCTCCTCCTACCAGTCCTGCTGCCACCGGCCTGCCCACTAGCCACATTGCACACCACGGTCCTCGCTGTGGCTCCCAGGGTGGATCCAGTCGGCCGGGCCACCACCTGCGCTGGGGCTGGTGCCAGCGAAGACGTGGTGGTGGTGGAGGCGGTGGTGGTCGGTGCGGCGATGGTGGCGGTTGCGGCAGTGGTAGTGGCCGCAATGACCGTGGGTGTGGCCGCAACGACAGTGGCAGCAGGGGACTGGGACTGTTCAGCATCCCTGGATGATGGGTTGGTGGGTAGGAGGGGTCCTGGGGAGCGGCTGGGCCCTGCCACGCCAGATGGGCCAGCTTGGTGGTCCGTGTCCGAAGAGGAGGACAGATCCTCCAGATCCGTGTGTCCTCGTTGGGGGCTTGTAGGCTGGCTGTGCTGGCTGCTGTCTCCATCCCCAGCATCCAGCAGTTCGTCACCTGTGGAGAGAATGAGATTTGTTATTGTGTTGCACCTGGCGAAGTATGTATTAGTCGTCTGACATTGGCAGTTCGTGCAATCTCGTACATGGGTTTCCCGGAGGCGAGTGTGTGGCTGTGGCATCTGTAGTTGTGTGTGCTAGGCAATGGGACTGTGTGCTGTGCACATGTGGCATGGGACGGATTGGCCATGCCGATGGGTGTGTTGCTGTGCCCCTACTCATTGTGACTCTGGTGTATGCGGGCTCCTGGCCCATCCTGGGTCTGGTTTGTACTTTGCCTTTGGAGTTCATATGGAACGCTTAGGAACGCATATGGCAACATGGGGGCCATGCCCCAGATTCGCATTTGGGAGGGGATATGCTTTTGGGGTTCAAATGGAACGCTTAGGAACGCATATGGCAACATGGGGGCCATGCCCCAGATTCGCGTTTGGGAGGGGATATGCTTTTGGGGTACATGCTGTGAGCCATGGGTGCCGAACGTGACATGTGTTGTGGCAGCATGACAGTGCATGGTCTGAGGTGTGTGCATGCCTGACATGCCCTGCATATTTGCTGTCTGTTGTGGTTACTGGACATGGCATTGGACGCATCGTTATGAGTGAGTGATAGTTGTGTGCCAGCCAACGTATTGCAGTTGTCCCATCTCCTTGGTGTGCGTGCTGCCCTGTGCCATGTGCATCACTGCAGTGCTCGGGGGGGTGTGGCCCATGTTGTGTGTTGTTGCTCACAGTGTGTCGTGCGCTTAATTGACTTCTGGCACATGGTTGGTCATGGGCATGTGTCTTAGCGTGACTGCTGTATGTGTGGCAGCTGTGCGGATGACATGCCTTTCATGAGACTGGGGCTGACGGATGGGATGGATGGTATGTTGTATGTGCATGGTGTGTCTGTGAGTTTGATGGGTTCAGTGGTGTTCGTGTGCATTTCTGTTGTTCCGCTCTGTTGCGTCTAGTGTTGTTTGTCTTACATAGGCGTAGTTGTGGGGTGTGGGGTTGACAGGCAGTGGGGGCTACATGGACAGGACTTCAATGGTGTTTCGGTTGTGTGTGATGAGTTGCACAGTGGCTGCCGTGTGGGACTATATTCAGTGTGGCTTGTGCATGCAGACGTGGCTCCTTGGGTGTTGCTATGTCTGTGATGGGTCATGTGGGGTGTGAGTCTGTTGTTCATGTCCGTGTGCACATTGTTCACTTGTTCGTGACGGTGGGCGGTGCTGCGTGTTCGTCTGCTACGTGACATGTCCCATGTGTTGGTGGTGTTATGGTCCTCATGCCTCCAGTAATCCAGCCCTGTCCAGTTTCCCACCTGCAAGTTGTTCGTGCGTGCACTGTACTGGATGCCACATGGCTCTAAGCGGGGGGTGCTCCATGTTGCAGGTCTGTGGGGGTGGGGGGTGTAGTGGGTCGTGGGGGTGGCTGTACACCCACTGACACCGATTGCTGTGGACCGTGATGTCTGCCTTTCGGCTGTCGTTGTGCACTGCGGTGGCTGACACGTGGCTGTGGGGTGTGGGGGATGCTCCTCCTTGCTGTGCTGTGGGACTGGGGCCTGGTGTGTGTTGTACTTGGGCTGTCCACCGTCCCACCCACTGCACTTTGTGTTCCTGCCACTTACCTGTTACTTGTCGGTTAGTGCAGCTGTGGCGGACACATGGGTGTGGTGGGTGCTCGTTGTGGCGCTTCTGGCATATTTGGGGACCTGTTGGTGGTTACGTGGCTGGCTTAGTGTACACATGTCCCCACGCATCTTACAGTTGTTCGGTTTGGGCTGTGTGTGGTAGTGTCTGTTGCATGTGTGTGTGATGTGTTGTGTATTGTGTGCTGGACATGGGGGTGTTTGTCCCTGGGAGCTGTGGCATGGTAGTTGCGCATGTGAGTACATAGCGGTGTGCAGGTATACATTAGTTTGTACTTACCAGCCTCCACTCCCCCTGCTAATCCGGCGAGGATCTCCGGATGGATTACGACTCGCACCTTCTCCTCCCACGCTTTGAAGGTCTTAAAGAGCGCGGGATTCCCTCCGCCAGTGACGGCAGCCAGCTCTCTGTTTTTGCCCTCCTTCTTCTTGACCAGGCTCTTTACGTCATTCCAACGTTTGTTTATTTCACCTCTGTTCCTGGGCAGGGTCCCGACTGCATTGACCTGGTCTACGATCCGGTTCCACATTCTGTTTCTGGTGGCTAGTGGTGTGTGCTGGACCATGTTCCCATAGATTTGTGGGTACACCTTGATGATCTCGTCGACCATGACCGTCAGCTCCATGGGCGTGAACTTGGGCATCCTTTGTGGTGCCATGGTGTTTGTGGTGCTGGTGCGGTGTGTGTTGTGTAATGTGCAGGGGGTTTGTGGTGCAGGTGTTTGGTGGTGGTGGTGGTGGTGGTGGTGGTTGTGATGTGTGCGTTTCTGTGGTGTGCTGCTGTCCTTGCTGTGTCACTGTGTCCTCTCCTCTCCTCTCTGGTTTGCAATGTAGCAAGGGGTTGTGGTCTGTGGGAGTGCTCCTTTTGTACTCACCTATGTGGGTGTGTCCTGATGGTCTGTTGTTTTCAGGTGTGTTGTGTCTGGTGTTCTGGCCTTTGTATTTTTTGTTTGTCCGGGGGGTGTTTTCGGGATGTGTACTGTGCTTGTGTATTTGTGCGTGCCTTGCTGTGTGGACTTGTTGGCCATGTTGTGTGCTATTGGTTTTGTGTGCGGATGGTTTCTGTGCAGGTACGTTGGCGCCATGGCTTCTGCCGTGTCGATTCTCATCGGCGTTGTTTGCGCTGGCGGGCGGTATATTTGTTGTTTTTCCGCGCTCATGGCGGTGCGATCGTAATCTCACGTGCGGTGTGTCGGGCGTGAGGGCGGGCGGTTTTGTGTTGTCGTGCGTGTTTCCGTCCGTGGCGGGCGGTTTGACTCCGACTCGGACGATGGCGGGCGGTATTTTGTGTGATTTTTCCGCCGATGGCGGTTTTCGGTTTGTGTACTCATAATGGCGTGGTCGGTGTTCAGGCGGTGTGTGCGGGCTGATTTTTGCCGCTTCCATGCCTGGCGGATTCTTTTACGCCGGGTATCGTAATGGGCCCCTTAGTTCCTTAGCCAGTTGTGGGTTTATAGGGGAATAGGGTGGGAAGCAATTTATCTATAATAAATTAATGAACATATTTATTTATTAATATTTTTTAATTGATATTTTATCATGTTAATTGTGTTTTAAATTTTTGGGGGGTAAATTTTAGGTGCTGGTTGTGGGGGTTATAGGGGTAAAGGGTGGGAAGTAATTTATTAATAATTAGTTGTTAATTAATATTTATAGATTAATTAATTAATTGACAATTAATTATGGCAATTGTGTAATTAATTTTAGGTGCGGGTTGTGGGGTCTATAGGAGTAAAGGGTGGGAAGCAATTTATTTTTAATTAATTAATAATTAGTTGTTAATTAACATTAATTAATTAATTGACAATTATTTATGGTAATTGTGTAATTAATTTTAGGTGTGGGTTGTTGGGCTTATAGGGGTAAAGGGAGGGGAATCATTTATTATTAATTAATGATTAGTTGATAATCAACATTAATTAATTAATTGATAATTAGTTAGTGTAATTGTTTAATTATTTTTTTGTGTGTGGGTTTTGGGTTTATTGGGGTGAAGGGTGGGGAATAAATAAATTGTACTTACTTTATAATTAGTTATTAAATACTATTAGTTATTTAATTGTAAAAGTTACATAGTGCGAACTAGACCCAAGACATCGGGTATCAGAGCGCTTTACATGAGCACCAGTTTTGTTACAGATGGACACATTCATTTTTGTTAGGCACGGGGAGATTAAGTGATTTGCTGAATTGTGTAATTATTTTTTTTACATTTAAATTTTAGGTGTGGGTTGTGGGGATTATAGGTGTAAAGGGTGGGAAGTTAATTAAGTTTTATGTTTTTTACTTTGTTTTTTAATTAATAATATGTGTTTAATAGATAATAAATTATGTTAATTATGTGAATAATTTTTTTTTATTTTTGATGTGGGTTGTGAGTTGTGTAGTGTTATAGAGTAGGAAGTAAATAGACTAAATTCATGTAATAATTAATGTTTTTGTTAATAAATAATTTCTAAAAAAATATTTATTTATTTGAAAATTATGTTTTATTTTATTTAATATGATATTTGTAGGTATTTGTGATATGTATTTAACATTATAATACGTGTTTTTATTTTTAGTATTAAATATATTTCTATTTATAACATATTTTTATTTATTTACTTTTTTTAAATATTTGTATTTTGTTGATGATATTTCGTTTTTTTTTTAAATTTTGAAGTGACTGGAGTGAGAATAGTAAATTCTACCCCTCCGCAATCCAACACTTTCCCTATTGATGCAGGGACTGGAGTGGGAATAGTACATTTTGTCCCTCCACTATCCAACACTTTCCCTATTGATGCACTGACTGGAGTGGGAATAGTAAATTTGATCCCTCCGTTATCCAGCACTTTCCCTAATGTTGCAATCACTGGAGTGGGAATAGTAAATTTGATTCCTCCGCCACCCAACACTTTCCCTACTGTTGCACTCACTGGAGTGGGAATAGTAATTTTTACCCCTCCGCTATCCAACACTTTCCCTACTGTTGCACTCACTGGAGTGGGAATGGTAAATTTTACCCCTTCGCTATCCAACACTTTCCCTACTGTTGCACTCACTGGAGTGGAATTAGTATTTTTTACCCCTCTGCTATTCAACACTTTCCTTACTGTTGCACTGACTGGAGTGGGAATAGAAATTTTTACCCCTTCGCTATCCAACACTTTCCCTACTGTTGCACTCATTGGAGTGGGAATAGTAATTTATACCCCTCCTCTATCCAACACCTTCCCTACTGTTGCACTCATTGGAGTGGGAATAGTAATTTTTACCCCTCCGCTATCCAACACTTTCTCTACTGTTGCACTCATTGGAGTGGGAATAGTAATTTATACCCCTCCTCTATCCAACACCTTCCCTACTGTTGCACTCATTGGAGTGGGAATAGTAATGTTTACCCCTCCGCTATCCAACACTTTCTCTACTGTTGCACTCATTGGAGTGGAAACAGTAATTTTTACCCCTCCGCTACCCAACACTTTCCTTACTGTTGCACTGACTGGAGTGGGAATAGTAATTTTTACCCCTCCACTATCCAACACTTTCCCTATTGTTGCACTCATTGGAGTGGGAATAGTAATTTTTACCCCTCAGCTATCCAACACTTTCCCTACTGTTGCACTCACTGGAGTGGGAATAGTAAATTTGATCCCTCCACTATCCAACACTTTCCCTACTGTTGCACTCAATTGAGTGGGAACAGTAAATTGTATCCCTCTGCTATCCAACACTTTCACAACTGTTGCACTCATTGGAGTGGGAATAGTAATTTTTACCCGTCCGTTATCCAACACTTTCCCTACTGTTGCACTTACTGGAGTGGGAATAGTAAATTGTATCCCTCCGCTATCCAACACTTTCCCTACTGTTGCACTCACTGGAGTGGGAATAGTAATTTTTACCCCTCCGCTATCCAACACTTTCTCTACTGTTGCACTCATTGGAGTGGAAACAGTAATTTTTACCCCTCCGCTACCCAACACTTTCCTTACTGTTGCACTGACTGGAGTGGGAATAGTAATTTTTACCCCTCCACTATCCAACACTTTCCCTATTGTTGCACTCATTGGAGTGGGAATAGTAATTTTTACCCCTCAGCTATCCAACACTTTCCCTACTGTTGCACTCACTGGAGTGGGAATAGTAAATTTGATCCCTCCACTATCCAACACTTTCCCTACTGTTGCACTCAATTGAGTGGGAACAGTAAATTGTATCCCTCCGCTATCCAACACTTTCACAACTATTGCACTCATTGGAGTGGGAATAGTAATTTTTACCCATCAGCTAGCCAACACTTTCTCTACTGTTGCACTCACTGGAGTGGGAATAATAAATTTTATCCCTCCGCTATCCAACACTTTCCCTACAGTTGCACTCACTTGAGTGTTAATAGCAATTTTAAACCCTCTGCAATCCAACACTTTTCCAACTGTTGCACTCATTGGAGTGGGAATAGTAATTTTTACCCATCCGCTATCCAACACTTTCCCTACTGTTGCACTCACTGGAGTGGGAATAGTAAATGTTTTCCCTCCGCTATCCAACACTTTCCCTACTGTTGCACTCACTGGAGTGGGAATAGTAATTTTGCCCCTCCACTATCCAACACTTTCCTTACTGTTGCACACATTGGAATGGCAATAGTAATTTTAACCCCTCTGCTATCCAACACTTTCCCTACTGTTGCACTCACTAAAGTGGGAAATTTGAGTTTAAAGATTTTTTCGTGTTTCAATTCATAATAGAATGTTTTTTTAAATAGATTTTATGCTATTGGTATATATATATATATATATATATTCACTGAAAAAACCATAGGTTTCAGGGGCGTTATAGTAAGTTGGACATTTCACTCGTACAAAACCATAGAAATTCCCCCGTTATTGTTAGTTCAGCTAACTATAACTCGCGCGCCCGCAATGCACTGCTGATGACGTCACATATTACATCACTCATGACATGGTCAGTGACATCACTCATGACATCACTGATGACATCTCGGGGGGATTCGTCAAGCGGGGGCCGAGAAAAAATGGGGGTCCCAAAACGCGTTTTCCCCATGCAATTTTCCATAGGAAACTTTAGACACGGCTACAGCCCGAACTGCTGAACAGAATTACACCAAATTTGGCAAAGAGGTAGTTCTTGGTTCAGAAAGAACCCTTTTTGTTAAATTGTGTAAATCCGTTCAGTAGTTGCTGAGAAAATCAAAAGTAAAAGTACATATATATCTATGGCCGAGTAGGGTCCGCGTACCCTCAGCGCACCCTGCGCGCACCGTCCCGATCACGAGCTGCATGTTAATTGGCTGTCAGCTGGCTGTCAACATTCCGATTCAGGAAATGTTGGCAGCCATTTTGTCCCTCGGTAGAACCGAGGACAGAAACAAGTGCGCAAAGCGCACAAAGTGGGCAGGGTAGAAACACCCTGACCCCTAGGTTTGCTCAGGGAGTCCCACAAGGACCCCCTGGGCAAAAAAAAAAAAAAAAATTTAAATCGGCAGGATGCGCTCAGGGTGCGCGAATCCTGCCGGAAAAATCGAAGCGCGGTCTCCCGTGCTTCGATTGCATTTTGCCCCCGGGTGGCCCAAGTCCCGGGGGCATGGTGGGGTGGGTATATTGTTTGTATGGGGGCCTCAAAGGGCCCCCAAGCCCCGGGGACCCCCACCCCCAGGGCTTTATAGAAAAATGGTGCGGGAGGGCTCTTCTGCCCTCCCGCAGCCCCGGGGACCGCCACCCCCGGGGCTTCTTTTTTTATTTAAATAAGGTGTGGGGGCTCCAGCCCCCACACGCCCCGGGGACCACCACCTCCCGGGGCACTTATAAAATAAATGTGGGGGTCCATCACGGACCCTCAGAGCCCCGGGGACCACCACCTCCCCGGGGCTGTGCAATTTAAGGGAGTGGGGGCCGCGCGGCCCCCTCCTGGAGTTCTTGATGGCCCTGGGGACCGCCACCCCCAGGGCCGGCTCCTGCAGTGTCCCGGGGTGCCTACCCCCGGGACACTGTAGTTTGCTATGTCAGGACGGGAGCCTCGCGGCTCCCGTCCTGCCATAGCAAACTGCTTTGGATATTGGAAGAGAGAGCAGGGAAACCTGCCTCTCTTCCAATATCCAAGCCGACTGCTTTCCACATGGGGAGCTGCATCTTAGCAGCTCCCCATGTGGAAAGCAATGCCGGCTCCCAAGGGACGCGGGGAGCCGGCTGGGACTGTGGGGGGATTGGGGACCCCCACAGTCTCCAACGTGAGGCCAGGCCCCGGGGGATGGGGTCCGCGGGGCCATAAGTGGCCTGGGAGGGGCCACGCAGCCCCCTCCCCAAAGTTAAAAAAACACAAAAAAAAAAAAAAAGAGTATGGCCGGCCCCGGGGATGGGGTCCCCGGGCCTTAAATGGCCAGAGGAGGGGGCCACGCAGCCCCCTCCAAAGAATAAAATGTAGAAATAGAGGCCATGCCCCGGGGGATGGGGTCCCCGGGGCCAATACAGGCCCAGGGAAGGGGGGCCACGCGGCCCCCTTCCCGTTTTTTATTACATTTTAATTTAAAAAAGGGGTAAGGCCCTGGGGGATGGGGTCCCCAGGGCCCAAAAACAGGAAAAAGGAAGGGGGCCACACAGCCCCCCTTCAGGGGACAAAAAAAAAAAAAAAACGATCGGGCCCGCAGGCTCCGCCCTCTTCCTTTACCACTCTGCAAACGCGCCCTGGCGCGTTTGCAGAGGGGAACGATCCACTTGAATACTGGGGTCCCTGGGGCCAACTAGCCCACCAGGAACCTTCCAGTATGCGCCAGGGGCTGCGTTGCAGAGAGGTGTACAGAGGCCACGCCCCTTTTACACCTCTCTGCAACGCAGCACTGTGGCGCTTTGGATATACCTGTTGGGCTAGTTGGCCCCCAGGGACCCTCAGGATTCAAGGGAGTTAATCCCCCGACTTAAAACGCGCCACGGGCGCGTTTGCACAGTGGTGAAGGGAGGGGCGGGGCTTCAGGTGACATCTGTGTAACGCGCCCCGTGGCGCGTTTTAAGTTGGGGATTAAATCCCTTCAATCCTGAGGGTCTCTGAGGCCAACTAGCCCAACAGGTACATCCAGAAAGCGCCACAGAGCTGCGTTGCAGAGAGGTGTAAAAGGGGTGTGGCCTCTCTACACGTCTCTGCAACGCAGCCCCTGGCGCATATTGGAGGTTCCTGGTGGGCTAGTTGGCCCCTAGGGACCCTCAGGATTCAAGGGGACTTAATCCCCCAACTTAAAACGCGCCACGGGGCGCGTTTGCACAGATGTCACCTCAGGCCCCGCCCCTCCCTTCACCATTGTGCAAATATTCTTCTAAAATCATCCGAAATACGAATTCCGATTTACTCACCTGTTATAAGGAGAGACCTCAGTGCTGTATCTTTCAGTCCAGTACTGGTCCTGAAAAGTAATTTTAACCGTACTTACCAGTAACTTGAATTTCCTTCCATAGGATATCATTTCCTGCTTTTTGCTGAAAAAGTTTCTAAGTGTTGATTTTTGAAACCTACAAATATTCCTCTAAAATCAGCCGAAATACGAATTCCGATTTACTCACCTGTTATAAGGAGACACCTCAGTGCTGTATCTTTCAGCCCAGTACTGGTCCTGAAAAGTAATTTTAACCGTACTTACCAGTAACTTGAATTTCCTTCCATAGGCTAACATTGACTGGTTTCACTTAGAAATTCTTCTAAGTGTGGAGTTTTGGAACTTTAAAATATTCCTCTAAAATCAGCCGAAATACGAATTCCGATTTACTCACCTGTTATCAGGAGAGACCTCAGTGCTGCATTTTTCAGCCCAGTACTAATCCTGAAAAGTAATTTTAACCGTACTTACCAGTAACTTGAATTTCCTTCCATAGGATATCATTGCCTGCTTTTTGCTGAAAAAGTTTCTAAGTGTTGATTTTTGAAACATACAAATATTCCTCTAAAATCAGCCGAAATCCGAATTCTGATTTACTCACCTGTTATCAGGAGAGACCTCAGTGCTGCATCTTTCAGCCCAGTACTGGTCCTGAAAGGTAATTTTAACCGTACTTACCAGTAACTTGAATTTCCTTCCATAGGCTAACATTGACTGGTTTCACTTGGAAATTCTTCTAAGTGTGGAGTTTTGGAACTTTAAATTATTCTTCTAAAATCAGCCGAAATACGAATTCCGATTTACTCACCTGTTATCAGGAGAGAACCCAGTGCTGCATCTTTTAGCCCAGCACTGACCCTGAAAAGTAATTTTAACCGTACTTACCAGTAACTTATCTTTTCTTCCATAGGAATCCATTGTCTGGTTTTCAGCAGAAAAGTTTCAAAGTGTCGATTTTCACAAACTACAAATATTCCTTAAAAATCGCCTGTATGACTTAAACGCATTTTTTCAACTGTTTACAGGAGATGCACCAGTGCTGGATCCAGGATCCAACACTGAGTAAGAAAAAGTAACGATAACAGTTTTTACCTGCTAAGTGAATTTCCTTCCATAGGATAACATTGGTGATTCTATGAGGAAAAGTTTCAAAGTGTCAACTTTTAAAATACAATAATATTCCTTAAAAATCACGACTGTAACCAAAACGCTTTTACTCAACTGTTTACAGGAGATGTCCCAGGACTGAATCTAGGATCCAGTCCTGTGGTTAGAAAAGTAATCCATAAAGTAACTAATTGCATTTAACTAGAAATTCACATTGAGCTGAATGTTGCATTGTGTTTGAAAATGTGTTGCCCATTGCAACAACTGTAACTACTGTACTTAAAAGTCTATTGCCTATGTGCAAAGTATTTAAACTAAAGTAATTCATTCTGAGAAAGTATTTTTGTAATGTAATGTATAATGTAATTACAATGTAATTTAAAAAATAAAATATGTAAAAGAAATTGTTTCTAAAAATGTAGTAAATCAGTATGAAAAAAATTAATATAAAAATTAATACATTTAAAAAATGTCATTTAAAAAACCTTTGAAATTCACTGAAAAAACCGTAGGTTTCAGGCACGTTATAGTTACAAATTAGCATTTAAAAAACCTTTGAAATTCACTGAAAAAACCATAGGTTTCAGACACGTTATAGTTAGAAATTAGCATTTAAAAAACCTTTGAAATTCACTGAAAAAACCATAGGTTTTAGGGACAGTTATAGTTAGTTGGACATTGCACTCGTACAAAACCTGTGAAATTCCCCCGTTATAGTTAGTTCAGCTAACTATAACTCGCGCCCCGCAATGCACTGCTGATGACGTCACATATTACATCACTCATGACATGGTCAGGGACATCACTGATGACATCACTGATGACATCTCAAATGACATCACTGATGACATCATCCACGTGATAATCTGATGCAGCTCTTCACACCCTAATATAACCTTTGATACACCCAATCTAAATTACAGACTGCCATTCGCAAAACCATAGACACTCCAACACCAATAACTACATACCCACTCACTGATTCTTAGGACTACACACACACATCCACTCACTCACCCGTACAGTCACTCATACTTATGGTCACTCAGTACAGGACTATCATATGCACTCTTACTCCTATATAGACACTCAAACACCGCCACTCATCCATAGAGGTACTCACACACCTAGTGAGTCATGCAAATAATTAAACACACTGCCATTTACTCACCTATACAGTTATACACACACCAGCTCACTTAATCATACAAATACTAGCACATTGTTACGCTCTTATACAATCACTGATAAAAGCACACACTCATCCATACAGCCACTATCACAATCACTCACTCGCTTATAGCTATTTATATACTCTAACACACATATATACTGCCTTTCACATATGTAGTTACTCACGCATGTACCACTGGGACATACATTCACTCACTAACACACTCTTACACACACTTACCCACCCATACAGTCTATCACAGATGCACTCTTTAAACCATCCACCCAGTGAATCACCCACTCACACATCTATGCACAGTCGCACACACCCCATCCACACAAACACTCAGGCACCCATACAGATACTCAGACAACAAATCAATAACTCTTATAGACACTCATGTAGCTATTCACAAACCCATGCAGCCACTTACACAGCAACAGACAGATACAGACATTCACCCAGTTTAGTCACTAACCCATGCATTCAGTAAGATACGTTTAATCACTCACTTATAGAATTAGTCACGCACCTACTAAATCATCCATACAGACACTTATACACTCACTCATTCTTCAATACGCCTTTCCCTATATATATTAAAAATATTTAAACTTTACAGAAACACACAGTCACTGGATGATGTCATCAGTGATGTCATTTGAGATAAGTCATCAGTGATGTCACTGACCATGTCATGAGTGATGTAATATGTGACGTCATCAGCAGTGCATTGCGGAGCGCGAGTTATAGTTAGCTGAACTAACTATAACGGGGAATTTCACGGGTTTTGTACGAGTGCAATGTCCAACTAACTATAACTGTCCCTAAAACCTATGGTTTTTCAGTGAATTTCAAAGGTTTTTAAATGCTAATTTCTAACTATAACGTGTCTGAAACCTATGGTTTTTTCAGTGAATATATATATATATATATTCACTGAAAAAACCATAGGTTTCAGGCACGTTATAGTTAGAAATTAGCATTTAAAACCTTAGAAGTTCACTGAAAAACCATAGGTTTCAGGACGTTATAGTTAGTTGGACATTTCACTCATCCAAAACCATAGAAATTCCACCGTTATAGTTAGTTCAGCTAACTATAACTCGCGCCCTAATGCACTGCTGATGACGTCACATATTACATCATTCATGACATGGTCAGTGACATCACAGTGAATTTCAATGTTTTTTTTAGTGCTAACTTCTAATTATAATGTTCATTTAACCTATAGTTTTTTCCGACACCCAAGAAGGACACAACACCCACTGCCACAACCCTCAGGACCTCCCCCGTACCACCCCTCTCCCTACTGTAATTTTTTTATTTGTTATTTAAACTATATAATGTCTTCTTGTTTTTTAAATATTAAACATCTACATACAGTATGAAAGGGAGCCCAGCCCAGAGCCACATCTGAAGACCAACACATGTCATAGACCTACTGATCAAGCAGCTCCGACACCCAAGAATGCCACAACACCCACCACCACCACCAGGACCCCCCCTCTACCACCGAGGCAGCGCAGAACAAGACAGCGAACTTTCCAAAAATGGCATGGCCCCTCAACCACACAATAGCTGAATATTGGGACAGGTGTGAACAAACTATATGTGAAGGAAGCAATTCACCATGTGTAACAATGCACACAATGCAAAATGTAGCGGAGATGTGCTGGACACATCTCAGTATGCAGAACACACACCTCTCCATGTGCACAAATACTACTGGTGCTTGTAGTGTTGTGGACAGTGGACCCAACCATGTTACGTCAAACACTAGGGAAGATCTCAGTCATGTAGCTGTGTCATCCCCCCCTGTAAGCATAAGCGTAACCGGAGTGGGCTGGTCCGACGTACGCCACTTCAGCGTAGGAGTGTGAATAAATAGCCCGGAGCTCTGGGCGTGGTTCACTTGTGGGAAGGCCAAAGCGTCTGCCAGGGCGGCGCCCCTCACCCTGCCACGAGGCTGCCGACGTGACCGCCAGCCTCCTCAGCTGATCGCTGGCTTCCGCCACACAGGCCCCCAGCGGCACAGCACCGCGGACTTATGTCTGTACAAACTACTGCCTTCGATATACACTGCGGACAGCAAGGCTCACAATTCAGATCGAGTTGCGATTGCAGATGACGCAGTCCAGTAGGCAAGAGACATTGCTCAAGTCAACATCACGTGGCTGTGGGCCCTTCCTGACCGCTGCCTCCAGCCTACACTGCGGTCAGTAGGACTCACAATTCAGATGGAGTCGAGATTGCAGATGACGCAGTCCAGTAGGCAACAGACATTGCTCAAGTCAACAACACGTGCCTGTGGGCCCTTCCTCACCGCTGCCTCCTGCCTCCACTGCGGTGAGTAGGGCTCACAATTCAGAGCGACTCGCGATTGCAGATGACGCAGTCTAGTAGGCAACAGACATTGCTACCAGTGCGGCCAGCCCGGACCACGCATCATCGCTGACTGCACACACGCTAAGTGCTTCAAGTACCACTAACTCTGTGCAGCTCAAGTCAACGCCACGTGGCTGTGGGCCCTTGATGACCGCTGCCTCCGGCCTACAATGCGGTTAGCAGGGCTAACAATTCAAGATTAGTGCCGATGCAAATTGTGTAAGAGAGTATAATCGGTTAAGAAGATTGTATGCTCCCAATCTGTGCAGCTCAAGTCAACGTCACGTGGCTGTGGGCCTTTGCTGACCGCTACCTCTGGCCTACACTGCGGTCATCAGGGCTCACAATTAAAATTAAGTCTTTATTCATTAATTACAGAGTCCAGTAGGCAAGTAACTATCACTGGCCTAAAACCTACATAATATACTTTTAGTATCCTTGCTTCAAGAACTTTTTTTATATCAGTTATAGCTTTAGTACAATCACCAAATTCATCTTCAAGTGCAAACGAACACTCATTAGCAGTCTACACTGCGGGCAGCAGAACTCGCAATTCGAATTTTGGACACGTGGTGCCACTAACCCTGTTCAACACAAGCCGCGACACGTGGTGCCACTAACCCTGTTCAACACAAGCCGGCGACACGTGGTGCCACTAACCCTATTCAACACAAGCCGATCCCACATGTGGAACTGTGTCCTGAGTCCTGAATGGCAGTGACCCCAAGTCCGTGGCAGCGACCACAGCACCAGACTCCCTTCGATCAGTGAGGCATATTTCCATATGCAAGGCCGGCGACACGTGGTGCCACTAACCCTGTACAACACAAGGCGCGACACGTGGTGCCACTAACCCTGTTCAATACAAGCCGATCCCACATGTGGAACTGTGTCCTGAGTCCTGAATGGCAGTGACCCCAACTTCGTGACAGCGACCACAGCACCAGACTCCCTTCAGTTTTATTTGTTGTTGCTTTGTTTAAATAAAATGTTTTATATGTAAATCTATACATGACTACAATTCTTGTTTGTCCAACCGCACAGGGACAATTCCGGGCCCAAGAAGGGGTATGTTGGTAATGTGGGAAGAGGGTGCGTTACCTGCTGATGTGGGGAGAGGCAGTGTGAAAGGGGTATCTTTCACAGAAAGAACTCCGGTATGTTTTCAGAAATGCCTCAGACAGATGCCAGCTGACGGACTGAATCACAAAATGGCTTTTCAATGCTTATGTAGTGTGACTTATGAACAGTTCGCACCCAGGCTCGCAGAGGGACAACTGCGGCCCGTCCGCTCGACTCACAGACGCAATACTACGAGTCGTCTGCTCCCAAAGGAACAGCAGCGTAGTAGCTCGCAGAGGTACAGGCACAGCAGCGTACTAGCTCGCAAAGGTAGAGAGCTGCGAGCCGACGGACTGGCTTCTAACGGCATAGCTGCGAAGTGGTGATGTTGGGCAGAGGGAGCGTGAGAGGGTTATCTCGCACAGACAGAGCTCCGGTATATTAAATTGCCCCCGGGACCTTTCTTTTATATTTTCACTCGATGCGAGAAAGCGCGCTTTCTGGACCAAGACCTTTCTCCCTACCAAATTTGGCATAATTCCGTTCAGCAGTTTGACCTGTAGCCTTGTTTAAAGTTTCCTATGGAAAATCCATTGAGAAAACACGTTTTCACACCCCCCACATAGCTACCTGTCGCAGGCGTACTCGCTGTTGGTGTGCAGGTCAGTGGTCTAGTTGTCAACATGTCACGGCCACTCCCTGAGGGCAGGTTTGCACACACACCACACCCATCCAGCACATGCGTCACAGGCCATGTGACCACGCAAATATAATGGATCGACAACGTCACATCCTTTATTGCCGGTGGTGACTGGATGGCGGACGCTCCACGGGTCTCAATCATAAAGAGTCCATGAAAAGTTGTGCAGAGGGTTAGTCGCACCCTGAGCTGTATGGCCGTCAGGGGCCTACTACCACGTGGCGCGGACTTGAGTTGCACAGGGTTAGTGCCACCCGAAGCTGATGTGGCCGTCAGGGGCCTACCACCACGTGGCGCGGACTTGAGTTGCACAGGGTTAGTGCCACCCAAAGCTGATGTGGCCGTCAGGGGCCTACCACCACTTGGCGCGGACTTGAGTTGCACAGGGTTAGTCGCACCCTAAGTTGTATGGCCGTCAGCGGCCTACCACCACGTGGCGCTGACTTGCGTTGCACAGGGTTACCGGCACCAAAAGTTGATGTGGTCTCCGCCATTGATGACTCAGGACTCAGCGACATGTGTGGGATCTGCTGGGCCGCGGAGCGGGTCCACATAATGTGAACCAAGCCATGGTGGCGGGACCGGGCCCTGGAGCTTTCACGGGCACGTGGAGTGCCCACTGGTAGACACTCCGGTGGCAGCAGGTAATTATTTGGTCATGGATGCGCAGGGGTGGCAGTGTCTCTCTCTCTCTCTCTCTCTCACTTCCCTCTCTTCACTCTCTCTCTCACTCTCTTCCTTCCTTTCCTTCTATCTCTCTCACTCTCTCTCCCTTCTCCCTTTCTCACTCCCTTTCTTTCCTTCCCTCTCTTTTTCTCTCTGGCTTTTTTTTCCTTCTCTCTTTCTCTGTGTCTCACTCCTTTGATATGCGCATTACACACGTCCTTATTTTGTGCTTTATTTTCCAGGCTGTGTCGTCGACATTGATGGACCCGACAGGAGTTTTCCGCCTTGTTGTTTTGTGTTGAGTTTGTTAAATTTAGTTTATCCTCTATATGTACGTAAATGGAAAAATAAAGTTTTGAAAGAAAAAAAATGTCAATAAAGTTTTTGGTTGTTACTTAAGTGCTGTGTGACTCTTTCTCGTTCTTATTACTGTTATTTGGTGGTGTCCACCATGGTGTTAAATTTTGGGGCAGTTATCGCGGGAATACTGGTGATGTCTGCAGTTTGCACCAGCTTCTGAATAGTGTGTTAGATTTATCTCAACTTTAGTTGCATTAAAGTGCTGATAATGAGATGCAGAGTAGGCGTTCCCGTGCAAAAACACACGAGGTGCACCTTTGCGATTTATTCTAAATACTAAAATCCTGTATTGAATTGCACTGTGGTAGTGGGTGCATTTACAGTGTACACACAAAATCAATGAAGAAATCTCATTGTATTTATATTGATTGGGAATAGTGGGTCAGGTGCTGAATCTTGACGGGATACACTGCCCAGTTCGTTTATTTTTCTGTACACGAAAAACCACATCACAACTTTCACAACGAAAGGCAAAAACTGCGATGCGAAACAAGTTCTGGCGATAAGCCGCGTTAGCACCAGGGATTTTACACCTGCTTTCTGCTGGTGTTAAGCAGGACGACTACCTGCAGCATGAAAGGGAACACAGCCAAGAGCCACACCGGAACACCCACAGGTGCCATAGAGTCAATGAGCATGATACACGGATACCCATGAGGGCCACAACACTCATCGCAACAACCCCAGGACCGCCAACGCCCCCCGAACCCGCATCTGAGCAAGTGTGTCCATGTGGTCATTGTGTTAGCATGATGGGCACGGGCCCTGCAACATCACAGTGTGCTGTCTTCAGCGGACGTTACCATGTCATCTCAGCATTGGCAGTGATCCTGGACATGTAGCTACGTACGCATCCTCCTGCATGCACAAGCGGCGTGTGCTGGTCCGGCGTACACAGGTCAGCGCAGGGGTGTGCCTATCCGGCAAGGGGAACGGGGTGTCTCGGATATGTCCGTGTGCAAGAAGTGCGGTAAGTGTGTCTCTGTGTTCTGGTGTAGCCGCCACAAGGGCCGCAGCAGTCGATGTTGTAAAGTGGCATGCACCACCTCCAAACGGCAGTGTCACGGTGTGATTGGAATGCCGCAGGACATGCGCGAATAGGCATTACAATGGTGTGCTGTAGGAGTGCACGGGATACAACAGCGCAGCGCACAAAAGTGTGGGGGCTCGTGGGAGGGAGGAGCAGCTGTTTGGCAACGTAACACACAGTGAACCCGCCCATGTGCCACGTGCTGGGCATCTCATCCATGATGACCAGGGTCGTAGACATCCCACAACACCCACGACCGGCCTTTGTACACATCCTGTATGAATGCAGCTGGAGAAGTTACTGTAGGGATGAAAGGTTCTTTGTCTGAGCTATCTTGGCTAGCCCCCCCTGACAGATACGATAATATTTGCATCCGTCTCCCACACTACGCACTGCCCGATTTGAGAACAACGAGTACACATCCCACACTCAAAAGTCCTTCGTCGTAGTTAGCGTGCGTGAAATGGCCTTCACACGTACTCCCACAATACCCCTGCCCTGCACCCATTGCACACAGACCCGGCTCATTGCACCAAGCTGTGCCATTTCATCCACAAGACTGGCACACGGCAAGCCAGTGCAGCTACAAGCAGAGCCACTGACGCAATGGCAGGGCATCCCGAACACATGGTCGACTCCATTCACGTCCACCTATACCTTGCATGTCTGCTGCATGTCCAGGGTGCACTGCCTTTGGCAGTGCTGCGGATCACTTACCGGCTGAGTTTCCGCATTGCGGACGTCACCTGCGTTCAACCTGTATTGCAATGTCGCACGTGCCTATCCGAGTGGTGCATGGACGTGTGCCTCTCCAACGTGTGCGTAGCTGACATGGATTATGACGGGTGTGTGCACCCCCTGTTGGCCCATGACCAGGAGTGTCAAGGTGATGCCTGTTTATGGCATGCATGGATGTTTGGCATGCATGTTGGGAACTGGGCCTGGGAGATTGCACGTGTCGTAGTATGCAGTGAGCAAATTGACCCACTTCCCGATTCTGCTTTGGTGCACATTGGGTACAGTGGTTGGAGTCAGCACATCTGTCCCGGTCAGCTGATGGATTACATCGACGACATGTCAAATATTGTGGCCAACCATCACTCATTAGAGATAGTGGCTTACGCAGCTGCACTCGCGTTCATGGACGAGTGACAAGGTACCTGCAACCACGACTCGATGTGCCACATTGCACGTGTCCCGCCGCATCATTGCACGTTGTGCATCTGGTCACATGTCCCAAGACGACAGTGGACATGGCTGCATTGGTGTCGACTCATGTCCGAGGCGTGGACAACCAACGCTGCTTGACACTGACTTGTGTTGGTGATGGACTACCCCGAGGTGAACATGGACGTTTTCCTATGTTCCTTATTCAGGCATGCTGCTGCATTTGTCTGCATATCGAGGCACTACTCTTGGCCGTACTGACATGCACTTTTTTTTTATAAAGTTTCCACATTTTCACTTGTCTACAAATGTGTTGTGTCTTCATTTGCATGCCAATGTGTGTGTCACGGACTCTCTGGCTGCCTGCCATACGTGAATTGCTACCCCATCCGGACTGTGCGTTTGTACTTATGCATTCTCATGTGCCTGTTTCGTACTGACGCTTTTGGACGTTTATCTGCCACAGGCGAGTGCATTTGCATCCTGTGTTCGATTGTGCGAATGTTTGTGTTTGGACAACATTGTGTTGGATGTTGGTGTGCTCTGCTTCCTATGTGTGTGTGCTGCATTCTGTGTGAGATGTCCCTTCATGTGAGGTTTTGTTCACCCTTCTCCCTTTCAGGCAGTGTGGTTTTCACTTCTGTGCTTGTTCAGTGGTGTGATGTTGGCGGGTTGTGTGACCTGTGCTCCTTGTTGGTGTGTTTCATTTTAGCCATGGTTTGTCTGTAGTTGTGCTGTACTTAATTGTGCATGTGTGCCATTGTGCCCATCTCCCCCCGTCCCCCACTCCCTGCTTGTTCCTCTTCCTGGTGCTGTTGTGTCTGTAATTTTGTTACTCCACACATAAATACATGTAAAGAACAAATTAGAATTTATTTTATTTATTTATTTGTGTATTTTGTAAAGTGCGTGAATCACCCCATAAGGGTATCTCAGCGCTAGGACCGCCTAAGACTACCAAGGTGAACAGATTTAGAACAATGATGTTTTCAGCAGTTTCCTGAAAGCCAGGTAATCTGTGCATTGTCGCAAGCGTAGAGGGAGTTCGTTCCAGTAGAGTGGGGCAAGATGGTAAAAGGCCTTACCACCTTGGCGGGATTTTTTGAAACGCTGGATTTGTATCAGGGCTTTAGCTCCTGAGCGGAGGGGTCTGGAGGGTACATAATTGACAAATTTGTCATTTAAATAACTGGGGCCTAATCTGTTAACGGCTTTGTAAGCCATACAACATATTTTAAATGTAACCCTTTTTCGTATGGGTAGCCAATGTAGTTTCTGAAGTAAGGGGAGGGAGGCAGTTCTAGGGGGAGCATTGGTTACCAGTCGGGCCGCTGTATTCTGGATGACCTGTAGTCTGTTTAGGGCACTTTCATTGGCTGAAATGTACAGTGCGTTGCAGTAATCTAAGCGGCTTAAGATTAGTGCCTGGATCAAGGTCTTACTGGAAGATAGTGGCAGGAAAGGGAAGACTCTTCTGAGCATGCTAAGGTTGTGGAAGCAAGCTCCAATGGTAGAAGAGACGTGGTCTCCCAGCGTAAGTTTCTGGTCCAATCGGACTCCAAGGTTTTTCACCACCTGTTTTGGACCAGGTGCGGGGCCCAGTTCCTCTGGCCACCAGCTGGGGGACCATTTCATAGTGGCCTCACCAAACAGAATTATCTCAGATTTAGCAGCGTTCAGTTGGAGAAAATTTGTTTTTATCCATTCTGCTATAGCCTTCATTCCTTCACCAAAGATGGTTTGAATATTGGCGTTGGATTTGTCGAATGAGAGGAGTAATTGGGTGTCATCCGCATAGGATATGGGGATGAATCCCAGTTTCCTCAACAGTCTTGCCAAGGGAGCCACATAAATGTTGAACAAGGTAGGGCTCAAACATGAGCCCTGTGGCACTCCCTTGGTCACTTTGGTGGTTTTAGAGTGGTAAGGGCCTAAATTAACAGTTTGTGTTCTGTTGGACAGAAAGTTAGACAGCCATTTTAGAGCGTTTCCTGTGATGCCAATGTCACTTATTCTTCTGAGTAAAATATGGTGAGAGATGGTGTCGAATGCTGCGGAGAGGTCAAGCAGCACCAGAAGCACCGCCTGACCCCTATCCAGCAGCATCCTAATGTTGTCCGTGACTGCTACCAGACTAGATTCCGTACTATATCTGGGACGGAAACCAGATTGTGAGGAGTCCAGGATATTATTGGATTCAATGAAATTGGAGAGGTGTGTGTTGATGTGCTTTTCCAAGATTTTTGTATGGAGGGAAGGAGAGAGATGGGTCGATAATTAGTTACGTCATCCGATGAGATTTTGGAATTCTTTTTAATCGGGATTATCTGCGCGGCTTTCCATTCTGGAGGGAGGACTCCTTCCCTCAAGGAGCTATTGAGAATATCGCAAATGGGGTTGGCTAATTGTTTGTACAGAGTGGCAATTATTTTAGCAGGTATAGTGTCCAGTGGGGAACCTGATTTTGCGCACTTTAAAAGTGCTTCTGTGCCTTCAATTGTGAGTGGTGAGAAATACTCTAACGAGCAAGTAAACGGTGGGGTGTGTAAGAGTTCAATTTCCAAATCAGTTTGGGGATTTATTGTAGAAGTAATTTTGTTATAAATCGTATCGATTTTCTGAGTAAAATGGCTAGCAATGTTGTCACACAGTATTTGGGAAGGAACAGAAGCCGTGTCACAGGCTGCAGGACATATGAAAGTTTTTAAAATTTGATAGAGGCATTTCTGAGAGCTCCCTGCTTGTTCAAAAGTGGTTGCGATGTGAGTTTTCCTAGCATTTTTTAGGTTTCGGTGGTATTGAATTAAAGCCTCCTTGAATTTTTCTTTGTCTGATTGGTTGTGTGAGTGTCGCCATAGGCGTTCCAGTTTTTTACATGAGCCTTTTTCTAGTCGCAGGGAGGTCGAATACCACGGAGCCTGGCACCGTTTTGAGTTCCTAGGGCATTGCTTCAGGGGTGCTAAGCTGTCTATGGTTGCCAATAGGCTGATATTGAAAGAGGTTAAACGTTTGTCACCCTTTTCTGATTCCGAATGTTGAGGTGGACAATATGTAGCTTCAAAGAGTGCTGGTGTGATTGAGTGCCAGCGTCTGTAGCTTTTATTTTGATAGCATTTAGGGGTGGGGTGTGCTTTGTGGCTGTTAATGCGAAACTCGACCATGGAATGGTCCGACCAAGTCAGGGGAAGTGTATCTACGTAGGATACATCAGGGGAATTAGTTAAGATAATGTCTAGCGTATGTCCAGCTTGGTGAGTTGGAGCTTTATTTATTACGTTAAGATTGAGTGTAGACAATTCAGTCAAAAGAGATGAAGCCTCAATATTGTCTTGGATTTCACTGTGAATGTTGAAATCTCCAAGAAGTAGAAAGTTCCTGGAAGCTATAACGTGTGGGGCAATGAGTTCCATGAGTTGTGTGGTGGTGTTGGTTAGTGGTCCTGGTGGTCGATATACTAGGGCTCCTTTCCAGCTGAGGCTATGATGTATGTTCATACTAAAGACCAGTATTTCCAGTTGGTCATTACTTATTTGATCTAAAATTGAGAAAGTGATGGGGTTTTTGTAGATTATAGCTATTCCTCCACCAGTCCTATGTGGTCTATCTAGTTTTAGTATGTGGTAGCCATCAGGGAGTGCTACTGCTATGTCAGGATTGGAGTGTGGTTTAATCCAGGTTTCTGTTAGGAACCCTATATGGGGATTAGTGGAAGACAGCAGGTCCAGAGACCTTAAGTTGGCCAGAAAGCAATTCCAGCCATTATTTCTATCCGATTTGGTTGAGTGCGTACTTTCTGTGAGATGGAATTCAGATTCAGGGTGTTGTAGTGATTCTATAATGGTATTCTGGGAGTGGGCTAGTTTGCATTGGTATTGACAGTTGCCACAGGAGAAAGGTCCCATTACTTCAGTGGGAGAGGGGCAGGCCTTAATCGCTGCTACTTTGTGTGAATTGCCGGTCTTAATCTCAACTAACTCTCTACCAGTATAAGTATAGGTAGACCTCACCTTATTGGTCTGAGTGTGGATGAAACCGGCAGGGGTTCCTGCTCCTGGCGACGTCCAAGCGCGGACGGGCGCAGACGGGCTTGCCTTAGGCGCGCCTTCGGCGCGCCAGCGGCGCGTCCGCTGCGCGCCTCTGTCTAGGCATGTGTTTTTATACTGACTGCTTTAACTGGACTGCTAACCTCCCGTGGGGATGGGGAGTGGTCAGTTTCCGCTTCCGGTTGTGACGCCTCCCTCCAGACAACCGGAACAATCCGTGCTGGACCAGGGAGGATACCGAATGCGGATCACAGAGTATACAGTGTACAGGTAATATTTAAAAACAATGCGTGCAAAACTTCTCTCTATTGGTTATTTTTGAATTTTCCATATAAACAGTTTTTTTATATTCAAGGACACATAGAAGTCAGAAGTGCAACGTATTCTATCAACACACTTTCTAGAACATTCTACAACACGTGCAGGTTAAAAGTTCATCAATTTTTTAAACCTAACGATATTTTTTTGCAACATTTTCTCGAACATTTAACGGCACGTGCAGGTTAAAAGTTCGCGATTGTTTTAAGTTCGAACAGTGCCTTCCAAATGCAAGTAGCAGGTGTGGTTGAGTTGACCAAATTTTATCCTATCATATGTACTCCACGTTTAAACTGCTTTTTCTTAACCAATCACAAAGATGCTTTTCCACAAAACGAATGTGCACCCTACTTTTAAAAAACAATGCTTTTCATCTCCCAATCAGTTATCATTTTGAATGAGAAAAAAGTAGTTCCCCACCTTTAAACATATCTCTTATTCTGCGAACGGACTGCATGAGCTACAGACATCTATCCATACTTCCCAGCCATACCTTCAAAATGCTAGTGTGGATCGTAGGACATAGCTATGTTTTCTGGTGCAAGAGGTATGCAGAACAGAGACGTATTGACTTAGACCTAGGTTTACAAAATGTGGACATTAAATGGTTTGGACAGAGAGGATTGAAGTGGCACCAATTGTTGCCTTTGGTTAAAACCTGTTTGCATCTCCAACACCCTGACCTCATGATTGTGTACTGTGGTGGAAACGACCTAGGCACATTGACTGGTGTAGGTTTGGAAATGCTAATGAAAGACACCTTTCCACAATTGATGTTGCTTTTGCCTCAAACTGTCTTTGTATATTCCAATATATGCCAAAGACAGAAGTGGAAATGGTCAAACCAATTTTGTCCTCAGATTGAAAAATCTAGGAAGAATGTCAACAAAGCTGTGTCTGCATACCTCAGAGACCATAGAATGGGGTCGATCTACAACAACAACATACGTTTTGATATGGCTGATATCTACAGAAGTGATGGAGTACACTTTACAGATCAGGGAAATCGAGTTTTTCTGAATAACCTGAAGCTGTGCATCCGCACTTATATGTAGCTCCAACTAGTAAACACAAGGGCTCTTTTTAGAGCCGCCTTATATTCCCAATATCGGTTCGCAGAGTGACAGCTGCGATCCGGCTAGCACAGGGAGACCTGCGGGCCGTCGGGCAGGCTCGCAGAGGGAGAGCTGCGGCCCATCGGCTCGGCTCGCACTGAGAGAGCTACGGGCCGTCAGCTCGCAAACGCACACCAGCGTGCTGGCTCGCAGAGGGAGAGCTCGGGTCTAACTCGCAAGGGGACACCAACGGGCCAACGGCCCTGCTAGCAGAGACACACCTATCACCTAACGGACTGGCTCGCACATGTACAGCTAGGGACACGACGGCTCGCAGACCTGCGAACCGACGGACTGGTACTGTTTTATGCTTTAGGGTAGTACAGTGGTGTTTGTGTACTGTAGGGGGTTCGTGCTGGAGGTAGCGTTTTAGGGTTTAAGGTAGTGCAGTGGTGTTTGGGTAGTGTAAGAATCGTGCTGGAGGTAGTGTTTTAGAGTTTACGACAATGCAGTAATGTTTGGGTAGTGTAAGGGGTCATGCTGGGAATACTGTTTTGGGGTTTAGGGTAGTGCAGTGGTGTTTGTGTAGTGTAGGGGTCATGCTGGGAGTAGTGTTTTAGGGTTTACGGCAGTGCAGTGGTGTTTGGGTAGTGTAGGGGGTCATGCTGGGAGTAGTGTTTTAGGGTTTACGGCAGTGCAGTGGTGTTTGTGTAGTGTAGGGGGTCGTGCTGAGAGTAGTGTTTTAGGATTTAGGGTAGCACAGTGGTGTTTGTGTAGTGTGGGAAGTCATGCAGCGAGTACTGTTTTAGGATTTAGAGTAGTGCAGTGGTGTTTGTGTACTGTTTGGGGGTTCATGCTGGGGTAGCGTTTTAGGGTTTAAGGTAGTGCAGTGGTGTTTGGGTAGTGTAAGAATAGTGCTGGAGGTAGTGTTTTAGAGTTTACGAAAATGCAGTGGTGTTTGGGTAGTGTAACGGGTTATGCTGGAAGTCGTGTTTTAGGGTTTAGGGTAGTGCAGTGGTGTTTGTGTAGTGTAGGGGGTCATCCTCGGAGTAGTGTTTTAGTGTTTACGGTACTGCAGTGGTGTTTGCGTCCTGTAGGGGGTCGTGCTGGGGTAGTGTTTTAGGGTTTAGGGTAGTGCAGTGGTGTTTGTGTAGTGTAGGGGGTCATGTTGGGAGTAGTGTTTTAGGGTTTAGGGTAGTCTAGTGGTGTTTGGGTAGTGTAGGGGGTCGTGCTGGGGATAGTGTTTTAGGATTTAGGGTACTGCAGTGGTGTTTGCGTAGTGTAGGGGGTCCTGCTAGTAGGGGTAGTGTTTTAGGATTTACGACAATGCAGTGGTGTTTGGGTAGTGTAGGGGGTTGTGCTGGGGGTAGTATTTTAGGGTTTAGGGTAGTGCAGTGGTGTTTGGGTAGGGGGTCGTGCTGGGGGTAGATTTAGGGTTTAGGGTAGTGCAGTGGTGTTTGGGTAGTGTAGGGGATCGTGCTGGGGGTAGTGTTTTAGAGTTTACAACAGTGCAGTGGTGTTTGGGTAGTCTTTGGGTAGTGTAGGGGATCGTACCGACAGACTGACTCACAGAGCTCCGAGCCGACGGACGGGCTTCTAAAGGCATAGCCGCGACCTGGTGATATGAAGAGAGGCAGCGTGAAAGGCATATCTCACACAGACACAGATGCCAGTGTTGCCTCGCAGAGGTAAAACTACGAACCCGATGGCTTCTACACGGAGAGATGCGAGCTGACGGAGTAAATCACAAAATGGCTGCCAACACTTCCTGGTTTCAACCATTCACAGCCAATAAGCTGCAAGCTGGTGCTTGTAACCCCTCAGCCAATCACATGTCAGAATTCTCAAATATCGATATCTGTAAAATTTGATATTTCTCAAAAACTACTGAACGGATTTACACCATTTAAACAAAGGCGTGCTTTCTGGACCGTCACCTTTCTCCCTGCCAAATTTGGCATAATTCCGTTCAGCAGTTTCACCTGTTGTCTTCTGTAAAGTTTCGTATGGAAATTGCATGGAGAAAACACGTTTTAGGACCCTCTTTTTTCTCAGCCCCTCCTACACCATTCACCTCCAAACTTTCAATATAAGAGCTAATCAAAAAAGAGAAACTTTTTGGATAATTTCATAAAGATTCATCAAACGACGCCAAAGTTACAAGCACATAGAAGGCTCCAGAAGGGGGGCTGCGCAACCCCCCTCCCAACATGAGTGAAGCCCCGGGGCTGCGCGGACCCCAGCGCACCCCCGCAACCCCTGCGAGCCCCTGCTATTATTTTTTAAGAAATACCCCCGGAACATAGCCCACCCAAGGGCCTCATTAAAATGAAACGCGAGAACCCGCGACCCCAGCGCGAATTTTTGCCGATTTTCTTTTTTTTTTTTTTTATGATTTTTTGGGTTCTGGGGGTCCTTCTGGGACCCCCTGAGCAGGCCTAGGGGTCAGGGTTTTCTACCCTGCCCCCTTCTCTTGTTTTATACCTTTGTTTCTCCGTTTTTGGGTGACTCGCTTCTACCGAGCCACAAGATGGCTGCCAACACTTCCTGGTTTGGACTACTAGCAGCCAATCACAGTGAAGCTCGCGCACGCGACTTCAGGCTCCGCCCAGATATCGAAACTTTTATTTTTCTAATTTCTCAGCAACTACTGAACGGATTTACACCATTTTTAAAAAGGTCGCTTTCTGACCCAAGCACTACCTTTCTGCCAAATTTGGAGTAATTCCGTTCAGTAGTTTCGGCTGTAGCCTTGCACAAAGTTTCCTATGGAAATTGATTTTTTGACTCTTATTTTTTGAATTTCTCAAAAACTACTGAACGGATTTACACCATTTAAAAAGAAGGTCGCTTTCTGAACCAAGCTCTACCTTGTTGCCAAATTTGGGGTAATTCCGTTCAGCAGTTCGGGCTGTAGCTCGTCGCAAAATTTTCTATGGAGAAAACGAGTTTTGGGACCCCCTTTTTCTCAGCCCCCGCTTGACAAATCACCCCCAAACTTTCAGGATAGGAGCTGACCTGGATAGACTTTTTTTTGGAGAATTTCAGGAAGATTCGTCAAACGACGCCAAAGTTATTAGCAAATCAAAAAATGCTTTTCCTATGGAAACTAGGTTCTAACTATAACTACCTACTGGCGACCGCCAGTATATATATATATATATATATATATATATATATATATATATATATATATATATATATATATATATATACATATGTATGCACGAGTGGCACGATCACTGAATCATTGGCGCACGGCCCGGCTGACTCGTGCTATTGCGGCTGGGGCGTCTGGGGACCCAAGGAAGCACTTGAAACAACTATAGAAGCGGGACTTACCACCTACACACAGCCCCCCCTTTGCCAGTTACATCTACGCTCACTATGGGCTTTATGGGGTCCTGCCGGGAATATGTTCCCAGCAATGGTGCATGCTGGGAGCTGTAGTTGTGCCATCCAGGACTACAGCACAACCCGAAAACATCGAATCAGGACCAGCTGAATTCCCACCAATGGGAATGTTGCAGCCATTTCAAAGGAGGGGTGTGACAATCTCCCGGTATCAGCGGCATCAGAAGAAGGCAAACCTCACCGAAACGCGTCATGCCACAAGCTGTTATTCAAATTTGACTTCCTACAATTCCCTGCTGTGTCCTCTAAAGTACTTGCTACTCAAGTGTTTCTCTTTTTGATATTTTTCGCACTGGCCAGCAGTGCAAGAGAGGACCCACCCTACAAGTGGCTGGGGCTTTGCTGGCAACAAGCTTCTCACAGTCCTCCAAAGTATTGGAATGCCTCGGCCCACCACGGAAGCATGTCTAAGCAAAGGGCCGCTGTCAAGTACAGTCCGTGACTACACGGGGTGGCGCGATCACTGAATCATCGGTGTACGGCCCGGCTGACTCGTGCTATTGCGGCTGGGGCATCTGGGGACCCAAGGAAGCCCTTGAAACAACTATAGAAGCGGGACTTACCACCTACACACAGCCCCCCTTTTGCCAGTTACATCTACGCTCACTATGGGCTTTATGGGGTCCTGCCGGGAATATGTTCCCAGCAATGGTGCATGCTGGGAGCTGTAGTTGTGCCATCCAGGACTACAGCACAACCCGAAAACATCGAATTAGGACCAGCTGAATTCCCACCAATGGGAATGTTGCAGCCATTTCAAAGGAGGGGTGTGGCAATCTCCCGGCATCAGCGGCATCAGAAGAAGGCAAACCTCGCTGAAACGCGTCATGCCACAAGCTGTTATTCAAATTGGACTTCCTACAATTCCCCGCTGTGTCCTCTAAAGTACTTGCAACTCAAGTGTTTCTCCTTTTGATATATATATATATATATATATACATATGTTCAATTTTTACATAATTTTAAAATTATAAAATACATTAAAATTATTAGTTTAATAATTGTTTTAAAGTAAATATATATATATATATGTATATATAATTACAATTACAACATGTATGACTATATTGTTCATCGCAATTCTTCGTGTGTACAGGTTATGATTAGGAATATTTTCTTTTTCATTTTCTTATATTGCATTATTATGACCCTGGCCGTTTGGATTGAATTTGCACGCCAATTGAATGCATACAATCAATTCCATTGCATATTTAAGTGACATAAACCTGACCGATAGTCTTTCAATTGTGTCAGTTATGATGTGGTCCCTGTGCTATATTCATTAGAGACTCCAAGTCTGTTTAATTTTTTCGGACTTGACCCTATGGCACTATTTATGATTGTAAATGGGGTCAATTATAAGAGGTAAATTGCAATACATGTACATGTTCTCTTAAGATATGCAGTGACAAGCCTTACCGACAGTCTGTTTACTATGTCTATGATGACGCGATGTACGAGGGAATCGAGTAAGGCTATGAACTTTATTTGTCCATCACGGACGTTACATTTATCAAATTCAGTTCCCGAAATGTCTGTTAAATTGATTTAATTCTATTCTGATGAATTATATATTACGGATTCTATTATGATGTTTATATGCCACGCAGTGTGTTCTCGATGTCTATGATGACGTTTGTTGATATATGGTACGAGCACTAATGGAATTTTGAACTTGACAAAGGCCGTTTCAGCTGAAACACGTTGTTCTTTGTTTTGTGCTCAAAATAAATCACTCGTGGTGGATTTTGGCGTGCCGCTTTTCCTTTCCTATCGGAGTTGGATTCCTTGCAATTGTGTTGGTGGTCCCTGTCGCCACGGCTGGCACGGCATAGAACTGGCAGGCATACGGCGTACATGACAGGCAACTGGAATTGCATATATATATATATATATATATATATATATATATATATATATATATATATATATATATATATATATATATATATATATATATATATATATATATAAATAGATGTCTTTACATTTTTTTAATTTGTTATATTTCTTAAAATGTATATTAAATCTAAAAAAGAATTTATTTATGTTATTCATTAATATATTTAATATTTATTAATTTATATTTTGTACAACTATATTTATGACATAGATATATTTTTTTCGATATTTTTGTACTTACCATTATAAGTATAGGATGTAGATATTTTTGACATCGATATTTTGGTCATGATATTTTTGTATGGAGATATTTTGGGTGTACCAGGATTTTCAGGGTGTCAAAATCAGGCCTGGAAATTCAACATTGAGAAATCCAGATGCTGGAACACCGGGCCTCTGGTGATTAGGTGGAATGGCATCTCATCCATTGATTTTATTCTGCTTACCTTGTGAATGTGGCCATAATGCTCAAAAAGCCTCTTAAACTCAAAGTCAGCCTCATGTTCACCTACAGTTTTGATTTTAATGAAAATATGTGCATCTGCTCCAAATCGTGCTATCCAAGATTACATCTCCTAACAATGCTCCTTTGGCTCAAAAAGGACCAAAGCAGATTACCTTGACTAGTTCATACATTCCTGTTTATTTCTCTAGCTAAATGGTACATAATCATGTGCTTGATTATTAGTGCATGCTATGACTATCTTCTGATCCAAAAACCCAAATGAAAAGCATAATCCAATCTACATGGTACCAATGTATCTATTTTTTAGGCTTTGACGACTTCCCAAACTTCTCTGTTGAAGTAGGCCTGGGTGAAATTAATTAGAAGTGTGAAACTTCGAGAAATGTAAACATTTCCTTCTTTTAAATTCAGGAAACTTTGAACTATGCAAGTTTGCATCTCTTTTCCTGCGGGAAACTACCTTAAGCGGAAAATGTCTTACTGAAAGGTATTGTCTACATGAATCTATCTCCTGCTGGGATCTACCATGTCATTTTTTTATGCAGGAAATGGGTATGCCCTGATATGAAAGTTTTGTTTAAGATTTCTGAGGGAAAACCACCTTTCACGCATTCAAAGTTTTGTATACTTTTTGTGAAATTTCATGAAAAAAAGACCGTTTTTTACACCCCAAATTAAGTACCTCATGAATTCAAAGGGCTTATCTTTTTTAGTTTGGTCTTAAATATTGCACTGAGAACAATTCTTCACCAAAATGGTCAATACAGGTTTGAGATACTACCTGAAAGAAAGGACACTCAAAGAGCACTCCAACAGATTGCACTCACTTAGAAAGTGGCATCTTAAGAGATCTGTTGTCCCCGATACCTGGGGACTCATTTAGACGTTGACAGATGAGTTAATCTGTCACAAATGTGACTTATTTTTCATCCGCCTTATTACAGGTGCCATAGGGTATAATGCACATGTGATAAAGTGGATGAGAAAATCTGTTTGTTACAGAGTAACCTGTTGCCCAACTCTAAATCAGGCCATTAGCATCCCAAATAGAGCATAATGTTTATCCCCTTCTAGAAGTGCTTGTTAGGATCTTAAAATTCACTCTTGTTTTAACTGCTAGCCAGTGCAGTTCATGATGTACCCATGTACAATGTTGTCTCATCTTTGATAGCCATAACTACTGTAGCCAAGGAATTCTGTAAAAACCTGATACTTTTGTATGGGCCTGTTAGATGAATGTATGTATGGATTTGTAAAGCGCATGGCTACTACTGGAGTGTACCAGTGCGAGGCAAAGGCAGAGCAGGAGAATGACCGGTTTCATCTTTGAACAGGTGTGTTTTCAGTTGTTTGAGGAAGGACTTTTTATCGGGGATGCGTCTAAGGGCCAAAGGGAGTTTGTTCAGATATTTGGCTGCCAAAACTGAGAATGTAGATCTGCCCCATTTCTTACGTCTTCTGAAATGGATAGACAATAGGTGGACAGACTGTGATCTCAGAGTTTTTTTAGGGTGGTAGATGGTCAGTTTATCCTGTAGGTATTTAGGGTCTGTTATGTAAAGGCTGCCTGTGCCACTGTCAGGCCTTTAAATATGACTATTTTCTTTACTGGGAGCCAGTGAAGTTGGCGACGATACTGAGATATCGAAGCGTGTTTGGAAAGGTCAAACAGGAGGCGGATGGCCATGTTTTGTACCTTTTGAAGTTTCTGCATAAGGAAATCTGAGATACCTAGATATAAGATGTTCGTGTAATCGAGTTTAGATATAATTAGAGCATGTACCACCATTTTCTGGGCTTCCCAAAGCAAGAGTTTAAGAAATTTCTTTGGCATTATGAGGATCCAACATGCAGTTTTTACCACCGCGGCGACCTGGGACTGAGGGATAAGTTAATATCCAAAAGAACACCCAGTTTCTGCCCCTTCCGTTGGAGGAGGAGGTGCGATGCAGTTGACAGGCCAGGCCCTAGTCCAGCCGGATAAGGGATTGTTGCCAAACAGCAGGACCTTTGTCGGGGTTACATTGCAGGGAATTGGCTCGAAGCCATCACATCACTGCTGTTATGCAGGCTGCAAAATTTGCTTTTGTCAAGGCATCATTGTTGCTGTAAGTCAGCAGGAGTTGTGTGTCATCCACATATGAGATGACATGGATGTCAAAAGTATCAATGAGAGATGCCAGTGACGTCATATATATATTAAATAGTGTGGGACTCAGGGCTGATCGCTGAGGCACACCATATTTGAGTTTTTGGGCTCCCGAATAATAGGGTTTAAGCCAAACTGCCTGCTCTCTATCCCCTAGGAAGGATCTAAACCCTGCCCAGGCCTTCCCATCCTAGAAGTATGTATTCAGAGAAATCTGTAATAGTCTATTCTAGAGCATACACTAGTACCTCTGAAAGGAATGGCTAAACTCTGTTGCAAAGCTTGATGCCATTATTTAAGGATGCAATAACAGCACACACCTGCTTCCACATGGATTATGAAAAAACAACAATTGATGGACAGAATGCAGAACAATGTCATACATTCACCCCAGTACAGAGATCTGGGCCTAAATCCATCGTTTTTTTGCTCACCATGCCATTCCAGTTTGGACCCAGCCATATGCAAATCAGTCTTGACCCTGCGCCCAATGGGAACAGTCCAGCCCGAACTGCCAGGCCAGGTCCTCCCTGGACTGGAAACAAGCATCCTAGGACCTGTTTCGGGCTTTCAGCTCTCATCAGCCAGGATAGCTTGACTCCAGTGGCATGGAGAGCACGGGACCCACGTCTGGGCATACCCGTCCCACTCGGGGTGACAAATGCAAAAACAACAATTGATGGACAGAATGCAGAACAATGTCATACATTCACCCCAGTACAGAGATCTGGGCCTAAATCCATCTTTTTTTTGCTCACCATGCCATTCCAGTTTGGAGCCAGCCATATGCAAATGACAGGCCAGGCCCTAGTCCAGCCGGATAAGGGGTTGTTGCCAAACAGCAGGACCTCTGCTTTGTCGGGGTTACATTGCAGGGAATTGGCTCGAAGCCATCACATCACTGCTGTTATGCAGGCTGCAAAATTTGCTTTTGTCAAGGCATCATTGTTGCTGTAAGTCAGCAGGAGTTGTGTGTCATCCACATATGAGATGACATGGATGTCAAAAGTATCAATGAGATATGCCAGTGACGTCATATATATATTAAATAGTGTGGGACTCAGGGCTGATCGCTGAGGCACACCATATTTGAGTTTTTGGGCTCCCGAGTAATAAGTTTTAAGCCAAACTGCCTGCTCCCTATCCCCTAGGAAGGATCTAAACCCTGCCCAGGCCTTCCCATCCTAGAAGTATGTATTCAGAGAAATCTGTAATAGTCTATTCTAGAGCATACACTAGTACCTCTGAAAGGAATGGCTAAACTCTGTTGCAAAGCTTGATGCCATTATTTAAGGATGCAATAACAGCACACACCTGCTTCCACATGGATTATGTAGTGTTGCAATAGACTCTCTTGGACCAAGTCTCAAAAATATGAACAAATATACCCCAGGACTCTGAGCCTGTAGATTTCCTCATATTTGGAATTCACTAGCTTATTTCAGATTACCGATGGAAACTTTGCAACAGTCATAGATTTCAAGACATACACCTGCAAAACCTTCATGAATTCCATTTTCGCATGAGCAAACTTACATATGTATATTTGTTCATTCGAAAATTTGCTTTTAATCAATCAATCAATCAATCATGTCACTTATAAAGCGCACTACATACCCGCGAGGGTCTCAAGGCGCTGGGGGAAGAGGGGGGTGGTGCTGCTACTGATCGAAGAGCCAGGTCTTGAGGAGTCTTCTGAAGGCCAGTAGGTCTTGGGTCTGTCGGAGGTTGGTGGGGAGGGTGTTCCAGGTCTTGGCGGCGAGGTGGGAGAAGGATCTGCCGCCGGCGGTCGTTTTCCGGATGCGGGGGACTGTGGCGAGGGCGAGGCTGGTCGAGCAGAGCTGGCGGGTGGGGGTGTAGAAGCTGAGTCGTCTGTTGAGGTAGGCTGGTCCGGAGTTGTGGAGTGCTTTGTGTGCGTGGGTGAGGAGCTTGAAGGTTATCCTCTTGTTGACAGGGAGCCAGTGCAGGTCTCTCAGGTGGGGTGTGATGTGGCTGCGTCGGGGGATGTCGAGGATAAGACGTGCAGAGGCGTTCTGGATGCGTTGCAGCCGTCTCAGGAGCTTAGCCGTCGTTCCTGCGTAGAGGGCGTTTCCGTAGTCCAAATACAATTGGGAACTTTTTCCTTTTACTGCATGTAAAAAATATTTTCCTAATCCTCTTGCCTTGTCCCACCAACTTTGTGATCAGACATTTGTTTGTGAATTCCATAAACCTGAATACATGTGAGTGTGGATAAACTCGCAGGGCATTTCAGTAAGAGTTATAAGTGCACCAGCAACTTCTTTTAATTTCATACTAGATTTTTGGGACTCTTAAAACAGGTTATTTGTGCATGTATGCCAAAATTACTTGCCCATTAGCTTTGTGATTTGGGCCCCAGCATTTTCACTTTGTCTGGTTTAGTAGACTGTCTGTTCAGAAATGACAGATAGAAGTTTTTTATTCTTTCAAATTTTTTTTAAAATGGGAGAACACTAGAACACACCAGCACTGTACTTCAGTTTCCGATGGTATTGTACCACAACTTAGGGACTGATTTTGATGTCGGTCTGAAAGCCTCCGACAGCAGGTCGGAGGCTTTCTGACTGACATCAACGGTTTCAATTCCGACCGCCTAATTTCAATCTAGGCGGTCGGAATTGAAACAGACTGGTCATACCGGCTGGCTTCCGACGGGCTCCTAGGCCAGTCGGTACCGGCACGTACCGACTGGGCGTCGGTACTGGCACGTAATCCCTATACGACGGCCTCTCCGCCATCGGGATTACGATGTCTGTTTCTGACAGGCTTTCCAATATCAGGCTTTCTGACATGGAAAGCCTGTCAGGAAGCGACTTTGGGGGCCCAAAGCAGGGCCCCCTTCTCCCTGCGACCTCCGGTTGGGGACTGAGGGGGCACCTATGGTGCCCCCCTGTTAATCCTGCACCGTGTGGCAGGCACCTTGAGGTGCCTGTCACACGGTGTAGGGATTAACAGAATCCCCCATTTCTCCATGGGAACTTGCCCTACGGCTGGTTTACAACCACAGCACAAGCTCCCATAGAGAAATGGGAGTATGCAACCGTGTGCGGTCACATAGTAATACTGCGGTCGGGACCGCCAACCGGAGGTCGTCGGTCCCGAATCCGCAATGATGTCGGTCGGAGGCAACTCCGACTAACATCATAATCAGGGCCTTAATGAAAAGGACCAAAGTATGACTTAAGCAATTAATAATTGGGAGAAAAGAAAAGGTCATCAAAAACTCAGCACCATATAGCAAAGTGGAAGGGGGGGAATGATAGCAGTGTCATAATTTTGCCACTGGATTCAACCCAGATCTGTGACTGGGGGTGAGTGTTTGAAAAGTTTCAGCACTCCGTCCATCATCTCCTTGTGTTTGCTTTGTTCGCCCTAAGTTGGCAGGGTATGCCCATGCGTGGGTCCCTTGCTCACTTTGCCACTGGATTCAAGCTAGCCTGGCTGATGAGGGCTGTTAGCCCGAAACCGGTCCCAGGATGCTTGATTCCGGTCCAGGGAAGACATGGCTTGGCAGTTCGGTCTGGACTGTTCCCATGAGGCACAGGGTCAAGACTGATTTGCATATAGCTGTGTCTGAACTGGGGTGGCAAAGTGAGCTAAAGAATGATGATGGATTCAACCCAGATCTGTGACTGGGGGTGAGTGTTTGAAAAGTTTCAGCACTCCGTCCATCATCTCCTTGTGTTTGCTTTGTTCGCCCTAAGTTGGCAGGGTATGCCCAGACGTGGGTCCCTTGCTCACTTTGCCACTGGATTCAAGCTAGCCTGGCTGATGAGGGCTGTTAGCCCGAAACCGGTCCCAGGATGCTTGATTCCGGTCCAGGGAAGACATGGCTTGGCAGTTTGTTCTGGACTGTTCCCATGAGGCACAGGGTCAAGACTGATTTGCATATAGATGTGTCTGAACTGGGGTGGCAAAGTGAGCTAAAGAATGATGATGGATTCAACCCAGATCTGTGACTGGGGGTGAGTGTTTGAAAAGTTTCAGCACTCCGTCCATCATCTCCTTGTGTTTGCTTAGCAGTGTCATAATGCCATGAACCACCAGGGAAGGAGGTGATGAAAGACCATCTCCATGATTTCCAGCAGCATCACCCCGAGAAGGACTCCACCAATGACCGTGGAAGACAGGTGAACATCACCATCATTCCCACCTTCAATAATACTTGCAAAAGTAGACCAAACACATCACTATAATGTTTAGATACAATCAAATGGCTAGCAGTTTAATACTACCTGGCCAGGGACGGATGAAGCTGGTAATTGAATGTCTATACCAGTTTCTAACACTGCAAGTAGGGGTTCAACTAGTACTCTTTTATATTGCTTTAGGCTTGATTATGAGTAGGCCAAAAATTATGGCATGCGATGCACATCTGACTCTGAGGAGAATTGAATTTATCAGATGCAATAATTATATTCTGTTACGACTTCTTGGGGATAACGTGGACTTTGGTGCTTACGGTACCAAAATCTGCATGTCCCGATAAATGGCATTCCTTTTCCTCTTGTTAACTTCTGGCAGGTTTGACCTGCTGAATTTTAACGAGGGGTGTGGTCTTTATCGCACCTGGTATTTACCAAGTGATATAAACTTCGAACTACTTGTAATTGCTATCCTTGAGCAAACAGTGTTTGTGATGAGATGGACGTTTTAACAGGCCTCTTGTAATCGGGTCCTTAGTTTTAATGTTTGCCGCTGAATGAAGATGAAAACAAGGCATTCCCCACCTCAAACCAAAGCATCTTGTTGTAATTGACTTCAAATTGCAAGTTCAATTGTTGTTAATGCGAATTATATGTTTGCCTTTTATGTTTTATGAACTACATATTGTATACTATTTATTTTTACAAATAGTGTCTGTTCTATTCTATTGTCTATTATTGTACTATGCACTTCAAATTTTTACCTTCTTTCTTTCCTCTGAACTTAAAATCAAAACAATTCGTGAGGGAAAATGGGAATTCCTTTCATTGAACGCCAAGTTTACGGTCCTTTTCCACTTTCTTCAGTTGTTTATAATTCTTTATACCAATTAGTTTCCTCAAGACACTTTAAAATACAGTGTTTCCCTTCATGGTGCTAGTAACTTAAAATCCCCTTATGGTGTGTGACAGATAACTTGGACATTAAATATTGAGTGTGGCCAAGATGTTTCACATTTCTAGGATTTGGCAAAGCACCTACCGTACACATAAACTTGAAGAGCTAAAAAACAAAAACACATGTAAAGAAACTTTAATTCATGCCACAAATTTAGGGTGATGTTTTATTTGTATTTTAGACAACAGCCTAAAATCATCAATCAGCAATGTTTGAATTACAACTGCCATTTGTTATCAAGTAACATCAGCCCTGTGTTCAGGTGTACTTCCCGATGTGATTGTGAAACCATTTGTTGAGACAAAGTAAGCGTTATGCACAAGAGACTCTTGCAAAGCACTTTTAAAAGCTGTTATGTGAACATCTCATAAGATGGCGTGGAATGAGTAAACATCTCTCCAGGTGAGAATAGATGTGATCTCTAAGCAAATTCCTGTGTTCAAGAACAAAAGGGATATTTTTCACGCTTGTGTATTTTCACAGGGAATATGTGTGCTTGCCTTCATTCTGCTATTGTAACTTGCCTCTCCTCTACCGGGTTTGTCTTTGCGTATCAGATTCAATTGTCACCCTCTTGTGCGACATGGGGGAAAGCTCCTTTCTCTGCATTGACCCCAAGCCATGCACTTGAACACAAACAATATAATCCTCTACGGCCCCACTTGGCAGCTGAATTGTAACCATGTTTATGTGTCTACAATGGTTAAGCTGTGAAGTAAGGTTGCTGGCTCACTCGGACTTTCACGCCACAGTGCATAAAGGATTTAGGGTATAGGATTAATAGAAGCAGTTGTGTTACATTTTGGCTCATTGGATAGGATTTGTCTTGCTAATACTGTGAATTTCACTGGAGAGTTGATCAGGAAAGCAAATAAATAAAATGTCGTGCAATTAAAATATTGTATGAGATATTTAGTTAGGAAGAATCTTGATTCATTCAAAATCTCAAAACCCAACCTCATTTTTATATTTCTATTTATCCTCACATTCTGTATTAGTAGCAAGAATTAACCATGAGAGTGGATTTAATATCAAGATGGTTTGTAATGCATGCATCACCTTCTCCCTTGCGTGGAACTGAAGAAGAGGAACAGAACGCACACCCCAGGGCAACACATTACACCACAGCAAAAATAAACACAATTACTAAGAAAAGTATTGACAATGTCAGGAGGTCTGGCTTATAATTGAAAGTGCTTTTGAGCCAGTGCTTAACTTATAGGCTCAAAAAGTTATTTTACCTGCACTCTGTCACTAATCTTTGCAATTGTGCCTCCATTTATTCACCCACTGACAAACGTTTGCCATCATCCATGTACCCACCCACAATAAAACACTCACACAAACTCAACAAACATGTGCAAGATAAAGTAAAAACAGAAGAAAGAAAAATGCCGACATCTAGATGTGGCTCACAATAATAAAATTGATATAAACAATGCAGCAGCTGTTTTAAAATTCCAACATGGCTGCCACATTTAGAAGTTGTGTGTTGATTGCCAATGAGCAGTAAAACAATGATACTCTATGCACAATAGTGGTTTTTTGCACAAAACCATTCAAGGTTGGCCCCTCTGCAAACATCGTTCAGGTGGCAATTTTGGTACAGTGTTGTGCATAGTATATCATTGTTGTAGAGTGATTGACATAATGCCTGCAAACATAGTGGTCACCTGTAACAGTAAAACAATGATTCACAGTGAACAATATCATTCCAACATGGCCGTCCAATCGAGAAGCAGTGGCCATGAGGGATCTGGTGCACTGGAGAATAAATAAATTGAAATAAGTGACCGGGTAGCACTATCTGGAGAGCTGCAGGATGCTTTTGGAAAACACACGCAAAATAAAAACAAGGAGAAGAAAAGAAAAGAAAGTTGACCTTTAAATTGAAAAAAAAATTGAAAAATAATACACTGTTCCATTATCTCTGATACTAAAGTGCAATCATTTTCAGGCAGATGTTCATATGTGATCAAGCAAAATGCACTTAATCATTGGGTAAATATAGCCAACGGCAGAAACCAATGGCAGAAAGAGCTGAGCCAAAATCAATCTGGGGTATATTTGCATGTATATATGAATGTTTTAATGATTAATTTTATTGCCAGAGCCAGACAGAAACTACATTTGTCAGTCCCTTGATAAAAAGAGTGTGGCAATGATTACCAGAGTGCAAGGTGTCTACCCCCACTGTTTGCCAAAGGGGTGACCAAAACCAAAACCCTTGGCTACTACAGTATTCTGTGAGATTCCATGTAACAAATTTCTGGCCTACATTTTTTAACATATGTAAAGAGAATCAACCATTAAATGCCTATTGACATGAAAATTGCTTTTCACAGTAAATAAGTCAGACATACCTCCTTTGTCTTAACTTTTTATAATAAACATTTAAGACCCATGGCATCTTATATAGTATTGCCATTTGAACCAATCAGTCATATGGCCTTTAAAAATTACATATTACCCAACTAACTCAGGCATAGAATGTTGAGCATAAGCTTTCTCACAAGGCAACAGTCGGACATACAGTGATAAAATTGTAACTATGAACAAAATTACAGTTGGCAAAAAACATACAACCTTCCTAGGAGGAGTTAGCAAGGATTATTATATAGCAAATGTTCTAACCCCCATGTTTTTTAGAAGGGGAACCCAACACTAAAACCCTAGCCTACAGGCAATCTGTGAGATTCCATGTAACAAAATATCTGCCTGAAGGTTTTAACACTGACTAATACCAATCCATTGTTAACGGTTATTGGTGTTAACATATGTTTTTCACAATAAGTCAGGGCTGCTGCCAGTGTCATGCATTTTTAAAATAACCAGATAAGGCCACTGGCATCAGGCATAATTTTTCTCAATGATCAAATCGAGCCTGTAGCCTTTTTATTGGCTTGTCGCCATCACCGGCTCAGGCCAACTGTATCAAGTGTAAGCTTTTCTCATAAGAAAACCACAAGACATACACTCAAAATTACAAATTTGTACGAAATTACAGTTGACAATACAAAACATAACCCCTGTTAAGTGGGCCTAAGAATAGGTATCACTGTGCAAATCTTCCACCCACAGGATTTGTCAGAGACAGGAACCACGCCAAAACCCTTGCCTGCTGCAGTAATCTGTGATTTTTCATGTGGGATTCCATCTGCTTTAAAACAGTGCAATAACAATCCATCCTTAACCCCTTCGGTGCTCATGACGAGCTGAGCTCGTCATGCTGCGCGGTGCTCGTGTGCGCATGACGAACTGAGCTCGTCACGAACCCGCCCACTCAATGAAACGCCCCGCACAGGGCGAAAATCGGCCGCGCACACAAGGGGTTAAAGCTCTATTGCCTTTAACATATGCTTCTCACAATAACCAGTTGAAGTCTACTGACTGTGGATCTGATTTAGAGTTTGGCGGACAGGTTAGTCCATCACAAATGTGACGTATTTCCCGTCTGCAGTATTACAAGTGCCATTGGATATAATGCATTTGTAATATGGCAGAGTATCTCTAAATCTGGGCCTGTGTCAAAAACAACAAGATCCGAAACTGATCAGATTATCGTTAGCCAGTCGCCATAACCAACCTGAGGCCATATTATAAAATGCGGAGCATTATCCGTGTTAGCTCTGGGCACACCTTTCTAACAGTGCGCCCGGCGCTAACAAGGAGAGTGTGCCATATTAGATTGAATGCACTGCCACCAGGGCAGCCGCAAACTCGTGCTGTCCTGGGGGCAGCACATTCAAGTGAAATACGGACCGGCTTTGAAGCAGCCACTCCGTGTTTCACTGTGCAGGCGGCAACCCACCTGCACTTTTAAAAGGGGTGAGAGAGCCCCTTGCAGAGGTTGCAGTGAGTGACTGCACCTGCCTGCAAAGGGATGTCTAGGGGGTCCATAGGAGCCCTTCACCCCCTCCAGAGGGCTGCCATCAGGGGGCGCATTGACAGTGCCCCATGACAGCTTATTTTTACTTTTGCGCCCACGTCTATAATACTGAGCGGGCACAGAGGCAAAGAGATTCCCTCATTTGCATGGGGCAACACCCCCATGCAAATGAGGAAATGCCTTCTGATGATAGCGCTGACGCTATATGTGCACCAGCGCTATTGGTATTACAGAAGGGGCCGCACAAGCGTCTGCTGCTCCTTCTGTAATACCAAAGTGCTCCGGGGGGGTGCAAAGCGGGCACAAATGACGTTGTGCCCCTGTGGCACTTTGTATAATGCGGCCCCTGTTCTATTGTATTGTGCATACTCTTGCCCAAAAGACAGCCATCAGGCATACAGTTATAAAACTGCAAATGTACAAAATTACAGATGCCAAAACAATATATAACTCTCCTAAGTATAGTTAACCCAGATTATCAAAGTGCAAAACCCCAAGAGTTTGTCACAGGGGGTCACCAACACTAAAACACTTGCTTGATACAGTAATCTGTTAGATTCCATGAAACAAAGTATCTCTATATGGGCCAAATGTACTAACATTGGAAATAGCAATTTCCAAATTCGATTTTCCCTGAATCGCAATTAGCAAATCCCTATTCCTAATATATGATACTTTTATTTTTAAATTTCCGACTCAAAGTAGGTTGCAAATCAACCTATCTCATTAATAATAATGAGGTAGCTCACAATTTGCAAACCATTAGGAATGACCTGCTGTGGTCTGATGACCACCATGTCTGTGATTGCTTTTAAGTATAGCAAACTTGTTTTTTAAATGCAGCCTGTTCTCCTTAAAGAATAAATGAAATGTTTAACTCTAATTTTTTAAGTGTAGGCAGTGGCCCATGCCAATGATATAAATAGATATTAGTATTGAGTTATAGTTACGAATGATAATAAGCGTCTATCTTGCGTGAAAAAAAAGTAATTCACTGAATGAAACAAAGGTTGAAGTGACATTATTGCTAGGTGTATAAAAGAGCTAAAACTCACACTTAAAAACCAAAAAGCCCAAAAAAATCCCAAGTTATAATTTACTGAGCTACCTATAACTTGCACCCCATCATGCACTGGCCTTCGGCCAGGCCTTGCACCCATCCCTCTACAAACACTCAACCCATATTCTCATCCTTTATTCTAATTTTTTTTAAAACAGCAGTTACAGTAATGTTGTAGTTAGGTGTTGAAATGAGAAAAGAGTTAATGTTTCTAATAAAACTGAAATTCGGCAGTTATAGTTTAGTCAGTTACCTGTGAATTCCACCTCATCATGCACTGCTAATGACCTCACATATTACATTATTTGTGGAATGTTAAATGACATCATTGTAGCGTTCTAGTTGTTTATTAGACCTCTGTGGTGATGCTGCAGTTGAGCACTAGGGAGTTAATTGACAGACTGCTATTAAATAAATATTTGATTTTCCCTCGTCGTCATCTGTTGAGTCCCCCCCACCCCGCCCCACCACTCTTTCCTGCACAGACCGCTCCTGCTTTTTATCCTCTTCATGCCCAACCTGACTACCTCTTTAAACGCTAATTTCTCAAAAACGGGTAAATTTCGAACTTTTTGCCAAATAACGTTTTATCCCACTCTGCCAATTGTTTCTGTATTAGAGAGCAATGTTTCCAATGGGAATAAACATGGGACCCACAATTTTCTTGGGCCTTGCTTGATGGATCAGCAAAAAACTCTCCTTGAAGTAGCCCAGGTGGATGAACTCTCTTTTTGGTAAGTTTCATGCAGATTTGTCAAATTGCACTAAAATCATTAGCGAAACAAACCATGCCATGGGTACTTACAAACATTTTCCCAAGGGCCACAAAGCTTGGTCTGTTATGTGGCCGAGGGCCGCAACAATGCCAGCATGGTGACAATTGGTGGGAGGGTGCAACATGGCTTTGAAAGTAAAGGTGTTCCTAAAGTTAAGTGGTGCTGGAAAACCTAGTCACTTTATTTTCTTTAACTTCAATTAACCTTTAAATAAAGGCTTGCTTGTATATTTAGCGTCTTTTTAATGTTAGTCCTGAATCAATTGAACAGCAGCCCAGTGCTGCAGTTGATCAGGGGGCCGCATATAAAAGTCAGGAGGACAGCATGCGGTCTCCAGGCCATACTTTGAGTACCACTGAACCAAGCTATTCCTATGGAAACTCTAGCTTACAGAGAGACTGTCACCACTGTGTAGTTCTAGATTGGTCAGAGTGTCGATAATACAAAGGCCATACACAGTGAGTGTTTGGTTGCCTTTAGGGGGTTGGATGAATATGATCAAAACGTCCCAGAAATTCACTGGAAAAAACAAAGATTAATGTGGCATTATAGTTAGGTTTGGTAATAGTATCTTAGCTTAGCTTGAAATAACCTTAGAAATCCATTAAAAATCAAATGTTAAAGTGACAATATAGTGAGGTGTTGAAAAGAGATTAGGAACGAATGTCTTAAAAACTAAAAACACTGAAATTCACTTTCCTCATCATCATATTACTTTATTCAATTTTTAAAACAAAAATGATACAAGTATGCAGATCAACCCCATTTCATCTAATATCAATACAGAAATATCTAAAAAACAGTGCTAAAAATACATTGTCGACTATAAAAACATTAGTTGGAGGAATTCCAAAGAGTCCGCAGACAACCTTAAACAAGGATCAAAATACAAAAATAAATAATAACCTAAACATCAGTTAAAACTGAAACATATCTGAAAAAATCTAAAAGATTGCACTATAAACACCAGCCTGATACTGGGACACATAAAGACACATTTTGGAATCATATAAAAGCTGCAGGTATAAAAATGCAGGTCTAACCTGCCTCAAATATGTTGAAAGCATAAGGTGACTTAGGTATTTATGGCAGAGGGAAGTAAGTCTGAGACAGATAAGAACAATATGCATAGTATCACAGACTGAAACATTATCACATAGACAGGGCAGCAAGTTAGCAGATTTGTACCAAACACTTTTTGGGAACAATAACTGATGAAAAATGCCCAACCACTAATTATAGTAACCTGAGCTAACTATAACTTGTGCCCTGCCATGCACTGCGTATGACCTCACATATTATATCACTAATGACATGTTAAATTATATCATTCATGACATCACTGATGACATCTCAAATGACACCATTGATTGCTTCACTAATGACATCATACAATCATTGGAACCGTCCTTTGAGATTTGTGGAACTAATTCAACAAGCTACACCTGTGGATAATTTTCTATTCACCTTAATGAGATTACCCTCTTAAAGACTTCACATGATCCGCAATTTTAAGTCAAGAGGTTGACAGCTAAAGATTGGCTTTTGAAAAGATACCTTTGTTCAGGCCCTATGGACAAACCTCTGTAGTTTAGTAGAATACATTATACACATTCCTGAGATTGTCACAATGGCATACAACCTTAGAGCCATGCTTATAACACCAGTGTGAGATAAACCACCCCAAACATTCAACAAAATGCAATGCCTCAAAATCTTCAGGGAAGTTCTGACAGTCATTATCCACACCTTATCAATGTCCTCGCTGCCCAGAATTTGTCTATGCAACTGTATCACAACTAGTTAATATGGGCATGTGCCAAGGTATCCAATCGTAGATTATCTATTATCTATTGTCAATAGAAGTTTTAGTGTTCCTCATAGTTTGTTGGAACACGATTTGCCTTTAATGCCCAGCCTACTTTCAAACATACCTCTGCAGTCTACTTCAGGTGCATCCAACATTTACCTTGTTTAATACAGGGTAGTACTTAAACTCCAAACTTAAGTGATTTATAAATAGTAAATAGTGCAGCATGTAAATTTCAACATTTGCAATCAGACTAACCTCCTGGACTTATGCTGTTCCCATGCTAAGGATGCACACATGTACATTCAGTAACTTTATTCTGTTTTTGACTATGGTGTTATCACTGATATCATCATTGATGTCAGTGATGTCATTCAACAGTTCATGAGTGATGTAATATGTGAGGTCATAAGCAGCACTTGCTGAGAGCACAAGTTATAGTTAGGTCGTAAACTGTAAGCGGCAAATTTCTGTGTTTTTTTAATATTATTGCGACACCTAACTATGTCACTAAAACCTTTGTTTTTTCAGTGAACTTCTAGTTTTTTTTAATGAATGGTAACATCTTATTACCATACCTAAGTATGACATCACTTTAACATTTGTATTTTTCACTGAATTTCTGAAGTGTGTTTAAAGCATGGGAAGATCTTATTACCATACCTATCTATAATGTAACTTTAACATTTGCTTCTTTCATTGCATGTTTATCAATATATCTAGCTATGTATATTTCTGTCCTCTCTATCTCTATTACCCAGTGGTGGTCACGACTAGGGGCCCGATTCCGATGCGGGCAGGAGGGGCTCCGACCGTCGGTCGGAGCCCTCCTGCCCGCATCGGAATGTGCTGTTCGGATTCCTTTCCGACCGAGCCATTCTGATGGGCTCGGTCGGAAAGGAATCCGACTCGGTTTTACTGATGGCTTACGACGGGCTCGGAGTGCCCGTCCACCATCCGGAAAGCCTTCAGTACTCCCCCGGCCGGCTCTTTGCGGCAGAGGGAGTACGATGGCAGTTTCCCACTGCCTTTTTGTGCCGGTCTTCCTGGTACAATAAGGCAGTGGGAAACTGTCTTTGGGGGCCCCCAGCAGGGCCCCCATGGGTGCGTGGCCGCCGAATGGTGGCCTAGAGGGCACCTACAGTGCCCCCTGTTGATCCCTGCACCCATTGGCAGGCACCTTGGGGTGCCTGCCACTGGGTGCAGGGATGAACTGCCCCTCTGCACTTAACGATGCGAGCATGCATTCCGTTCGGAATGCATGCTCCAATTGTTAAGTATAGGATTGCGACCGAACAGGGTTCAGTCACATCCTACTTGCAGGTCTGTAACCGACGACAGGAGGTCGGTCGGTTACAGTTCCTGACCGATGTTGGATGGACTCCGGTCCGTCCAACATCGGAATCGGGCCCTTAGTAGTGATAGTTAGGCCAGCTGTTCCAACTTTGGGCCATTTGATGAATCTCCATGAAACTTTCCAAAAACGAGGTACTTTATGACTAGTTTGTGCATGGAACGTTTCAAGGTGATCCATCAAACGGGGGCTGTGAAAAAAGGGGAGTCCCGAAAAGCAAAATCCCCATGCATTTTCAATAAACTTCTTTAGACAGGGCTTCAGTAGAAGCTGCTGAACAGAACTTCACCACATTTGGGAGGAACCTAGATCTTAGTACTCTGATTGTGCTTTTTGTGATTTGCTGCACATCCGTTCAGTTGTTTTTGAGAAATTAAGTGTCAAACAAATATAGATATCTGGATGGTTGGGTCTGCAAGAGTCTCCAGAGGCTCTTGCGGCAGGCCCAATTTAAAAATAGAGCATTCTGATTGGCCCAGGGAGCTTTATTTCCCTCGGGCCATCTCACTCCTGTGGGACTCAGACTCCCGCCAGAGCGAGCACTCCGATTGGCTGCCAGCCACATAAGAAAAAGGTGGCTGGCAGCCATTACAGGTCTCGAGGACTTAGTCCCCTGTCCTAAACATGTAAAAATAAAACTATTAAGGGATATCCTACCCCCCCCATGCCCCATAACGGGGACCCAGCCCCCAGCAAAATAAAAAAATCTCAGCAGTTTTTGCCGCAATCCCGCAAGACTCCCACAAGATTGCCTAACGGCTAGGGCGGTCGACCTCAAATCTGGGGAACTGGGTTCAAGTCTCGCAATGACGCTGAACATCCTGTGATTGTGGGCATATGACTTAATCTCCGCGTGCCTAACAAAAATGAATGTGTCGTCATGTAATGCAACTGGTGCTATGTAAAGCGCTCTGATACCCGATTCGGGTCAAGTTCGCGCTATATAAAACTCTGTTAAAAAAAAAAAATGGTGGCCACGGATGCTTTCTTTGATTAATAGGAGGGGTACATTCCTACACAGGCCCTGGGAAGCCCACCCCCAGGGCCGAAACTACTCAATATTGGGAGGTGGGCCATGCAGCCCCAATCCCAAAGCAATCACAGGACCCGGGGATGGCACCCAGGGCCAAGATTTATCAAAAAGGAGAGTGGGCCATCCAGTCCTCCTCCAGGAGGCATCACAGGCCCTGGGGAGCCCATAAAGTGTAAGGGCCCCCCTCCCCAAGCCTCTAAAGGCCCTGGGGATCCCATCCCCTGGGGACGCTAACCTAAAGAAAAGGGAGGGGAGCTGTGCAGCGCCCCTCCCTGAGCCACTAATGGTCCCAGGGACCCCATCCCCTGGGGCCAACTCACTAGTTATGTCCCGGGATAACTATCGATGTCCCAGGCTCAGGACCTGTGGCGAGCCGCCCCCACCGCACTCGGCCGAAGGCTGTGTGTGGTAGGGTTTGGCTTTAGATATGATAAAAAAATATTACTTTACGTTAAAAACAAACCTAAAAATTCACTGAAAAAACTAAGATTAAGTAATATTTTAGTTAGGTGTGATAAAAAGATCTGTTTTTGTTTTATCAATAAACCTTAGAAATTCACTGAAATAAACTTTATAGTTAGGCGAATAAATCAGTGCCAACATTAACGTTGATGATGTCAAGTGAGATGTCATCAGTGATGTCATAAATGATCTCTTAGAACATGTCATGAGTGATGTAATATGCGAGGTCATTAGTAGTGTATGGCAGGGGCACAAGTTATAGCTAGCTATGTTAACTATAACTTGTGAATTTCTGTGTTTTTTGTAGTTTAAAACATTAATGTTGTCACTGACATATTCGCCTAACTATAACGTTACTTTAGCCTTTGATATTTTCAGTGAATATATATATATATATATCTATATACATTACCTACTGGCGGTCGCCAGTAGTTAGTTATTGTTAGGACCTAGTTTCCATAGGAAACGCGTTTTTTCTTTTCCCAATAACTTTAGCGCCGGTTGACGAATCTTCGCGAACTTTTCAAAACTAGTGGGGCGCTCCGGTCAGCTCCTGTCTTGAAAGTTTCAGGGTGAATCGTCAAGCGGGGGCCGAAAAAAAAGGGGGGTCCCAAAACGCGTTTTCCCCATGTTATTTTCCATAGGAAACTTTAGACAAAGCTACAGCCCAAACTGCTGAACGGAATTACACCAAATTTGGCAAAAAGGTAGCCCTTGGTTCAGAAAGAGCCCTTTTTGTTAAATGGTGTAAATCCGTTCAGTAGTTCCTGATAAATTAGAAAAAGAAAAAGTTTCAATATCTATGGCCGCGGTGGGTTCGCGAACCCTCCCGAGCACGAGCTTCACTCTGATTGGCTGCCAACACTCCAAACCAGGAAGTGTTGGCAGCCATCTTGTGACTCGGTAGAACCAAGTCACAAGAAAACAGTGAAAAAAAGATGAAAAACAAGAAAAGGGGGCAGGGTAGAAACACCCTGACCCCCTAGGCCTGCTCAGGGGGTCCCACAAGGACCCGCAGGGCCCAAAAAAAAATTTTTTAAATAATTTCAGCAGAATTCGCATTGGGGTCGCGAATCCCGCCGAAATTATTAAAAAAAATGCCCGCGCTTCATTTTAATGAGGCCCCCGGGTGGGCCAGGTCCCAGGGGCATTGCCAAAAACTAATAGCGGGGGCCCACGGGGGCCCCCGCAGCCCCAGGGACCGCCACCTCCCCAGGGCTATGCTCATTATGTGCAGGGGCACACGGCCCCACCGCTGCCCCAGGGACCGCCACCTCCCTGGGGCTTCATTAAATAAGGTTGGGGGGGCCTTGCTGGCCCCCCCAAGCCCCGGGGACCGCCACCTCCCCGGGGCTGTGATAATTAATGAGTGTGGGGGGGCTCAAGCCCCCCCACACTGCCCCGGGGACCACCACCTACCCGGGGCACTTTGTATTTAAATGCGGGGGTCTGTTACGGACCCCCGGGGACCACCACCTCCCCGGGGCTTTGCAAAAGTTGGGAGGGGGGCCGCGCGGCCCCCCTCCTGGAGCCTTTGATGGCCCTGGGGACTGCCACCTCCCAGGGCCGGCTCCTGCAGTGTCCCAGGGTGCCCACCCCCGGGACACTGCTGTTTACAATGACAGGGCGGGAGCCGTGCGGCTCCCGCCCTGTCATTGCAAACGCTGCTTTGCTTCATTGAAGCGAGAGCAGGGAAACCTGCTCTCGCTTAAATGAAGCAAAGCAGGATTGCTTTTCCACAAGGGGAGCTGCATGTCAGCAGCTCCCCTTGTGGAAAAGCAATGCCGGCTCAGGAGGACCTCAGGACACAAGTGGACTTCATCCTCCGAGCAGCAGTGCGCCAGAAGCCGCGTTTGCAGCGTGGTGTAAAAAGGGGCATGGCCTAGGAACACCTCTCTGCAACGCAGCTCTGTGGCGCTTACTGGAGGTACCTGGTGGGCTACTTGGCCACCAGGGACCTTCAGGATTCAAGGGGACTTAATAGGGATGTTATAGTTAGAAATTAGCATTTAAAAAACCATTGAAATTCACTGAAAAAACCATAGGTTTCAAGGACGTTATAGTTAGAAATTAGCATTTAAAAAACCATTGAAATTCACTGAAAAAAACATAGGTTTTCAGGCACGTTATAGTTAGAAATTAGCATTTAAAAAACCTTAGAAATTCACTGAAAAAAACATAGGTTTCAGGGACGTTATAGTTAGTTGGACACTTCACTCGTACAAAACCATAGAAATTCCACCGTTATTGTTAGTTCAGCTAATTATAACTCGCGCCCCCGCAATGCACTGCTGATGACGTCACATATTACATCATTCATGACATGGTCAGTGACATCACTGATGACATCACTGATGACATCTCAAATGACATCACTGATGACATCACTGATGACATCATCCACGTGAAAATCTGATGCACCTCCTCACACTCTAATATAACCTTTGATACACCCACTGTAAAATACAGACTACCATTTTCGAAACCATCGACACACCAATACCAGTTACTACATACGCACTCACTGATTCCGAGGTCTACACACACATCCACTCATTCACCCATGCAATCACTCATACATGCAGTCACTCATCAATACAACACTATCATATGCACTCATACACCTATACAGACACTCACACACCACCACTCATCCAGAGTTTCTCACACACCTAGTCAGTCATGCAAAGAATCAATCACACTTCCATTTACTGACCTATACAGTTATACACTGTAACGGGTGGGAACAAACGGGAGGTGAGACAGGTCGTGGTAAGGATGCTTTTATTTTGCCCAATACAAGTCTTCTCCTAGAGACTGTGCTCAGCGGGTGGCAAGGCTCTTCCTCGCTTCGGCGGCGGTGTCGGTGTCCTATCTGGGGCGTAGTCCACTCTTCCTCCCTCCGTCGCGGCTTTCGGGGGCTTGAGGACTCCGTCGCGTTGAGTACAACCAAATGAAGAGAAGAAGAAAACAAGAACCGTATTTTAGGAGACGAGTGGTATGGGGCACACAGGTAAGGGAGTGATGGGACACCGCACACCGTGACACACGCCTTCTAACGAATATAGGTGATAGTGCTCAGGGTAGGGTGTAGCGGGTTGAAAAGAGAGCGGGATCTGGCTAGGTCTCCGTACGCCGGTCCCTCCTCCCTGCCCAGCCCGTGAAGCGCTCACGTACCTTTGCAAGCCACGCCCCTCCAGGAGCGTGGCTGGGCGACTCGTAATGCCGTTAGCCTCCTGGCACCTCCGTGACTCCCGATGGATCCGCTGTCCTGGGTAATCTCTCCTCACACTCCTCGTTCCCTCCAAAATACACTTTCCTCTGCTCCTCGGCTCCTTCCTTCTCTCCGGTGATATCCCACAGCGTCTTCTGGGAACCTCCACTCCTTAATGCGCCGTACGTTGTGACGTCAGTCGGGGGCGGAGTCTCGTAGTCAGGGACGCCCCAGTTAAAGGCGCCCTCACCATATACCCCTGAGGTGTCCAGCTGGAGGAGAGGTTGCATACTCCACTCGTCCTGTGGAGGGGAGACAAGAGGGGGGGAGAGGGATGTTGTTGTCTGCCAGCCCACCTCATTGGGGAGTCTCTCAGTCAGCGGTCCCACCTTGTCACACACACACACCACATCACTTATTCAAACAGAAACAAACGCATACTTACTCTCTTATACAATCACTGATACAAGTACACACTCATCCATACAGCCACTCTCACAATCACTGACTCTCACGTGTAGTCATTTATATACTCCAACTCTCACATCCACTGCCTTTTACATATGTAGTTACTTGGACATGTACCACTGAGACATCCATTCACTCACCAACACACCCATACACACACTCACCCACCCATACAGCTGTTTCCACATGCACTCTTGAACCCATACACCCAGTGAATCAACCACTCAAACATCTATGCACAGAGTCACACAACTCCCACCCACCCACACACACACTCAGGCACCCATACAAATACTCAGGCAACAAATCGATAACCCATATAGACACTCATGTAGCTACTGACCAACCCATGCAGCAGCTTATACAACAGACAGACTGATACAGACATTCACACAGTTTAGTCACTAACCCATGCATTCAGTAAGACACATGTAATCACTCACTTAAACAGTCAGTCACGCACCTACTAAATCCTCCATCCAGACACTTATACACCCACTCATTCTTCAATACACCTTGGCATATATATAATACATATTTAAACTTTAAAGAAACACACAGTCACTGGATGATGTCATCAGTGATGTCATCAGTGATGTCATTTGAGATGTCATCAGTGATGTCACTGACCATGTCATGAATGATGTAATATGTGACGTCATCAGCAGTGCATTGCGGGGCGCGAGTTATAGTTGGCTGAACTAACTATAACGGCAGAATTTCTATGGTTTTGTATGAGTGAAATGTCCAACTAACTATAACGTCCCTGAAACCTATGGTTTTTTCAGTGAATATATATATAGATATAGATATATATAGAGAGAGAGCTGTATCTTTCATACCACTCTCTAAATAGAGAGAGAGATGTATTAACAGTACCACTTGAAGCAGTCAAAATTAAGCTGTATTGAACTGTTAAGGTGTGCTGGCCTGAACTAACATTCAGAAGTTCATAGAGTGTGTGTTAATTTAGCTCGTTGCCCTCTAACAGATGGTAAAATTGAGCTATGAAGGGAAACAAGTAATTGTTGTCTTGTCAAATAAAAAAAATTGCACCTTCTATTTAACAAGAATACGCACCGGCTTCCTTTCTACAGCTCGTTTCCCTTCGGACGGCAATTGCTTGGCTTTCCTTTCATGCATCCTTCCATTGAGACAGGCAGGCCCCTTGAGGAGGTGACACCCACCCAGATATTTGTGATTTTAGACCTTCATTTGCGTCATTTACACTGGAGATAGATCATTGAGCTCTGGCAAGAGCACATCCTGTGGGATGAAAATAACAGGAGACATTTGACCTCAAAGTAAAACAAGATTTAGGTGGAAAAGGAAACATGAAGCATTGCAGTAGTTATAGGAAGCCCGCTCTCTCACTAATGCAATGTAATTACAGTGTCTTCTCAGCTAAGCACTGCACCCTGGAGATTGCAAAATGTAGCTTATAACAGAATATTTATTAGAGGTAGTCATCTTTTATGATAATTGGCGTAATCTTCAACCAATAAAATCAGAAGATATATAATGTCATCATCTCAAGTAAAGTACTTCCTGGGACTCTGGAAATATTAAGTGAAGTGTGAAAATGTTATCTTTACGACTATTGTACACTTTAACGTTTTGTCCACTGAATTTTTATTTAACACTTTTAGTGCTAGTTGGTTCCATTAGGCCCACAAAAATGGAAGAAGAGCAAGGGACAATTTGAAATATATTAAAATAAAGCGGAAAATGAAGTTGATAAATACGCTGATCACTTTGGATGGAAATTGCCATTTATAGAGTATATTGTAGTTTTCTGAAAAAGACTAAGATGGGATATTATGTATGGATTCTAACATACGATAGTACGATACTACAAATCGTTTTTCTTTAGGATAAATAGCCTAATAGGATTAACATCAGTGCACAAGTCAGGGGTACACATGGGTGGACGGCGTCCACCCACTATTTTCACAGGATGGACGCCGTCCCCCTGCAACAAAGTTGGGCCCCAGTGAGATATGATGAATGTGTAATTTGCCAACACCAGACACATTCAGAAGTGCCTGTCCATTGCCTGCTTTCCGTTCAGAGCAGCAAAGTGCAGGCGCCGAGGGGCCTTTCGTATCTGAGATTCCAGCTCGGCCCATAACAAAGGCCCATTTTAAGGCACCATCAGCCCTCTTTTTGTTTCAATAGGATTCTGACTGCGGGCTATCTGGGGACTAACACCTAGATTCCTATACAGTGAAGGGTAAACAAATGCACACAACTTCTCACTTTACAAGTACTTAAAAGAAACTACAATCTGGAGGCAAGTTTTTCACTTTGTTCAGTCCCTATACACAATTGATATGAATGCACTGCAAGATTGTCAGATGCATCATATGAGTTTTTACAGGAATCGTAATTTAAATGCCACTTTTTAAAATAATTGTATTCTGTTTTGGAGCTAAACATCCCAATATAGGGTGACAGAATGCTTTACATCACACACATGTTACATTGACAATAAATCACACAAGTGTGTAAATTAATGTGCAGGATGCGTTACAAAAGGCAATGAGGGTTACAAGGTGTAGGTGTTAAAAATCGCCTTTACCGGTAGGCATTATGTGTTAAGAGTGCATGGCTGGGAGAAACATTAAGTCAGGATTTCAAATGTAAAGCAGTGATTTGGGCTGTCTGTACTAATATGACTTTATAACTGCCCACAGAACCCATTTTAGCAGCCTTATAATAACAACAGATTGAGAAAAAAGAATAGGGTCTAAACCAGGGCCACTGGAATTATGTGGTAGCAGAGGACTAAATTATGTAGCAGGCATGACTAAATTATGTGGCAAGAAAATTCAAATTATGCGGCGTAATATGGCACATTTTGCGATAGCATTACTTCATTATTTTGTCATTTTTACACATGGTAACATTGTCTGGGAGAATATTTCACCTTAATAGTACTAGTTTAATACCCAAATACAGTAATAAACCACTGAAAGATGACCAGTCAATATTTGCAAAGGCCCTTCCACTGCACAAGGACACTTGGCACCGCATTTTTAGTAATTTTTAATCCGTTTCAGCTAGAAACTTCTTTTTGTTAAAATCTGCAGATTATGCAGCAGATGATGGTCTATGTGGAAAGTGCAGCAAATCCATAATTATGCTGAAAACGCTGCAGCTGTGGAATACCATAAAACCAGTGTCCCTGGGTAAGCCCATGCCTTGCGATTTGCATGTATGTCCTTGATGTCAGTTTATAGCTCACTCTGATATATTAGCATTGCAATTTTTGAACTGCAAGCAACAAAAGAATCTCAGTGGTAAAATCACCTACCTATCTACATAAAATAAAAATCTGTCATCTGCATGTTACAGGATGTGCTTGGCAGAATACACATTAACCCTCTATGCTACTATATGAGTCGTGACTTGACAAAACATAGATCTCTCCAGCAAGTGCATTAACCACTAGAGTTATATTACCAATATCATTAGGATTCCCTGAGATTTACTGGGAATGCAAAGATATCTGCACTGGGTGCCTTAAACCCATAGGATATTTTTAAATGCAGCCTTTGCGAGCAATTGAGCCAGAACAGATTTTCTGTTGTATTTCTCATTTGTGCCAATTTCTTTGTGGCAGAGTTTAAAAAAAAAATATATACAAGTTGACTTTCAGACTGCTTTCTATGACTCTGCCCTTGTGACTCCACCTTCTCTTTTCATTGCCACACCTTGACGCCCAATTTATGTGTTCCTGAAGTAAAGTTTTTCCAATCCCAGCACTGCTGTAAGGATCATGCACAGTGCAGTAGAAAGGCAGGAAAACCATTTCAAGCCTACCTCACGTCCGCTTTGTGATTTTTCACAGCAATCCCAGTGCCAGAAGCCTGGAAGAAATCAGCAGGAAGAATGTAGAAAAATGTCCACTCTCAATTCTCCCCGAACGCAACTCATCAAAAAAACAGAAGATCAACATTTGTGGCACACCATTTAAAAAGTTAAGCAGCCAAAATATTGAACTTTTTGTTCTTGAGTCCCTACACCTGCTTTTGCCCTCCTTCGCCTTGCCTACAATAGAAGCTGTAGCACATGGTGCACATGGACAGAAATAGGAAGAAAGAAGCCCAACAGAGATTGCTGGGGGAGTGAAGTCGGCTATACCTAAGTTCTTATTGTACATGGATCAACACTGCAATCTAATAAACTAAACACAAGACATATTTTTGCCCAGGTTCACACAATTTGGTCAAGCAGGGAAGCCAGGATTGATCCCAGGTGTTCTGCTTTCACATCCTGTTATTCTGCCACTTGATGGGTGTGGTAAATTGGGTTAATGATTGAGGGGGTGGGAACCCTTCTCAAGCAACAACCATAATCCTTGCCAGGGTGACCCACAAAAGTCACTCAAATAACCTGTGCTTAACCCTCTGGTATTTTGGTATAAAAGCAGTCAGGCTTAACTTTGAGGCAATGTTTAAAGTATTTATGAAGCACACAAACAGTACTACAGTAAAAACCCAACATAAGAAAATACCGATTTAGAATAATAGATTCAAATTTAATAAACAATTTGAGAACAAAAAACAAAAATCTAATCAGTACAGCAGGAGATATGCAATTTCAAATATTTACGTAAATACAGGTTCTAAAGGCACAAAGTGCCACTCGAGGTCATCTGGTTGTGCTAGACCGAGGGAAAGTAACAAGTTCAGGCCAACCACGATGGAGCACGGGCCGGAAACAGGAACCTGGTTAGTGCCGTTGAAAAAGTTACCTTCTCAACATCTGGCTCAAGGAGTCCACTTTGCGGTGGCAGATGTCGCGAGGAGCAGAGAGAGCATCACAGGTAGTTGTCACTGTAGGGGGTAGAGCAGTCCGAGTGTTGAGGGTGGTCATCCCTGTAGCTCAAAGATCCTGTTGTATGTTGTTGTTTGCTGGAGCTTTGCATTGGTGGTTGCTGTGGTGTTAGACCTTTCAACCTTAGGGTGGTTATTAGAACTGGCATCTTTTGGCGTGATTTCCCCTGTCTTTTTGCCTCTGACCTCCTGTTTTTGACTGTGTGCTGCATTTCGATTTTGCTAGTGTTAGGATTCTGGGCACTTTACCACTGCTAATCAGTGCTAAAATGCAAGTGCTCCCTGTGTAAAATGTAATGGTATTTGGTTTCTCCATGATTGGCATATTTGATTTGCTAACACGTCCCTAGCACAGTGCACCATATGTGCCCAGGGCCTGTAAATCAAATGCTACTAGTGGGCCTGCAGTACTAATTGTGCCACTCACATGAGTAGACTTGTAAACAATTCTCAGAAATGCCACTGCAGTGTCTGTGTTTGGAGTTTTAAACTGCCTTTTCGACCTGGCAAGTGTAGCCGCTTTCCAGGCCCAAACATGTAAGGCCCCCCCTAAGGTAGGTCCAATATAGCCCCATGGGCAGGGTGCAGTGCATTTAAAAGGTAGGACATGTATTGCTGTGTTTTACACGTCCTGGTAGTGAAAAACTGCTAATTTAGTTTTTCACTAGAGCAAGGCCTCTCTCTCCCATAGGTTAGCATTTGAGCTGCATTGTAACATCTTACAAGTGTATCTTCCAATTGGGAGCTGATAGAAAATTGGAGTTTAGTGTCTCTGGACTCACGATTTAAAAATACCTCTTTTAGTGATGCTGGTTTTTAAATTGCAGGTCTGAAAATGAAGGTTTTTGAAAGTTGGCATTTTCTTACTTTAACCATTCTGTGCCTCTGCCTGTCTCTGAATACACGTTTGGGTCAGGATGACAGTTGGGCTGTTTTTGCATTCACTCTAGACAGTCAAACAAAGGGAGCTGAGGTGTGCCCTGCATATCCTGATGGCCCCTCATAAGGCTGATGGGCCTTCCTGAGCTAGAGTGGTGGGGAAGAGTTGAAACTGACACCCGAATAGGGTTGCGCCTGTCCTCACACAAAGAAGTCTCCACCCCCTGCAGTGTGTCTGGAGCCAGGGCAGGGAAGGGCTGGGTCTACAGACTTTCCTTTGAAGTTTGCCTATTTCAAAGACTGAAATGGGTATAAGCTCTGGACCTGTGACACCATATACTCAGAACAAGTATGGGTTGAGGACATTCTGCAAGGAAGAAGAGCTGAATTGTTGTCAGGTGGGACTGCCACTTTGCTATTTGTTTGATGTGTTGGCCTGCTGCTTGCTGCTTCTGTCCTGGGAGTGAAATAACTCTACTTTGCTTTCTACTTACTGCTTCCAAGGTTCTCCAAATGCTTGAGTTAAGCTTGCCTCCTTTAAGAAGTCTCAGGGCCATGAAAGACTTCACCCGCAATCACCTGGACTCTGCCGCTGTGAGTCCTACTCTGCCAACTGGTACCAAATCCAGTTCCTGGGCCTTTGGAAGTGAGTTCTAGTGATACAAAGAAGAAAATACATGCATTGACTCCAAGTGTCATTCAGAACCATCTCAGCACGATCAAAACTCGACTCATCACCATTGCCTGCACCGGAGCATGGTTCGGGCTTGATGCAATGACCGCGGCTTACAACGCAGGCCCCAGCTTTTTGTCGCAGTGTGTCTGCAGAACTGCCGCTGCGTGAGTCTCGAGCACTGCAACACCAAAGTCCATGATGCATTGCCCCGACTCCAACCCAGCACCTGCTTCAACGCTGTGGAATCAACGCAGTGTGACTTGACTTTGGGTGCATCGTCCCTGGGCACCGATTTCTTCATTGACACCGCACCGCAGTAAGGAACCGAGGTATTGTGCCCACAAACTACGCATCACCTCCCCTGCCTAACAGTAAGGAACCGACGCATCACCTTCTTTTTCGACGGCTTACATCCCCTGTGCCTCGCATCATCTTTGCATTTTGATGCATCTAAAGTACTTTGACTTGATCAAGTGCAAGTTTTAAGAACTACAACATTATTTAATCTTTGAAAATTCATATCTTGACTTGTTGTATGTTGGATGTTTGTCATTTTGGTCTTGTGTTATTATTCTTAACTGGTGTGGAGTCCTTTTGTAGTGTTTTCACTGTGTTACTGTGTGTCTCTGTTTGTGTGTGTGTGTGTGTGTACCAATACTTTACACATTGCCTCTGGGATAAGCCTGACTGGTCTGTCCCAAGCTACCAAGGGGGTGAGAAGGGGTTATCTTAGGTGTCACTTACTTGTCTTGGCTAGAGTTAGGGTCACTACTTTGACAGGGTGGAAGCCACTGTCAACTAGAAACCCATTTCTAGCACTGGTCTTCCCCCAAATATTTTTCCTGCTTACCTTCTCTTTTTGTCAATTCGTTTTGTTGGCCTTAGGACTCTGAGCACTTTACCACTGCTGACCAGTGCTAAAGTGCATGCTCATCTCGTCTAAACATGGCAACATTGGTGTATACCCAATTGGCATATTTAGGTTACTTGTAAAGTGGTATACCCTATACCTAGGGCCTGTAAATTAAATGCTATTAGTGGGCTGCAGCACTGATTGTGCCACCCTCATAAGTATCCTTTCAAACCTGTCTCAGGCCTGCCACTGCAGGGCCTGTGTATGCAGTTTACTGCCACTTCGACTTGGCATTTAAAACCCTTTGCCAAGCCCTAAACAATTTTATTACACATAAGTCAACCCTAAGGTAGGCCCTAGATAGCCCATAGGGCAGGGTGCTGTGTAAGTAAAAGGTAGGACATGTACTTTTAAGTTTTGCATGTCCTGGTAGTGACAAACACCCAAATTCGTTTTTCACTACTTACTGTGAGGGCTACTTCTCTCAAAGGTTAACATTGGGAATTCCTTAATACACTTTTAAGCTATAATTCTGGATTAGAAAGGAGTAGGTGTCTCATGTTTTATATCATTGGAATGGTAATGATAAATCCTCTTTACTAATAAAGTTGGATTTAACATTTCTATTTTAGAAATGCCACTTTTCTCTACTCTTACTGCACTGTGTGCCTGCAGCCTGTCTCCAATAAGCGTCTGAGGTGGGTGACAGCTTCACTTTCTGCCACAAACACAGGAAGGTTAGGTGTGCCTGAGCACTCATCTCCATTCTGATAGCCCTTCCTGGGCAGGAAGGGAGAGAGGAGCTGACACTTGCAGCTGAATAAGTAGTGTCCTGTCACCACACAAAGGGCAGATTATCCCCTTCTGATAGTCTGGAGCCTGGGCTGGGGAGAGATGGCTTCTGTGGACTTCAAAGACCCTTCTTTGAAGTCACCCCACTTAAAAGGCACAACTGGGTATAAGTAGGGGGGCTCGAACCCCGCCAAATCAGACACTGCTGGACCAGTAAATAACTCTGCCAGGAGGAAGGACTGCTGTACTGCCACAAGAACTGCCACTCTGCTGGACTGCTGCTCCAGAAGAACTGCTCGTCTGCTCTGATGTGTTGCCTGTTGCCTGCTGCTTGCTACCCTCTACCCTGCTGAGAAAAGGACTGGACCCATCTCACTTGAACCCAGAGTGACTCCAAGGGCTTTCTGGCTTGCCCCCTGTTCTGAAGTCTCAGGGACATCAAAGGCTTCCTCCAACCCTGCAACAGCACCCGAACTCTGCCATCTGTGAGCCCTGCCCTGCCAAGTGGTGCCAATACAGTCCTGGGCCCTTGAAAATGAGCTTTTCTGAGCTGACTAAGAAGAATACACACATCGAAGACTTTGTGCCAATCGGAACCGACTCATCTCCTTCGACGCCAATGCAGTGGCTGCTCGATGACATCTCTTCAATCGGCTGCGCGGTTCGACAGACTGCGTGGCTCCACAACGACGCATCACCTACATCCAAGGGATGAATGACGACGCATTAGCTCCTCTGCTCCTCGCATCGGGTCTTCGACATCAACGCTTCCTCCCTCCAAGGCACTTTTTCAGCGGGCCTGTGTGAGTCCTGTAGCTGGCCTACACTCTATCGTGGTTGGCCTGAACTTTGGATTACAACACTCTGGCGCGACCAGATATCACAGATTTGCGCTTTAAGACTTTGAGCACTATATTTTTAAATATTCTTTAAAGATTCATAACTTCGGTTCTACTTATTGGATTTTTGTCAGTTTGATCTTGATTTACTCATTAAGTTGTTGTCTATTGCTCTAACCCTCTGTGCATTCTTTTTGTGATGTTTTCATTGTGTTAAAGTGTGTGTTGCACAAATTCTTTACACATTGCCTTTTTATATATGCCTGATTGTCTGTGCCAAGCTAACAGAGGGTGAGCAAAGATTATATTTTAGTGTGTATCTAGCTTATCCTGACTAGAGTGGTGGTCCAGACTTGGACAGGGTGCACACATCTGCCAACTAGAAACCCTATTTCTAACACATGGACTTTTGCTGTTGTTGTGCAAAATGAAGATCTCATGTTGCTGGTCATCATCGGTGGTTAATGTAGAGAGAAGAGTCAGATTCACAGGAGCTTCGCAGTGGCTTTCAGTTTGGGCAGAGGACTATACCATCAGTTCCTGTGGGGAGGGTACCGATTGACCCAGACCTAGAAATTCAACAGCTGATCGCTGGATGGTTTCATGCATTGTGACAAATGACTGGCCACCTACCAAGAATTTGAAATTTTTGATGCATTTCACATTAGTGGACTCTTTGTTGCGGAATAAGAGTAGTTGATTTAATATTATCCATCATTTCCAAAATAGTGCCCTATAGTCATCCAACACTTTGTGCTGGACACGTATCCCTTGGGAACTCTCCTTTTACCTTTGAGGCACCGTCACTGAAATATACAGGCTGCTTCCTGCCCTCTTTGGGGCCCTTTTTGATGGAAATGTATCTGTTGTACATTGTTTGGTGCCCTGAGTAAGATGTAAGACCTAAGAGTTGTTTTACACCAAAACACGCGTTGGTATAGCGTGGGAAATCTGACTAACATACAATAATATGACACAGTGTGGGAAACATGGCAAACTTATAATATTATAATTCAAAGAAAATTAAAATATGAGAATGATATTTGATGACATAATAGGGTAAGAATATGTTATGAAAAGTATTCTGATAAAAAATGATACATAATGAATTGCCAAGAGAAGTTCTATAATTTGGTCATTTCACTCATTTAGTTGGTTTCTGGATTATGAGATATTTCTATTTTAACAGGAGTGAGTATGATGTGAGTGTGTGGTACGAATGAGAATGAGGTATCAATAAGTTTGTATTATTCTGTATGGGTCTCTTGATGTGGGTTTAGGGGAGTTAGATAGATATCCAGATTTGGTTATTATGCTCAAGAAGGAATTATGAAATATTTGCAAAGGAATGGAGTAATTATGAAACCCATGGATGAATAAGTAAAATGTATATTTTTACTTGAAATAGATGAAGGGCTCTGTATTGAATGCTTTTAACATTTTAATAAATGATTGTAGACCAACAATCTTTTTGCAGATTGTTTTGGGGTAGCGTTTTTTCTTGCTTCATTACTGAGTGCGGGTGGCGAGATCTTGGCACAAACGGGCCTGTTCGTGGTCACGCAGTGCCCACATCTTTAGGATTTCTCCTTGGAATTCAGAGGAGTGCACCCTGACACCAACCAAGGTCCCAGGGTCAGGGAGGTGCCTCTTGGGGATCACATACTCACTCTTGCAGAGGCCAGCAGGGTTCAGGCAGGTCCAGTGGCAGGTCCATACGGTAAAGGAAAAATGGCCCCAGTGGACACAAATTTGAAAAGAGAAATATACACATCAACAACACCTGTTAAAGAAATTACAAACAATATTCTTCATATTGACCACATTTTATTCATATGGAACATGGAATCTCATGTTCACAAGACATAACATTCGTTAAACACAATTGTAAAGAGGTGCCCCAATAGGGAGGGAGGGGTAAGTGCAGCAATGTGCAGATGTGAGGGTAAGTGAAAGAAGGAGGGCAGTGAACAATATATACATCTAAATCATGAAAGAAGCCAATCCAGCCTTGTCAAAGGCTTAGTCTATTTACAACACCATAACGTTAGAACAGATTGGAGGGACACAGTGAATCTATCACTACTGTTGATTTTATCCCGGACCCTTTACTGACAGTGAGTGGGTATGTAGTAACTGTTATTGGTGTGTCTATGGTTTCAAAAATGGTTGTCTGTATTTTAGAGTGGGTGTATCAAATGTTATATTAGGGTATGAAGAGGTGCATCAGATTATCACGTGGATGATGTCATCAGTGATGTCATTTGAGATGTCATCAGTGATGTCATCAGTGATGTCATTTGAGATGTCATCAGTGATGTCATCAGTGATGTCACTGAGCATGTCCTGAATGATGTAATATGTGACGCCATCAGCAGTGCATTGCGGGGGCGCGAGTTATAGTTAGCTCAACTAACTATAAAGGCCGAATTTCTCTGGTTTTGTACGAGTGAAATGTCCAACTAACTATAATGTCCCTGAAACCTGTGGTTTTTTCAGTGAATTTCTAAGGTTTTTTAAATGCTAATTTCTAACTATAACGTCCCTGAAACATATGTTTTTTTCATTGAATTTCAAAGGTTTTTTAAATGCTAATTTCTAACTATAACGTCCCTGAAACCTATGGTTTTTTCAGTGAATTTCTAAGGTTTTTTAAATGAAAATTTCTAACTATGCCCACAGAGGTAGGACATGTGCAGAAAGAGGAAGAAAGGCGCAGAAAGAAGCAAGAGAAATGCAGAAAGAGGCAACAGAAGTCTAGAAAGAGGAAGAAAGGTAAAGAAAGAAGCAAGAGATATGCAGAAAGAACCAACAGAGGTGCAGAAAGAGGCCTTGTTGCAAAGTAATCCTATGCCCTGGGCACCCCCCAACTTTTTGCTGACTGGTACTGGTGGTAACTGACTCTGACTGACCCTGGGCTCTGTCTAACCCAGCCCGGAGCCAGTGCTATGCTGAAAGACACTTAGAATACAGTGAAAACACCTACATACACTAGGGTACACTATGGGTTGGGATACCCCTGTGATTGGCATGACCTCCCCTGGTACATAATAGGGCAGGGGGATTAAAACTACCTCTAAGTCCCTAGCATATAATAGGGCATGCAAGTTTAGAGGCCAGCAGCCCTTTTCTGCACTTGCATGTGTGCCCTTTTGAACCTGAGGTCAGTTTAAAAGTAGCCCTGTGTATGCAGAAAGAGGCAAGACAGGAGCAGAAAGAGGCAACAGCGCTGAAGAAAGAGGGAAGAAGGGTGCAGAAAGAGGCAAGAGAGGTGCAGAAAGAAGCAAGAGAGGTGCAGAAAGAAGCAAGAGAAGTACAGAAAGTGGGAGCAGAGGTGTAGAAAGAGGCAAGAAGGGTGCAGAAAGAGGCAAAAGGGGTGCAGAAAGAGGCAAAAGGGGTGCAGAAAGAAACAAAAGAATTGCAGAAAGAAGGAACAGAGGTGCAGAAAGAGGCAACAGGGGTGAAGAAAGAGGGAAGAGGGGTGCAGAAAGAAGAACAAGTGGTGCAAAAAGTAGCAAGAGAGGTGCAGAAAGAAGCAAGAGTAGTGCAGAAAGAAGCAACAGAGGTGCAGAAAGAGGCAAGAGGGGTGCAAAAAGAGGAAGAGGGGTGAAGAAAGAGGCAAAAGTGTGCAGAAAAAAGCAAGAGATGTGCAGCAAGAAACAAAAGAAGTGCAGAAAGAAGGAACAGAGGTGCAGAAAGAGGCAACAGGGGTGAAGAAAGAGGGAAGAGGGGTGCAGAAAGAAGCACGAGTGGGTGCAGAAAGAAGCAAGAGAGGTGCAGAAAGAAGCAAGAGTAGTGCAGAAAGAAGCAACAGAGGTGCAGAAAGAGGCAAGAGGGGTGCAAAAAGAAGGAAGAGGAGTGCAGAAAGAGGCACGAGGGGTGCAGAAAGAAGCAAGAGATGTGCAGCAAGACACAAAAGAATTGCAGAAAGAAGGAACAGAGGTGCAGAAAGAGGCAAAAGAGGTGCAGAAAGAGGGAAGAAGTGTGCAGAAAGAAGGAACAGGGGTGCAGAAAGAGGCAAGAGAGGTGCAGAAAGAAGCAAGAGAAATGTATAAAGAAGCAACAGACATGCAGAAAGGGGGAAGTGGGGTGGAGAAAGAGGCAAGAGGGATACAGAAAGAAACAAGAGAGGTAGAAAGAAACAAAAGAAGTGCAGAAAGGAGGAACAGAGGTGGCGAAAGAGGCAACAGGGCTGCAGAAAGAGGGAAGAGGTGTGTAAAGAGGCACGAGGGGTGCAGAAAGAAGCAAGAGACATACAGAAAGAAGCAAGAGAGGTGCAGAAAGAAGCAAGAGTAGTGCAGAAAGAAGCAACAGAGGTGCAGAAAGAGGCAAGAGGGGTGCAAAAGAGGGAAAACTGGTGCAGAAAGAGGCACAAAGGGTGCAGAAAGAAGCAAGAGATGTGCAGCAAGAAACAAAAAGAAGTGCAGAAAGAAGAAACAGAGGTGCAGAAAGAGGCAACAGGGGTGAAGAAAGAGGAAAGAGGGTGCAGAAAGAAGCAAGAGAGGTGCAGAAAGAAGCAAGAGAGGTGCAGAAAGAAGCAATAGAGTGCAGAAAGAAGCAAGAGAGGTGCAGAAAGAAGCAAGAGAAGTGCAGAAAGAAGCAACAGAGAGTGCAGAAAGAGGCACAAAGGGTGCAGAAAGAAGCAAGAGATGTGCAGCAAGAAACAAAAGAAGTGCAGAAAGAAGGAACAGAGGTGCAGAAAGAGGCAACAGGGGTGAAGAAAGAGGGAAGAGGGGTGCAGAAAGAAGCATGAGTGGTGCAGAAAGAAGCAAGAGAGGTGCAGAAAGAAGCAAGAGTAGTGCACAAAGAAGCAACAGAGGTGCAGAAAGAGGCAAGAGGGGTGCAAAAAGAAGGAAGAGGAGTGCAGCAAGACAAAAAAGAAGTGCAGATAGAAGGAACAGAGGTGCAGAAATAGGCACAAGAGGTGCAGAAAGAGGGAAGAAGGGTGCAGAAAGAAGGAACAGGGGTGCAGAAATAGGCAAGAGAGGTGCAGAAGGAAGCAAGAGAAATGCATAAAGAAGCAACACACATGCAGAAAGGGGAAAGTGGGGTGGAGAAAGAGGCAAGAGGGATACAAAAAGAAACAAGAGAGGCACAGTAAGGACAAAAAAAGTGCAGAAAGAAGGAACAGGGGTGCAGAAAGAGGCAAGAGGGGTGCAGAAAGAGGGAAGAGGGGGTGTGAAAGAGGCATGAAGGGTGCAAAAAGAAGCAAGAGACATGCAGAAAGAAGGAAGAGAGTTGCAGAAAGAAACAAAAGAAGTGCAGAAAGAAGGAACATAGGTGCAGAAAGAGGCAACAGGGGTGAAGAAAGAGGGAAGAGTGGTGCAGAAAGAAGCTCGAGTGGTGCAGAAAGAAGCAAGAGAGGTGCAGAAAGCAGCGAGTAGTGCAGAAAAAAGCAACAGATGTGCAGAAAGAGGCAAGAGGGGTGCAGAAAGAGGGAAGCGAGGAGTAGAAAGAGGCAACAGGGGTGAAGAAAGAGGGAAGAGGGGTGCAGAAAGAAGCACGAGTGGTGCAGAAAGAAGCAAGAGAGGTGCTGAAAGAAGCAAGAGTAGTGCAGAAAGAAGAAACAGAGGTTCAGAAAGAGGCAAGAGGGGTGGAAAAAGAAGGAAGAGGGGTGCAGAAAGAGGCACAAATGGTGCAGAAAGAAGCAAAAGAAGTGCAGAAAGAAGGAACAGAGGTGCAGAAAGAGGCAACAGGGGTGAAGAAAGAGGCATGAGGGGTGCAAAAAGAAGCAAGAGACATGCAGAAAGAAGGAAGAGAGTTGCAGAAAGAAACAAAAGAAGTGCAGAAAGAAGGAACAGAGGTGCAGAAAGAGGCAACAGGGGTGAAGAAAGAGGGAAGAAGGGTGCAGAAAAAAGCACGAGTAGTGCAGAAAGAAGCAAGAGATGTGCAGAAAGAAGCAAGAGTAGTGCAGAAAGAAGCAACAGAGGTACAGAAAGAGGCAAGAGGGGTGCAGAAAGAGGGAAGGGAAGAGCAGAAAGAGGCAAAAGGGGTAAAGAAAGAGGGAAGAAGGGTGCAGAAAAAGGTAGGAGAAGTGCAGAAAGAGGGAAGAGGGGTGCATAAAGAAGCACAAGTGGTGCAAAAAGAAGCAAGAGGGGTGTAGAAAGAAGCAAGAGTAGTGCAGAAAGAAGGAACAGAGGTGCACAGAGAGGCAAGAGGGGTGGAAAAAGAAGGAAGAGGGGTGCAGAAAGAGGCACAAAGGTTGCAGAAAGAAGCAAGAGATGTGCAGCAAGAAGCAAAAGAAGTGCAGAAAGAAGGAACAGAGGTGCAGAAAGAGGCAACAGGGGTGAAGAAAGAGGGAAGAGGGTGTGAAAGAGGCATGAGGGGTGCAAAAAGAAGCAAGAGACATGCAGAAAGAAGGAAGAGAGTTGCAGAAAAAAACAAAAGAAGTGCAGAAAGAAGGAACAGAGGTGCAGAAAGAGGCAACAGGGGTGAAGAGGGGTGCAGAAAAAAGCACGAGTAGTGCAGAAAGAAGCAAGAGATGTGCAGAAAGAAGCAAGAGTAGTGCAGAAAGAAGCAACAGAGGTACAGAAAGAGGCAAGAGGGGTGGAGAAAGAGGGAAGAGAGGAGCAGAAAGAGGCAACAGGGGTGAACAAAGAGGGAAGAAGGGTGCAGAAAAAGGTAGGAGAAGTGCAGAAAGAGGGAAGAGAGTTGCAGAAAAAAACAAAAGAAGTGAAGAAAGAAGGAACAGAGGTGCAGAAAGAGGCAACAGGGGTGAAGAGGGGTGCAGAAAAAAGCACGAGTAGTTCAGAAAGAAGCAAGAGATGTGCAGAAAGAAGCAAGAGTAGTGCAGAAAGAAGCAACAGAGGTACAGAAAGAGGCAAGAGGGGTGCAGAAAGTGGGAAGAGAGGAGCAGAAAGAGGCAACGGGAGAAGAAAGAGGGAAGAAGGGTGCAGAAAAAGGTAGGAGAAGTGCAGAAAGAGGGAAGAGGGGTGCATAAAGAACCACGAGTGGTGCAAAAAGAAGCAAGAGAGATGCAGAAAGAAGCAAGAGTAGTGGAGAAAGAGGCAAAAGGGGTACAAAAAGAGGGAAGAGGGGTGCAGAAAGAAGCACGGGGAGTGCAGAAAGAAGCAAGCGATGTGCAGTAAGAAACAAAAGAAGTGCAGAAAGAAGGAACAGAGGTGCAGAAAGAGGCAAAAGAGGTGCAGAAAGAGGGAAGAAGGGTGCAGAAAGAAGGAACAGGGGTGCAGAAAGAGGCAAGAGAGGTGCAGAAAGAAGCAAGAGAAATGCATAAAGAAGTAACAGACATGCGGAAAGGGGGAAGTGGGGTGGAGAAAGAGGCAAGAGGGATACAGAAAGAAACAAGAGAGGTGTAGAAAGAAACAAAAGAAGTGCAGAAAGAAGGAACAGAGGTGCAGAAATAGGCAAGAGAGGTGCAGAAAGAAGCAAGAGTAGTGCAGAAAGAAGCAACAGAGGTGCAGAAAGAGGCAAGAGGGGTGCAAAAAGAGGGAAGACTGGTTCAGAAAGAGGCACAAAGGGTGCAGAAAGAAGCAAGAGATGTGCAGCAAGAAATAAAAGAAGTGCAGAAAGAATAAACAGAGGTGCAGAAAGAGGGAACAGGGGTGAAGAAAGAGGGAAGAGGGGTGCAGAAAGAAGCACGAGTGGTGCAGAAAGAAGCAAGAGAGGTGCAGAAAGAAGCAATAGTAGTGCAGAAAGAAGCAACAGGTGCAGAAAGAGGCAAGAGGGGTGCAAAAAGAAGGAAGAGGGGTGCAGAAAGAGGCACGAGGGGTGCAGAAAGAGGGAAGAAGGGTGCAGTAAGAAGGAACAGGGGTGCAGAAAGAGAGGTGCAGAAAGAAGCAAGAGAAATGCATAAAGAAGCAACAGACATGCAGAAAGGGGGAAGTGGGGTGGAGAAAGAGGCAAGAGGGATACAGAAAGAAACAAGAGAGGTGCAGAAAGAAACAAAAGAAGTGCAGAAAGAAGGAACAGAGGTGCAGAAAGAGGCAAGAGGGGTGCAGAAAGAGGGAAGAGGGGTGTGAAAGAGGCACGAGGGGTGCAGAAAGAAGCAAGAGACATGCAGAAAGAAGCAAGAGAGTTGCAGAAAGAAAGAAAAGAAGTGCAGAAAGAAGGAACAGAGGTGCAGAAAGAGGCAACAGGGGTGAAGAAAGAGGGAAGAGGGGTGCAGAAAGAAGCACACATGGTTCAAAAAGAAGCAAGAGAGGTGCATAAAGAAGCAACAGAAGTACAGAAAGAAGCAACAGAGGTGCAGAAAGAGGCAAGAGGGGTGCAAAAAGAGGGAAGAGGGGTGCAGAAAGAGGCACAAAGGGTGCAGAAAGAAGCAAGAGATGTGCAGAAAGAAACAAAACAAGTGCAGAAAGAAGGAATAGAGGTGCAGAAAGAGGCAACAGGGGTGAAGAAAGAGGGAAGAGGGGTGCAGAAAGAAGCATGAGTGGTGCAGAAAGAAGCAAGAGAGGTGCAGAAAGAAGCAAGAGTAGTGCAGAAAGAAGCAACAGAGGTGCAGAAAGAGGGAAGAAGGGTGCAGAAAGAAAGAACAGGGGTGCAGAAAGAGGCAAGAAAGATGCAGAAAGAAGCAAAAGAAATGCATAAAGAAGTAACAGACATGCGGAAAGGGGGAAGTGGGGTGGAGAAAGAGGCAAGAGGGATACAGAAAGAAACAAGAGAGGTGTAGAAAGAAACAAAAGAAGTGCAGAAAGAAGGAACAGAGGTGCAGAAATAAGCAAGAGAGGTGCAGAAATAAGCAAGAGTAGTGCAGAAAGAAGCAACAGAGGTGCAGAAAGAGGCAAGAGGGGTGCAAAAAGAGGGAAGACTGGTTCAGAAAGAGGCACAAAGGGTGCAGAAAGAAGCAAGAGATGTGCAGCAAGAAATAAAAGAAGTGCAGAAAGAATAAACAGAGGTGCAGAAAGAGGCAACAGGGGTGAAGAAAGAGGGAAGAGGGGTGCAGAAAGAAGCACGAGTGGTGCAGAAAGAAGCAAGAGAGGTGCAGAAAGAAGCAAGAGTAGTGCAGAAAGAAGCAACAGAGGTGCAGAAAGAGGCAAGAGGGGTGCAAAAAGAAGGAAAAGGGGTGCAGAAAGAGGCACGAGGGGTGCAGAAAGAGGGAAGAAGGGTGCAGTAAGAAGGAACAGGGGTGCAGAAAGAGGTGCAGAAAGAAGCAAGAGAAATACATAAAGAAGCAACAGACATGCAGAAAGGGGGAAGTGGGGTGGAGAAAGAGGCAAGAGGGATACAGAAAGAAACGAGAGGTGCAGAAAGAAACAAAAGAAGTGCAGAAAGAAGGAACAGAGGTGCAGAAAGAGGCAAGAGGGGTGCAGAAAGAGGGAAGAGGGGTGTGAAAGAGGCACGAGGGGTGCAGAAAGAAGCAAGAGACATGCAGAAAGAAGCAAGAGAGTTGCAGAAAGAAACAAAAGAAGTGCAGAAAGAAGGAACAGAGGTGCAGAAAGAGGCAACAGGGGTGAAGAAAGAGGGAAGAAGGGTGCAGAAAGAAGCACGCAGTGGTGCAAAAAGAAGCAAGAGAGGTGCAGAAAGAAGCAAGAGAAGTACAGAAAGAAGCAACAGAGGTGCAGATAGAGGCAAGAGGGGTGCAAAAAGAGGGAAGAGGGTGCAGAAAGAGGCACAAAGGGTGCAGAAAGAAGCAAGAGATGTGCAGCAAGAAACAAAAGAAGTGCAGAAAGAAGGAACAGAGGTGCAGAAAAGGCAACAGGGGTGAAGAAAGAGGGAAGAGGGGTGCAGAAAGAAGCATGAGTGGTGCAGAAAGAAGCAAGAGAGGTGCAGAAAGAAGCAAGAGTAGTGCAGAAAGAAGCAACAGAGGTGCAGAAAGAGGCAAGAGGGGTGCAAAAAGAAGGAAGAGGAGTGCAGAAAGAGGCACGAGGGGTGCAGAAAGAAGCAAGAGATGTGCAGCAAGACACAAAAGAAGTGCAGAAAGAAGGAACAGAGGTGCAGAAAGAGGCAAAAGAGGTGCAGAAAGAGGGAAGAAGGGTGCAGAAAGAAGGAACAGGGGTGCAGAAAGAGGCAAGAGAGGTGCAGAAAGAAGCAAGAGAAATGCATAAAGAAGCAACACACATGCAGAAAGGGGGAAGTGGGGTGGAGAAAGAAGCAAGAGGGATACAGAAAGAAACAAGAGAGGTGCAGAAAGAAACAAAAAAGTGCAGAAAGATGGAACAGAGGTGCAGAAAGAGGCAAAAGGGGGCAGAAAGAGGGAAGAGGGGTGTGAAAGAGGCATGAGGGATGCAAAAAGAAGCAAGAGACATGCAGAAAGAAGGAACAGAGGAGCAGAAAGAGGCAACAGGGATGAAGAAAGAGGGAAGAGGGGTGGAGAAAGAAGCACGAGTGGTGCAGAAAGAAGCAAGAGAGGTGCAGAAAGAAGCAAGAGAGGTGCAGAAAGAAGCAACAGAGGTGCAGAAAGAGGCAAGAGGGGTGCAGAAAGAGGGAAGAGAGATGCAGAAAGAGGCAACAGGGGTGAAGAAAGAGGGAAGAAGGGTGCAGAAAGAAGGTAGGAGACAGTGCAGAAAGAAGGAAGAGAGGTGCAGAAAGAAGCAAGAGTAGTGCAGAAAGAAGCAACAGAGGTGCAGAAAGAGGCAAGAGGGGTGCAAAAGAAGGAAGAGGAGTGCAGAAAGAGGCACGAGGGGTGCAGAAAGAAGCACAAGATGTGCAGCAAGAAACAAAAGCAGTGCAGAAAGAAGGAACAGAGGTGCAGAAAGAGGCAAAAGAGGTGCAGAAAGAGGGAAGAAGGGTGCAGAAAGAAGGAACAGGGGTGCAGAAAGAGGCAAGAGAGGTGCAGAAAGAAGAAAGAGAAATGCATAAAGAAGCAACAGACATGCAGAAAGGGAGAAGTGGGGTGGAGAAAGAGGCAAGAGGGATACAGAAAGAAACAAGAGAGGTGCAGAAAGAGACAAAAGTAGTGCAGAAAGAAGGAACAGAGGTGCAGAAAGTGGCAAAAGGGGTGCAGAAAGAGGGAAGAGGGGTGTGAAAGAGGCACGAGTGGTGCAGAAAGAAGCAAGAGGTATGCAGAAAGAAGCAAGAGAGTTGCAGAAAGAAACAAAAGAAGTGCAGAAAGAAGGAACAGAGGTGCAGAAAGAGGCAAGAGGGGTGCAGAAAGAGGGAAGAGGGGTGCAGAAAGAAGCACGAGTGGTGCAGAAAGAAGCAAGAGAGGTGCAGAAAGAAGCAAAAGTAGTGCAGAAAGAAGCAACAGAGGTGCAGAAAGAGGCAAGAGGGGTGCAGAAAGAGGCAAGAGAAGTGCAGAAAGAGAGCAAGAAGAGGTGCAGAAAGAGGCAAGAGAAGTGCAGAAAGAGGCACGAGGGGTGCAGAAAGAAGCAAGAGAAGTGCAGAAAGAAGCAACAGAGGTGCAGAAAGAGGCAAGAGGGGTGCAGAAAGAGGGAAGAGAGGTGCAGAAAGAAGCAAGAGAAGTGCAGAAAGAAGGAACAGAGGTGTAGAAAGAGGCAAAAGAGGTGCAAGAAGAGGGAAGAAGGGTGCAGTAAGAAGGAACAGGGATGCAGAAAGAGGTAAGAGAGGTGCAGAAAGAAGGAAGAGGGGTGCAGAAAGAGGCACGAGGGGTGCAGAACGAAGCAAGAGATGTGCAGTAGGACACAAAAGAAGTGCAGAAAGAAGGAACAGAGGTGCAGAAAGAGGCAAAAGAGGTGCAGAAAGAGGGAAGAAGGGTGCAGAAAGAAGGAACAGGGGTGCAGAAAGAGGTGCAGAAAGAAGCAAGAGAAATACATAAAGAAGCAACAGACATGCAGAAAGGGGGAAGTGGGGTGGAGAAAGAGGCAAGAGGGATACAGAAAGAAACAAGAGAGGTGCAGAAAGAAACAAAAGAAGTGCAGAAAGAAGGAACAGAGGTGCAGAAAGAGGCAAGAGGGGTGCAGAAAGAGGGAAGAGGAGTGTGAAAGAGGCACGAGGGGTGCAGAAAGAAGCAAGAGGCATGCAGAAAGAAGCAAGAGAGTTGCAGAAAGAAACAAAAGAAGTGCAGAAAGAAGGAACAGAGGTGCAGAAAGAGGCAACAGGGGTGAAGAAAGAGGAAAGAGGGGTGCAGAAAGAAGCACGACTGGTGCAGAAAGAAGCAAGAGAGGTGCAGAAAGAAGCAAGAGAGGTGCAGAAAGAAGCAACAGAGGTGCAGAAAGAGGCAAGAGGGGTGCAAAAAGAGGGAAGAGGGGTGCAGAAAGAGGCACAAAGGGTGCAGAAAGAAGCAAGAGATGTGCAGCAAGAAACAAAAGAAGTACAGAAAGAAGGAACAGAGGTGCAGAAAGAGGCAACAGGGGTGAAGAAAGAGGGAAGAGGGGTGCAGAAAGAAGCATGAGTGGTGCAGAAAGAAGCAAGAGAGGTGCAGAAAGAAGCAAGAGTAGTGCAGAAAGAAGCAACAGAGGTGCAGAAAGAGGCAAGAGGGGTGCAAAAAGAAGGAAGAGGAGTGCAGAAAGAGGCACGAGGGGTGCAGAAAGAAGCAAGAGATGTGCAGCAAGACACAAAAGAAGTGCAGAAAGAAGGAACAGAGGTGCAGAAAGAGGCAAAAGAGGTGCAGAAAGAGGGAAGAAGGGTGCAGAAAGAAGGAACAGGGGTGCAGAAAGAGGCAAGAGAGGTGCAGAAAGAAGCAAGAGAAATGCATAAAGAAGCAACAGACATGCAGAAAGGGGGAAGTGGGGTGGAGAAAGAGGCAAGAGGGATACAGAAAGAAACAAGAGAGGTGCAGAAAGAAACAAAAGAAGTGCAGAAAGAAGGAACAGAGGTGCAGAAAGAGGCAAGAGGGGTGCAGAAAGAGGGAAGAGGGTGTGAAAGAGGCACGAGGGGTACAGAAAGAAGCAAGAGACATGCAGAAAGGAGCAAGAGAGTTGCAGAAAGAAACAAAAGAAGTGCAGAAAGAAGGAACAGAGGTGCAGAAAGAGGCAACAGGGGTGAAGAAAGAGGGAAGAGGGGTGCAGAAAGAAGCACGAGTGGTGCAGAAAGAAGCAAGAGAGGTGCAGAAAGAAGCAAGAGAAGTGCAGAAAGAAGCAACAGATGTGCAGAAAGAGGAAGCAGAGGTGCAGAAAGAGGCAACAGGGGTGAAGAAAGAGGGAAGAGGGGTGCAGAAAGAAGCAGGAGAGGTGCAGAAAGAAGGAAGAGAGGTGCAGAAAGAAGCAAGAGTAGTGCACAAAGAAGCAACAGAGGTGCAGAAAGAGGCAAGAGGGGTGCAAAAAGAAGGAAGAGGAGTGCAGAAAGAGGCACGAGGGGTGCAAAAAGAAGCAAGAGATGTGCAGCAAGACACAAAAGAAGTGCAGAAAGAAGGAACAGAGGTGCAGAAAGAGGCAAAAGAGGTGCAGAAAGAGGGAAGAAGGGTGCAGAAAGAAGGAACAGGGGTGCAGAAAGAGGCAAGAGAGGTGCAGAAAGAAGCAAGAGAAATGCATAAAGAAGCAACAGACATGCAGAAAGGGGGAAGTGGGGTGGAGAAAGAGGCAAGAGGGATACAGAAAGAAACAAGAGAGGTGCAGAAAGAAACAAAAGAAGTGCAGAAAGAAGGAACAGAGGTGCAGAAAGAGGCAAGAGGGGTGCAGAAAGAGGGAAGAGGGGTGTGAAAGAGGCACGAGGGGTGCAGAAAGAAGCAAGAGACATGCAGAAAGAAGCAAGAGAGTTGCAGAAAGAAACAAAAGAAGTGCAGAAAGAAGGAACAGAGGTGCAGAAAGAGGCAACAGGGGTGAAGAAAGAGGGAAGAGGGGTGCAGAAAGAAGCACGAGTGGTGCAGAAAGAAGCAAGAGAGGTGCAGAAAGAAGCAAGAGAAGTGCAGAAAGAAGCAACAGAGGTGCAGAAAGAGGCAAGAGGGGTGCAGAAAGAGGGAAGCGAGGTGCAGAAAGAGGCAACAGGGTGAAGAAAGGGAAGGGGTGCAGAAAGAAGCACGAGTGGTGCAGAAAGAAGCAAGAGAGGTGCAGAAAGAAGCAAGAGTAGTGCAGAAAGAAGCAACAGAGGTGCAGAAAGAGGCAAGAGGGGTGCAGAAAGAAGGAAGAGTGGTGCAGAAAGAAGCAAGAGAGGTGCAGAAAGAAGCAAGAGAAGTGCAGAAAGAAGCAACAGAGGTGCAGAAAGAGGCAACAGGGGTGCAGAAAGAGGCAAGAGGGGTGCAGAAAGAAGCAAGAGAGGTGCAGAAAGAAGCAAGAGAGGTGCAGAAAGAAACAAAAGAAGTGCAGAAAGAAGGAACAGAGGTGCAGAAAGAGGCAACAGAGGTGCAGAAAGAGGGAAGAAGGGTGCAGAAAGAAGCAACGAGGGGTGCAGAAAGAAGCAAGAGAGGTGCAGAAAGAAGCAAGAGAAGTGCAGAAAGAAGCAACAGAGGTGCAGAAAGAGGCAAGAGGGGTGCAGAAAGAGGCAAGAGAAGTGCAGAAAGAGGCAAAAGAGGTACAGAAAGAAGGAAGAAGGGTGCAGAAAGAGGCAACAGGGGTGCAGAAAGAGGGAAGAGGGATGCAGAAAGAAGCACAAGTGGTGCCAAAAGAAGCAAGAGAGGTGCAGAAAGAAGCAAGAGTAGTGCAGAAAGAAGGAACAGAGGTGCAGAAAGAGGCAAGAGGGGTGTAAAAAGAGGGAAGAGGAGTGCAGAAAGAGGCACAAAGGGTGAAGAAAGAAGCAAGAGATGTGCAGCAAGAAGCAAAAGAAGTGCAGAAAGAAGGAACAGAGGTGCAGAAAGAGGCAACAGGGGTGAAGAAAGAGGGAAGAGGGTGTAGAAAGAGGCATGAGGGGTGCAGAAAGAAGCAAGAGAGATGCAGAAAGAAGCAAGAGAGGTGCAGAAAGAAACAAAAGAAGTGCAGAAAGAAGGAACAGAGGTGCAGAAAGAGGCAAGAGGGGTGAAGAGAGAGTGCAGAAAGAGGCACGAGTAGTGCAGAAAGAAGCAAGAGATGTGCAGAAAGAAGCAAGAGAAGTGCAGAAAGAAGCAACAGAGGTGCAGAAAGAGGCAAGAGGGGTGCAGAAAGAGGGAAGAGAGGGTGCAGAAAGAGGCAACAGGGGTGCAGAAAGAGGCAAGAGAGGGTGCAGAAAGAAGCAAGAGAAGTGCAGAAAGAAGCAAGAGAGGTGCAGAAAGAAACAAAAGAAGTGCAGAAAGAAGGAACAGAGGTGCAGAAAGAGGCAACAGGGGTGCAGAAAGAGGAAGAGAGGTGCAGAAAGAAGCACAGAGTAGTGCAGAAAGAAGCAAGAGATGTGCAGAAAGAAGCAAGAGTAGTGCAGAAAGAAGCAACAGAGGTACAGAAAGAGGCAAGAGAGGTGCAGAAAGAGGCAAGAGAGGTGCAGAAAGAAGCAACGAGGAGAGCAGAAAGAGGGAAGAGGGTGCAGAAAGAGGTAAGAGGAGTGCAGAAAGAGGCAAGAGGGGTGCAGAAAGAAGGGACAGAGGTGCAGAAAGAAGCAAGAGAAGTGCAGAAAGAAGCAACAGAGGTGCAGAAAGAGGCAAGAGGGGTGCAAAAAGAGGGAAGAGGGGTGCAGAAAGAGGCACGAGGGGTGCAGAAAGAAGCAAGAGATGTGCAGCAAGAAACAAAAGAAGTGCAGAAAGAAGGAACAGAGGTGCAGAAAGAGGCAAAAGAGGTGCAGAAAGAGGGAAGAAGGGTGCAGAAAGAAGGAACAGGGGTGCAGAAAGAGGCAAGAGAGGTGCAGAAAGAAGCAAGAGAAATGCATAAAGAAGCAACAGACATGCAGAAAGGGGGAAGTGGGGTGGAGAAAGAGGCAAGAGGGATACAGAAAGAAATGAGAGGTGCAGAAAGAAACAAGAGAAGTGCAGAAAGAAGGAACAGAGGTGCAGAAAGAAGCAAGAGAGCTGCAGAAATAAGCAAGAGTAGTGCAGAAAGAAGCAACAGAGGTGCAGAAAGAGGCAAGAGGGGTGCAAAAGAGGGAAGACTGGTGCAGAAAGAGGCACAAAGGGTGCAGAAAGAAGCAAGAGATGTGCAGCAAGAAACAAAAGAAGTGCAGAAAGAAGGAACAGAGGTGCAGAAAGAGGCAACAGGGGTGAAGAAAGAGGGAAGAGGGGTGCAGAAAGAAGCACGAGTGGTGCAGAAAGAAGCAAGAGAGGTGCAGAAAGAAGCAAGAGAGGTGCAGAAAGAAGCAACAGAAGTGCAGAAAGAAGGAACAGAGGTGCAGAAAGAGGCAAGAGGGGTGAAGAAGGAGTGCAGAAAGAGGCACGAGTGGTGCAGAAAGAAGCAAGAGATGTGCAGAAAGAAACAAAAGAAGTGCAGAAAGAAGGAACAGAGGTGCAGAAAGAGGCAAGAGGGGTGCAGAAAGAGGGAAGAGAGGTGCAGAAAGAGGCAACAGGGGTGACAAAGAGGGAAGAGGGGTGCAGAAAGAAGCAAGAGAAGTGCAGAAAGAAGCAAGAGAGTTGCAGAAAGAAACAAAAGAAGTGCAGAAAGAAGGAACAGAGGTGCAGAAAGAGGCAACAGGGGTGAAAGAGGAGAGGGTGCAGAAAGAAGCAACGAGTGGTGCAGAAAGAAGCAAGAGAGGTGCAGAAAGAAGCAAGAGAAGTGCAGAAAGAAGCAAGCAGAGAGTGCAGAAAGAGGCAAGAGGGATGCAGAAATAAGAAGAGAGGTGCAGACAGAAACAAAAGAAGTGCAGAAAGAAGGAACAGAGGTGCAGAAAGAGGCAAGAGGGGTGCAGAAAGAGGGAAGAGGGGTGCAGAAAGAAGCACGAGTGGTGCAGAAAGAAGCAAGAGAGGTGCAGAAAGAAGCAACAGAGGTGCAGAAAGAGGCAAGAGGGGTGCAAAAAGAGGGAAGAGGGGTGCAGAAAGAGGCACGAGGGGTGCAGAAAGAAGCAAGAGATGTGCAGCAAGAAACAAAAGAAGTGCAGAAAGAAGGAACAGAGGTGCAGAAAGAGGCAAAATAGGTGCAGAAAGAAGGAAGAAGGGTGCAGAAAGAAGGAACAGGGGTGCAGAAAGAGGCAAGAGGGGTGCACAAAGAAGCAAGAGAAATGCATAAAGAAGCAAAAGACATGCAGAAAGGGGGAAGTGGGGTGGAGAAAGAGGCAAGAGGGATAGAGAAATAAACAAGAGAGGTGCAGACAGAAACAAAAGAAGTGGAGAAAGAAGGAACAGAGGTGCAGAAAGAGGCAAGAGGGGTGCAGAAAGAGGGAAGAGGGTGTGAAAGAGGCACGAGGGTGCAGAAAGATGCAAGAGATGCAGAAAGAAGCAAGAGAGGTGCAGAAAGAAACAAGAGAAGTGCAGAAAGAAGCAACAGAGGTGCAGAAAGAGGCAACAGGGGTGCAAGAAAGAGGGAAGAGGGGTGCAGAAAGAGGCACGAGTGGTGCAGAAAGAAGCAAGAGATGTGCAGAAAGAAGCAAAAGATAGTGCAGAAAGAAGCAACAGAGGTGCAGAAAGAGGCAAGAGGGGTGCAGAAAGAAGGAAGAAGGGTGCAGAAAGAAGGAACGAGGGGTGCAGAAAGAGGCAAGAGGGGTGCAGCAAAGAAGCAAGAGAAATGCATAAAGAAGCAACAGACATGCAGAAAGGGGGAAGTGGGGTGGAGAAAGAGGCAAGAGGGATAGCAGAAAGAAACAAGAGAGGTGCAGAAAGAAACAAAAGAAGTGCAGAAAGAAGGAACAGAGGTGCAGAAAGAGGCAAGAGGGGTGCAGAAAGAGGGAAGAGGGGTGTGAAAGAGGCACGAGGGGTACAGAAAGAAGCAAGAGACATGCAGAAAGGAGCAAGAGAGTTGCAGAAAGAAACAAAAGAAGTGCAGAAAGAAGGAACAGAGGTGCAGAAAGAGGCAACAGGGGTGAAGAAAGAGGGAGGAGGGGTGCAGAAAGAAGCACGAGTGGTGCAGAAAGAAGCAAGAGAGGTGCAGAAAGAAGCAAGAGTAGTGCAGAAAGAAGCAACAGAGGTGCAGAAAGAGGCAAGAGGGGTGCAAAAAGAAGGAAGAGGGGTGCAGAAAGAGGCACAAAGGGTGCAGAAAGAAGCAAGAGATGTGCAGCAAGAAACAAAAGAAGTGCAGAAAGAAGGAACAGAGGTGCAGAAAGAGGCAACAGGGGTGAAGAAAGAGGGAAGAGGGGTGCAGAAAGAAGCATGAGTGGTGCAGAAAGAAGCAAGAGAGGTGCAGAAAGAAGCAAGAGTAGTGCAGAAAGACTCAACAGAGGTGCAGAAAGAGGCAAGAGGGGTGCAAAAAGAAGGAAGAGGAGTGCAGAAAGAGGCATGAGGGGTGCAGAAAGAAGCAAGAGATGTGGAGCAAGAAGCAAGAGTAGTGCAGAAAGAAGCAACAGAGGTGCAGAAAGAGGCAAGAGGGGTGCAGAAAGAGGGAAGAAGGGTGCAGAAAGAAGTAACATGGGTACAGAAAGAGGCAAGAGAGGTGCAGAAAGAAGCAAGAGAAATGCATAAAGAAGCAACAGACATGCAGAAAGGGGGAAGTGGGGTGGAGAAAGAGGCAAGAGGGATACAGAAAGAAGCAAGAGAGGTGCAGAAAGAAACAAAAGAAGTGCAGAAAGAAGGAACAGAGGTGCAGAAAGAGGCAAGAGGGGTGCAGAAAGAGGGAAGAGGGGTGCAGAAAGAGGCAAAGAAGAGAGTGCAGAAAGAAGCAAGAGAGTTGCAGAAAGAAGCAAAAGAAGTGCAGAAAGAAGGAACAGAGGTGCAGAAAGAGGCAACAGGGATGCAGAAAGAGGTAAGAGGGGTACAGAAAGAAGGACAAGTGGTGCAGAAATAAGCAAGAGAGGTGCAGAAAGAAGCAAGAGAAGTGCAGAAAGAAGCAACAGAGGTGCAGAAAGAGGCAACGAGGAGTGCAGAAAGAGGCAAGAGCGGTGCAGAAAGAAGGAAGAGAGGTGCAGAAAGAAGCAAGAGAAGTGCAGAAAGAAGCAAGAGAGGTGCAGAAAGAAGCAAGAGAGGTGCAGAAAGAGGGAAGTGGGGTGCAGAAAGAGGCACGAGGTGTGCAGAAAGAAACAAGAGAGGTGCAGCAAGAAACAAAAGAAGTGCAGAAAGAAGGAACAGAGGTGTAGAAAGAGGCAAGAGGGGTGCAGAAAGAGGGAAGAGAGGTGCAGAAAGAAGGAACAGGGGTGCAGAAAGAGGCAAGAGAGGTGCAGAAAGAAGGAAGAGGAGTGCAGAAAGAGGCACGAGGGGTGCAGAAAGAAGCAAGAGATGTGCAGCAAGAAGCAAGAGTAGTGCAGAAAGAAGCAACAGAGGTGCAGAAAGAGGCAAGAGGGGTGCAGAAAGAGGGAAGAAGGGTGCAGAAAGAAAGAACAGGGGTGCAGAAAGAGGCAAGAGAGGTGCAGAAAGAAGCAAAAGAAATGCATAAAGAAGCAAAAGACATGCAGAAAGGGGGAAGTGGGGTAGAGAAAGAGGCAAGAGGAATACAGAAATAAACAAGAGAGGTGCAGAAAGAAACAAAAGAAGTGCAGAAAGAAGGAACAGAGGTGCAGAAAGAGGCAAGAGGGGTGCAGAAAGAGGGAAGAGGGGTGTGAAAGAGGCACGAGGGGTGCAGAAAGAAGCAAGAGACATGCAGAAAGAAGCAAGAGAGTTGCAGAAAGAAACAAAAGAAGTGCAGAAAGAAGGAACAGAGGTGCAGAAAGAGGCAACAGGGGTGAAGAAAGAGGGAAGAAGGGTGCAGAAAGAAGCACGAGTGGTGCAGAAAGAAGCAAGAGAGGTGCAGAAAGAAACAAAAAAAGTGCAGAAAGAAGGAACAGAGGCACAGAAAGAAGGAAGAGGGGTACAAAAAGAGGGAAGAGGTGTGCAGAAAGAGGCACAAAGGATGCAGAAAGAAGCAAGAGATGTGCAGCAAGAAACAAAAGAAGTGCAGAAAGAAGGAACAGAGGTGCAGAAAGAGGCAACAGGGGTGAAGAAAGAGGGAAGAGGGGTGCAGAAAGAAGCACGAGTGGTGCAGAAAGAAGCAAGAGAGGTGCAGAAAGAAGCAAGAGTAGTGCAGAAAGAAGCAACAGAGGTGCAGAAAGAGGCAAGAGGGGTGCAAAAAGAAGGAAGAGGAGTGCAGAAAGAGGCACGAGGGGTGCAGAAAGAAGCAAGAGATGTGCAGCAAGACACAAAAGAAGTGCAGAAAGAAGGAACAGAGGTGCAGAAAGAGGCAAAAGAGGTGCAGAAAGAGGGAAGAAGGTGCAGAAAGAAGGAACAGGGGTACAGAAAGAGGCAAGAGAGGTGCAGAAAGAAGCAAGAGAAATGCATAAAGAAGCAACAGACATGCAGAAAGGGGGAAGTGGGGTGGAGAAAGAGGCAAGAGGGATACAGAAAGAAACAAGAGAGGTGCAGAAAGAAACAAAAGAAGTGCAGAAAGAAGGAACAGAGGTGCAGAAAGAGGCAAGAGGGGTGCAGAAAGAGGGAAGAGGGGTGTGAAAGAGGCAAGAGGGGTGCAGAAAGAAGCAAGAGACATGCAGAAAGAAGCAAGAGAGTTGCAGAAAGAAACAAAAGAAGTGCAGAAAGAAGGAACAGAGGTGCAGAAAGAGGCAACAGAGGTGAAGAAAGAGGGAAGAGGGGTGCAGAAAGAAGCACGAGTGGTGCAGAAAGAAGCAAGAGAGGTGCAGAAAGAAGCAAGAGATAGTGCAGAAAGAAGCAAAAGAAGTGCAGAAAGAGGGAAGCAGAGGTGCAGAAAGAGGCAACAGGGGTGAAGAAAGAGGGAAGAGGGGTGCAGAAAGAAGCAGGAGAGGTGCAAAAAGAAGCTGGAGAGGTACAGAAAGAAGCAAGAGTAGTGCAGAAAGAAGCAACAGAGGTGCAGAAAGAGGCAAGAGGGGTGCAAAAAGAAGGAAGAGGAGTGCAGAAAGAGGCACAAGGGGTGCAGAAAGAAGCAAGAGATGTGCAGCAAGACACAAAAGAATTGCAGAAAGAAGGAACAGAGGTGCAGAAAGAGGCAAAAGAGGTGCAGAAAGAGGGAAGAAGGGTGCAGAAAGAAGGAACAGGGGTGCAGAAAGAGGCAAGAGAGGTGCAGAAAGAAGCAAGAGAAATGCATAAAGAAGCAACAGACATGCAGAAAGGGGGAAGTGGGGTGGAGAAAGAGGCAAGAGGGATACAGAAAGAAACAAGAGAGGTGCAGAAAGAAACAAAAGAAGTGCAGAAAGAAGGAACAGAGGTGCAGAAAGAGGCAAGAGGGGTGCAGAAAGAGGGAAGAGGGGTGTGAAAGAGGCACGAGGGGTGCAGAAAGAAGCAAGAGAGATGCAGAAAGAAGCAAGAGAGGTGCAGAAAGAAGCAAGAAGAAGTGCAGAAAGAAGGAACAGAGGTGCAGAAAGAGGCAAGAGGGGTGCAGAAAGAGGGAAGAGGGGTGCAGAAAGAAGCACAGAGTGGTGCAGAAAGAAGCAAGAGAGGTGCAGAAAGAAGCAAAAGAAGTGCAGAAAGAAGCAACAGAGGTGCAGAAAGAGGCAAGAGAGGTGCAGAAAGAAGGAACAGAGGTGCAGAAAGAGGCATGAAGGGTGCAGAAAGAAGGCAAGAGACGTGCAGAAAGAAGGAAGAGAGGTGCAGAAAGAAGCAAGAGAAGTGCAGAAAGAAGCAACAGAGGTGCAGAAAGAGGCAAGAGGGGTGCAAAAAGAGGGAAGAGGGGTGCAGAAAGAGGCACGAGGGGTGCAGAAAGAAGCAAGAGATGTGCAGCAAGAAACAAAAGAAGTGCAGAAAGAAGGAACAGAGGTGCAGAAAGAGGCAAAAGAGGTGCAGAAAGAAGGAAGAAGGGTGCAGAAAGAAGGAACAGGGGTGCAGAAAGAGGCAAGAGGGGTGCAGAAATAAGCAACAGACATGCAGCAAGGGGGAAGTAGGGTGGAGAAAGAGGCAAGAGGGATACAGAAAGAAACAAGAGAGGTGCAGAAAGAAACAAAAAAAGTGCAGAAAGAAGGAACAGAGGTGCAGAAAGAGGCAAGAGGGGTGCAGAAAGAGGGAAGAGGGGTGCAGAAAGAGGCACAAGGGGTGCAGAAAGAAGCAAGAGATGTGCAGAAAGAAACAAAAGAAGTGCAGAAAGAAGAGCAAAGAGAAGGTGCAGAAAGAGGGAAGGGGTGCAGAAGAAGCAGATGGTGCAGAAAGAAGCAAGAGAGGTGCAGAAAGAAGCAAGAGTAGTGCAGAAAGAAGCAACAGAGGTGCAGAAAGAGGCAAGAGGGGTGCAAAAAGAAGGAAGAGGGGTGCAGAAAGAGGCACGAGGGGTGCAGAAAGAAGCAAGAGATGTGCAGAAAGAAACAAAAAAAGTGCAGAAAGAAGGAACAGAGGTGCAGAAAGAGGCAACAGGGGTGCAGAAAGAGGGAAGAAGGGTGCAGAAAGAAGGAACAGGGGTGCAGAAAGAGGCAAGAGAGGTGCAGAAAGAAGCAAGAGAAATGCATAAAGAAGCAACAGAGCATGCAGAAAGAGGGGAAGATGGGGTGGCAGAAAGAGGCACGAGGGGTGCAGAAAGAAGCAAGAGATGTGCAGCAAGAAACAAAAGAAGTGCAGAAAGAAGGAACAGAGGTGCAGAAAGAGGCAAGAGAGGTGCAGAAAGAGGGAAGAAGGGTGCAGAAAGAAGGAACAGGGGTGCAGAAAGAGGCAAGAGAGATGCAGAAAGAAGCAAGAGAAATGCATAAAGAAGCAACAGACATGCAGAAAGAGGGAAGAGGGGTGCAGAAAGAGGCAAGAGGGGTGCAGAAAGAGGCACGAGGGGTGCAGAAAGAAGCAAGAGAAGTGCAGAAAGAAGCAAGAGAGGTGCAGAAAGAAGCAAGAGACGGGCAGAAAGAAGCAACAGAGGTGCACAAAGAGGCAATAGAGGTGCAGAAAGAGGGAAGAGGAGTGCAGAAAGAAGCAAGAGGGGTGCAGAAAGAAGCAAGAGAGGTGCAGAAAGAAACAAAAGAAGTGCAGAAAGAAGGAACAGAGGTGCAGAAAGAGGCAAGAGGGGTGCAAAAAGAGGGAAGAGGGGTGCAGAAAGAGGCACGATGGGTGCAGAAAGAAGCAAGAGATGTGCAGCAAGAAACAAAAGAAGTGCAGAAAGAAGGAACTGAGGTGCAGAAAGAGGCAAAAGAGGTGCAGAAAGAGGGAAGAAGGGTGCAGAAAGAGGGAACATGGGTGCAGAAAGAGGCAAGAGAGGTGCACAAAGAAGCAAGAGAAATGCATAAAGAAGCAACAGACATGCAGAAAGGGGGAAGTGGGGAGGAGAAAGAGGCAAGAGGGATACAGAAATAAACAAGAGAGGTGCAGACAGAAACAAAAGAAGTGCAGAAAGAAGGAACAGAGGTGCAGAAAGAGGCAAGAGGGGTGCAGAAAGAGGGAAGAGGGGTGTGAAAGAGGCACGAATGGGGCAGAAAGAAGCAAGAGACATGCAGAAAGGAGCAAGAGAGTTGCAGAAAGAAACAAAAGAAGTGCAGAAAGAAGGAACAGAGGTGCAGAAAGAGGCAACAGGGGTGAAGAAAGAGGGAAGAGGGTGCAGAAAGAAGCACGAGTGGTGCAGAAAGAAGCAAGAGAGGTGCAGAAAGAAGCAAGAGTAGTGCAGAAAGAAGCAACAGAGGTGCAGAAAGAGGCAAGAGAGGTGCAGAAAGAGGCAAGAGAGGTGCAGAAAGAAGGAAGAACGGTACAGAAAGAGGGAAGAGAGGTGGAGAAAGAAGCAAGTGAGGAGCAGAAAGAGACAAGAGAAGTGCAGAATGAAGCAACAGAGGTGCAGAAAGAGGCAAGAGGGATGCAGAAAGAGGCAAGAGAGGTGCAGAAAGAAACAAAAGAAGTGCAGAAAGAAGGAACAGAGGTGCAGAAAGAGGCAAGAGAGGTGCAGAAGAGGAAGAGGGTGCAGAAAGAAGGAACAGAGGTGCAGAAAGAGGCAAGAGGGGTGCAGAAAGAAGGAAGAGGAGTGCAGAAAGAGGCACGAGGGGTGCAGAAAGAAGCAAGAGATGTGCAGCAAGACACAAAAGAAGTGCAGAAAGAAGGAACAGAGGTGCAGAAAGAGGCAAAGCAGGTGCAGAAAGAGGGAAGAAGGTGCCGAAAGAAGGAACAGGGGTACAGAAAGAGGCAAGAGAGGTGCAGAAAGAAGCAAGAGAAATGCATAAAGAAGCAACAGACATGCAGAAAGGGGGAAGTGGGGTGGAGAAAGAGGCAAGAGGGATACAGAAAGAAACAAGAGAGGTGCAGAAAGAAACAAAAGAAGTACAGAAAGAAGGAACAGAGGTGCAGAAAGAGGCAAGAGGGATGTAGAGAGAGGGAAGAGGGGTGTGAAAGAGGCAAGAGGGGTACAGAAAGAAGCAAGAGAGTTGTAGAAAGAAACAAAAATAAGTGCAGAAAGAAGGAACAGAGGTGCAGAAAGAGGCAACAGGGGTGAAGAAAGAGGGAAGAAGGGTGCAGAAAGAAGCACGAGTGGTGCAAAAAGAAGCAAGAGAGGTGCAGAGAGAAACAAGAGAAGTACAGAAAGAAGCAACAGAGATGCAGAAAGAGGCTATTGGGGTGCAAAAAGAGGGAAGAGCGGTGCAGAAAGAGTCACAAAGGGTGCAGAAAGAAGCAAGAGATGTGCAGCAAGAAACAAAAGAAGTGCAGAAAGAAGGAACAGAGGTGCAGAAAGAGGCAACAGGGGTGAAGAAAGAGGGACGAGGGGTGCAGAAAGAAGCATGAGTGGTGCAGAAAGAAGCAAGAGAGGTGCAGAAAGAAGCAAGAGTAGTGCAGAAAGAAGCAACAGAGGTGCAGAAAGAGGCAAGAGGGGTTCAAAAAGAAGGAAGAGGAGTGCAGAACGAGGCACGAGAGGTGCAGAAAGAAGCAAGAGATGTGCAGCAAGACACAAAAGAAGTGCAGAAAGAAGGAACAGAGGTTCAGAAAGAGGCAAATGAGGTGCAGAAAGAGGGAAGAAGGGTGCCGAAAGAAGTAACAGGGGTGCAGAAAGAGGCAAGAGAGGTGCAGAAAGAAGCAAGAGAAATGCATAAAGAAGCAACACACATGCAGAAAGGGGGAAGTGGGGTGCAAAAAGAAGCACGAGTGGTGCAAAAAAAAGCAAGAGAGGTGCAGAAAGAAACAAAAGAAGTGCAGAAAGAAGCAACAGAGGTGCAGAAAGAGGCAAGAGGGGTGCAAAAAGAGGGAAGAGGTATCTAGAAAGAGGCATGAGGGGTGCAGAAAGAAGCAAGAGACGTGCAGAAAGAAGGCAAGAGAGGTGCAGAAAGAAGCAAAAGAAGTGCAGAAAGAAGCAACAGAGGTGCAGAAAGAGGCAAGAGGGGTGCAAAAAGAGGGAAGAGGGGTGCAGAAAGAAGCACAAGTGGTGCAGAAAGAAGCAAGAGAGGTGCAGAAAGAAGCAAGAGAAGTGCAGAAAGAAGCAACAGAGGTGCAGAAAGAGGCAAGAGAGGTGCAGAAAGAGGCAACAGGGGTGAAGAAAGAGGCAAGAGGGGTGCAGAAAGAAGGCAAGAGACAGTGCAGAAAGAAGGAAGAGAGTTGCAGAAAGAAACAAAAGAAGTGCAGAAAGAAGCAACAGAGGTGCAGAAAGAGGCAAGAGGGGTGCAAAAGAGGGAAGAGGGGTGCAGAAAGAGGCACGAGGGGTGCAGAAAGAAGCAAGAGATGTGCAGCAAGAAACAAAAGAAGTGCAGAAAGAAGGAACAGAGGTGCAGAAAGAGGCAAAATAGGTGCAGAAAGAAGGAAGAAGGGTGCAGAAAGAAGGAACAGGGGTGCAGAAAGAGGCAAGAGGGGTGCACAAAGAAGCAAGAGAAATGCATAAAGAAGCAAAAGACATGCAGAAAGGGGGAAGTGGGGTGGAGAAAGAGGCAAGAGGGATAGAGAAATAAACAAGAGAGGTGCAGACAGAAACAAAGGAAGTGGAGAAAGAAGGAACAGAGGTGCAGAAAGAGGCAAGAGGGGTGCAGAAAGAGGGAAGAGGGGTGTGAAAGAGGCACGAGGGGTACAGAAAGAAGCAAGAGACATGCAGAAAGGAGCAAGAGAGTTGCAGAAAGAAACAAAAGAAGTGCAGAAAGAAGGAACAGAGGTGCAGAAAGAGGCAACAGGGGTGAAGAAAGAGGGAAGAGGGGTGCAGAAAGAAGCACGAGTGGTGCAGAAAGAAGCAAGAGAGGTGCAGAAAGAAGCAAGAGTAGTGCAGAAAGAAGCAACAGAGGTGCAGAAAGAGGCAAGAGGGGTGCAAAAAGAGGGAAGAGGGGTGCAGAAAGAGGCACGAGGGGTGCAGAAAGAAGCAAGAGATGTGCAGCAAGAAACAAAAGAAGTGCAGAAAGAAGGAACAGAGGTGCAGAAAGAGGCAAAAGAGGTGCAGAAAGAGGGAAGAAGGGTGCAGAAAGAAGGAACAGGGGTGCAGAAAGAGGCAAGAGAGGTGCAGAAAGAAGCAAGAGAAATGCATAAAGAAGCAACAGACATGCAGAAAGGGGGAAGTGGGGTGGAGAAAGAGGCAAGAGGGATACAGAAAGAAACAAGAGAGGTGCAGAAAGAAACAAAAGAAGTGCAGAAAGAAGGAACAGAGGTGTAGAAAGAGGCAAAAGGGGTGCAGAAAGAGGGAAGAGGGGTGTGAAAGAGGCACGAGGGGTGCAAAAGAAGCAAGAGACATGCAGAAAGAAGCAAGAGAGTTGCAGAAAGAAAGAAAAGAAGTGCAGAAAGAAGGAACAGAGGTGCAGAAAGAAGCAAGAGAGGTGCAGAAAGAAGCAAGAGTAGTGCAGAAAGAAGCAACAGAGGTACAGAAAGAGGCAAGAGGGGTGCAAAAAGAGGGAAGAGGGGTACAGAAGGAGGCACAAGCGGTGCAGAAAGAAGCAAGAGATGTGCAGAAAGAAACAAAAAGAAGTGCAGAAAGAAGGAACAGAGGTGCAGAAAGAGGCAACAGGGGTGAAGAAAGAGGGAAGAGGGTGCAGAAAGAAGCACGAGTGGTGCAGAAAGAAGCAAGAGAGGTGCAGAAAGAAGCAAGAGTAGTGCAGAAAGAAGCAACAGAGGTGCAGAAAGAGGCAAGAGGGGTGTAAAAAGAAGGAAGAGCGGTGCAGAAAGAGGCACGAGGGGTGCAGAAAGAAGCACGAAATGTGCAGCACGAAACAAAAGAAGTGCAGAAAGAAGGAACAGGGGTGCAGAAAGAGGCAAGAGAGGTGCAGAAAGAAGCAAGAGAAATGCATAAAGAAGCAACAGACATGCAGAAAGGGGGAAGTGGGGTGCAGAAAGAGGCAAGAGGGATACAGAAAGAATGAAGAGAGGTGCGGAAAGAAACAAAAGAAGTGCAGAAAGAAGGAACAGAGGTGCAGAAAGAGGCAAGAGGGGTGCAGAAAGAGGGAAGAGGGGTGTGAAAGAGGCACGAATGGGGCAGAAAGAAGCAAGAGAGGTGCAGAAATAAGCAAGAGAAGTGCAGAAAGAAGCAACAGAGGTGCAGAAAGAGGCAAGAGGGGTGCAAAAAGAGGGAAGAGGGGTGCAGAAAGAGGCACAAGGGGTGCAGAAAGAAGCAAGAGATGTGCAGCAAGAACCAAAAGAAGTGCAGAAAGAAGGAACAGAGGTGCAGAAAGAGGCAAAAGAGGTGCAGAAAGAGGGAAGAAGGGTGCAGAAAGAAGGAACAGGGGTGCAGAAAGAGGCAAGAGGGGTGCACAAAGAAGCAAGAGAAATGCATAAAGAAGCAAAAGACATGCAGAAAGGGGGAAGTGGGGTGGAGAAAGAGGCAAGAGGGATACAGAAAGAAACAAGAGAGGTGCAGACAGAAACAAAAGAAGTGCAGAAAGAAGGAACAGAGGTGCAGAAAGAGGCAAGAGGGGTGCAGAAAGAGGGAAGAGGGTGTGAAAGAGGCACGAGGGGTGCAGAAAGAAGCAAGAGACATGCAGAAAGAAGCAAGAGAGTTGCAGAAAGAAACAAAAGAAGTGCAGAAAGAAGGAACAGAGGTGCAGAAAGAGGCAACAGGGGTGAAGAAAGAGGGAGGAGGGGTGCAGAAAGAAGCAAGAGTGGTGCAGAAAGAAGCAAGAGAGGTGCAGAAAGAAGCAAGAGTAGTGCAGAAAGAAGCAACAGAGGTGCAGAAAGAGGCAAGAGGGGTGCAGAAAGAAGGAAGAGGAGTGCAGAAAGAGGCAAGAGGGGTGCAGAAAGAAGCAAGAGAGTGTGCAGCAAGAAAGGCAGAAGAGAAGTGCAGAAAGAGGGAAGAGAGGTGCAGAAAGAAGCACGAGTGGTGCAGAAAGAAGCAAGAGAGGTGCAGAAAGAAGCAAGAGTAGTGCAGAAAGAAGGAACAGAGGTGCAGAAAGAGGCAAGAGGGGTGCAAAAAGAAGGAAGAGGAGTGCAGAAAGAGGCATGAGGGGTGCAGAAAGAAGCAAGAGATGTGGAGCAAGAAGCAAGAGTAGTGCAGAAAGAAGCAACAGAGGTGCAGAAAGAGGCAAGAGGGGTGCAGAAAGAGGGAAGAAGGGTGCAGAAAGAAAGTAACATGGGTGCAGAAAGAGGCAAGAGAAGTGCAGAAAATGGTAGGAGAAGTGCAGAAAGAGGGAAGAGGGGTGCAGAAACAAGCATGATTGGTGCAGAAAGAAGCAAGAGTAGTGCAGAAAGAAGCAACAGAGGTGCAGAAAGAGGCAAGAGGTGTGCAAAAAGAGGGAAGAGGGGTGCAGAAAGAGGCACGAGGGGTGCAGAAAGAAGCAAGAGATGTGCAGCAAGAAACAAAAGAAGTGCAGAAAGAGGGAAGAAGGGTGCAGAAAGAAGGCAACAGGGGTGCAGAAAGAGGCAAGAGAGGTGTGAAAGAAGCAAGAGAAATGCATAAAGAAGTAACAGACATGCAGAAAGAAGGAAGAGAGGTGCAGAAAGAGGCAAGAGGAGTGCAGAAAGAAGGAACAGAGGTGCAGAAAGAGGCAACAGAGGTGAAGAAAGAGGGAAGAGGGGTGCAGAAAGAAGCACGAGGGGTGCAGAAAGAAGCAAGAGAGGTGCAGAAAGAAGCAAGAGTAGTGCAGAAAGAAGCAACAGAGGTGCAGAAAGAGGCAAGAGGGGTGCAAAAAGAAGGAAGAGGGGTGCAGAAAGAGGCACGAGGGGTGCAGAAAGAAGCAAGAGATGTGCAGCAAGAAACAAAAGAAGTGCAGAAAGAAGGAACAGAGGTGCAGAAAGAGGCAAGAGAGGTGCAGAAAGAGGGAAGAAGGGTGCAGAAAGAAGGAACAGGGGTGCAGAAAGAGGCAAGAGAGGTGCAGAAAGAGGCAAGAAGGGTGCAGAAAGAAGGAACAGAGGTGCAGAAAGAAGCAAGAGAGGTGCAGAAAGAGGGAAGAGGGGTGCAGAAAGAGGGAAGAGGGGTACAGAAAGAAACACGAGTGGTGCAGAAAGAAGCAAGAGAGGTGCAGAAAGAAGCAAGAGTAGTGCAGAAAGAAGCAACAGAGGTGCAGAAAGAGGCAAGAGGGGTGCAAAAGAGGGAAGAGGAGTGCAGAAAGAGGCACGAGGGGTGCAGAAAGAAGCAAGAGATGTGCAGCAAGAAACAAAAGAAGTGCAGAAAGAAGGAACAGATGTGCAGAAAGAGGGGTGCAGAACGAGGTAAGAGAGGTGCAGAAAGAGGCAAGAGGGGTGCAGAAAGAAGCAAGAGAGGTGCAGAAAGAAGCATGAGAAGTGCAGAAAGAAGGAACAGAGGTGCAGAAAGAGGCAAGAGGGGTGCAGAAAGAGGGAAGAGGGGTGCAGAAAGAGGCAAGAGAGGTGCAGAAAGAAGCAAGAGAGGTGCAGAAAGAAGCAAGAGAAGTGAAGAAAGAAGCAAAAGAGGTGCAGAAAGAGGCAAGAGGGGTGCAGAAAGAGGGAAGAGGGGTGCAGAAAGAAACAAGAAGGAACAGAGGTGCAGAAAGAGGCAAGAGAGATGCAGAAAGAAGCAACAGAGGTGCAGAAAGAGGCAAGAGAGGTGCAGAAAGTAGAGTATGAGTGATGCAGAAAGAGGCAAGAGAGGTGCAGAAAGAAGCAAAGAGAGGTGCAGAAAGAAGCAACAGAAGTGCAGAAAGAGGCAAGAGAGGTGCAGAAAGAGGCAAGAGGGGTGCAGAAAGAAGCAACGAGAGGTGCAGAAAGAAGCAAGAGAGGTGCAGAAAGAAGGAAGAGAGGTGCAGAAAGAAGCAAAAGAAGTGCAGAAAGAAGGAACAGAGGTGCAGAAAGAGGGAAGAGGGGTGCACAAAGAGGCACGAGGGGTGCAGAACGAAGCAAGAGATGTGCAGTAGGACACAAAAGAAGTGCAGAAAGAAGGAACAGAGGTGCAGAAAGAGGCAAAAGAGGTGCAGAAAGAGGGAAGAAGGGTGCAGAAAGAAGGAACAGGGGTGCAGAAAGAGGCAAGAGAGGTGCAGAAAGAAGCTAGAGAAATACATAAAGAAGCAACAGACATGCAGAAAGGGGGAAGTGGGGTGGAGAAAGAGGCAAGATGGATACAGAAATAAATGAGAGGTGCAGAAAGAAACAAAAGAAGTGCAGAAAGAAGGAACAGAGGTGCAGAAAGAGGCAAGAGGGGTGCAGAAAGAGGGAAGAGGGGTGTGAAAGAGGCACGAGGGGTGCAGAAAGAAGCAAGAGACATGCAGAAAGAAGGAAGAGAGTTGTAGAAAGAAACAAAAGAAGTGCAGAAAGAAGGAACAGAGGTGCAGAAAGAGGCAACAGGGGTGAAGAAAGAGGGAAGAGGGGTGCAGAAAGAAGCACACGTGGTTCAAAAAGAAGCAAGAGAGGTGCAGAAAGAAGCAAGAGAAGTACAGAAAGAAGCAACAGAGGTGCAGAAAGAGGCAAGAGGGGTGCAAAAAGAGGGAAGAGGGGTGCAGAAAGAGGCACAAAGGGTGCAGAAAGAAGCAAGAGATGTGCAGCAAGAAACAAAAGAAGTGCAGAAAGAAGGAATAGAGGTGCAGAAAGAGGCAACAGGGGTGAAGAAAGAGGGAAGAGGGGTGCAGAAAGAAGCATGAGTGGTGCAGAAAGAAGCAAGAGAGATGCAGAAAGGAGCAAGAGTAGTGCACAAAGAAGCAACAGAGGTGCAGAAAGAGGCAAGAGGGGTGCAAAAAGAAGGAAGAGGAGTGCAGAAAGAGGCACGAGGGATGCAAAAAGAAGCAAGAGATGTGCAGCTAGACACAAAAGAAGTGCAGATAGAAGGAACAGAGGTGCAGAAATAGGCACAAGAGGTGCAGAAAGAGGGAAGAAGGGTGCAGAAAGAAGGAACAGGGGTGCAGAAATAGGCAAGAGAGGTGCAGAAAGAAGCAAGAGAAATGCATAAAGAAGCAACACACATGCAGAAAGGGGGAAGTGGGGTGGAGAAAGAGGCAAGAGGGATACAGAAAGAAACAAGAGAGGTACAGAAAGAAACAAAAAAGTGCAGAAAGAAGGAACAGAGGTGCAGAAAGAGGCAAAAGGGGTGCAGAAAGAGGGAAGAGGGGTGTAAAAGAGGCATGAGGGGTGCAAAAAGAAGCAAGAGACATGCAGAAAGAAGCAAGAGATGTGCAGAAAGAAACAAAAGAAGTGCAGAAAGAAGGAACAGAGGTGCAGAAAGAGGCAACAGGGATGAAGAAAGAGGGAAGAGGGGTGCAGAAAGAAGCAGAGTGGTGTAGAAAGAAGCAAGAGAGGTGCAGAAAGAAGCAAGAGTAGTGCAGAAAAAAGCAACAGATGTGCAGAAAGAGGCAAGAGAGGTGCAGAAAGAGGCAACAGGGGTGAAGAAAGAGGGAAGAAGGGTGCAGAAAGATGGTAGGAGACAGTGCAGAAAGAGGGAAGACAGGTGCAGAAAGAAGCAAGAGTAGTGCAGAAAGAAGCAACAGAGGTGCAGAAAGAGGCAAGAGGGGTGCAAAAGAGGGAAGAGGGGTGCAAAAAGAGGCACGAGGGGTGCAGATAGAAGCAAGAGATGTGCAGCAAGACACAAAAGAAGTGCAGAAAGAAGGAACAGAGGTGCAGAAAGAGGCAAAAGAGGTGCAGAAAGAGGGAAGAAGGGTGCAGAAAGAAGGAACAGGGGTGCAGAAAGAGGCAAGAGAGGTACAGAAAGAAGCAAGAGAAATGCATAAAGAAGCAACAGACATGCAGAAAGGGGGAAGTGGGGTGGAGAAAGAGGCAAGAGGGATACAGAAAGAAACAAGAGAGGTACAGAAAGAAACAAAAGAAGTGCAGAAAGAAGGAACAGAGGTGCAGAAAGAGGCAAGAGGGGGCAGAAAGAGGGAAGAGGGGTGTGAAAGAGGCATGAGGGGTGCAAAAAGAAGCAAGAGACATGCAGAAAGAAGGAAGAGAGTTGCAGAAAGAAACAAAAGAAGTGCAGAAAGAAGGAACAGAGGTGCAGAAAGAGGCAACAGGGGTGAAGAAAGAGGGAAGAGGGGTGCAGAAAGAAGCACGAGTGGTGCAGAAAGAAGCAAGAGAGGTGCAGAAAGAAGCAAGAGTAGTGCAGAAAAAAGCAACAGATGTGCAGAAAGAGGGAAGCGAGGAGCAGAAAGAGGCAACAGCGGTGAAGAAAGAGAGAAGAAGGGTGCAGAAAAAGGCAGGAGAAGTACAGAAAGAGGGAAGAGGGGTGCAGAAAGAAGCAAGAGAAGTGCAGAAAGAAGCAACAGAGGTGCAGAAAGAGGCAAGAGGGGTGCAAAAAGAGGGAAGAGGGGTGCAGAAAGAGGCACGAGGGGTGAAGAAAGAAGCAAGAGATGTGCAGCAAGAAACAAAAGAAGTGCAGAAAGAAGGAACAGAGGTGTAGAAGGAGGCAAAAGAGGTGCAAGAAGAGGGAAGAAGGGTGCAGTAAGAAGGAACAGGGGTGCAGAAAGAGGCAAGAGAGGTGCAGAAAGAAGCAAGAGAAATGCATAAAGTAGCAACAGACATGCAGAAAGGGGGAAGTGGGGTGGAGAAAGAGGCAAGAGGGATACAGAAAGAAACAAGAGAGGTGCAGAAAGAAACAAAAGAAGTGCAGAAAGGAGGAACAGAGGTGGCGAAAGAGGCAACAGGGCTGCAGAAAGAGGGAAGAGGTGTGTGAAAGAGGCACAAGGGGTGCAGAAAGAAGCAAGAGACATGCAGAAAGAAGCAAGAGAGTTGCAGAAAGAAACAAAAGAAGTGCAGAAAGAAGGAACAGAGGTGCAGAAATAAGCAAGAGAGGTGCAGAAAGAAGCAAGAGTAGTGCAGAAAGAAGCAACAGAGGTGCAGAAAGAGGCAAGAGGGGTGCAAAAAGAGGGAAGACTGGTTCAGAAAGAGGCACAAAGGGTGCAGAAAGAAGCAAGAGATGTGCAGCAAGAAACAAAAGAAGTGCAGAAAGAATAAACAGAGGTGCAGAAAGAGGGAACAGGGGTGAAGAAAGAGGGAAGAGGGGTGCAGAAAGAAGCATGAGTGGTGCAGAAAGAAGCAAGAGAGGTGCAGAAAGAAGCAAGAGTAGTGCAGAAAGAAGCAACAGGTGCAGAAAGAGGCAAGAGGGGTGTAAAAAGAAGGAAGAGCGGTGCAGAAAGAGGCACGAGGGGTGCAGAAAGAAGCACGAAATGTGCAGCACGAAACAAAAGAAGTGCAGAAAGAAGGAACAGAGGTGCAGAAAGAGGCAAAAGAGGTGCAGAAAGAGGGAAGAAGGGTGCAGTAAGAAGGAACAGGGGTGCAGAAAGAGGCAAGAGAGGTGCAGAAAGAAGCAAGAGAAATGCATAAAGAAGCAACAGACATGCAGAAAGGGGCAAGAGGGGTACAGAAAGAGGGAAGAGGGGTGTGAAAGAGGCACGAGGGGTGCAGAAAGAAGCAAGAGACATGCAGAAAGAAGCAAGAGAGTTGCAGAAAGAAAGAAAGGAAGTGCAGAAAGAAGGAACAGGGGTGCAGAAAGAGGCAAGAGGGGTGAAGAAAGAGGGAAGAGGGGTGCAGAAAGAAGCACACATGGTTCAAAAAGAAGCAAGAGAGGTGCAGAAAGAAGCAAGAGAAGTACAGAAAGAAGCAACAGAGGTGCAGAAAGAGGCAAGATGGGTGCAAAAAGAGGGAAGAGGGGTGCAGAAAGAGGCACAAAGGGTGCAGAAAGAAGCAAGAGATGTGCAGCAAGAAACAAAAGAAGTGCAGAAAGAAGGAACAGAGGTGCAGAAATAGGCACAAGAGGTGCAGAAAGAGGGAAGAAGGGTGCAGAAAGAAGGAACAGGGGTGCAGAAATAGGCAAGAGAGGTGCAGAAAGAAGCAAGAGAAATGCATAAAGAAGCAACACACATGCAGAAAGGGGGAAGTGGGGTGGAGAAAGAGGCAAGAGGGATACAGAAAGAAACAAGAGAGGTACAGAAAGAAACAAAAAAGTGCAGAAAGAAGGAACAGAGGTGCAGAAAGAGGCAAGAGGGGGGCAGAAAGAGGGAAGAGGGGTGTGAAAGAGGCATAAGGGGTGCAAAAAGAAGCAAGAGACATGCAGAAAGAAGGAAGAGAGTTGCAGAAAGAATCAAAAGAAGTGCAGAAAGAAGAAACCTAGGTGCAGAAAGAGGCAACAGGGATGAAGAAAGAGGGAAGAGGGGTACAGAAAGAAGCACGAGTGGTGCAGAAAGAAGCAAGAGAGGTGCAGAAAGAAGCAAGAGTAGTGCAGAAAAAAGCAACAGATGTGCAGAAAGAGGCAAGAGGGGTGCAGAAAGAGGGAAGCGAGGAGCAGAAAGAGGCAACAGGGGTGAAGAAAGAGGGAAGAAGGGTGCAGAAAAAGGTAGGAGAAGTACAGAAAGAGGGAAGAGGGGTGCAGAAAGAAGCACGAGTGGTGCAAAAAGAAGCAAGAGAGCTGTAGAAAGAAGCAAGAGTAGTGCAGAAAGAAGAAACAGAGGTGCAGAAAGAGGCAAGAGGGGTGTAAAAAGAAGGAAGAGGGTGCAGAAAGAGGAACAAATGGTGCAGAAAGAAGCAAGAGATGTGCAGCAAGAAGCAAGAGTAGTGCAGAAAGAAGCAACAGAGGTACAGAAAGAGGCAAGAGGGGTGCAGAAAGAGGGAAGAGAAGAGCAGAAAGAGGCAACAGGGGTGAAGAAAGAGGGAAGAAGGGTGCAGAAAAAGGTAGGAGAAGTGCAGAAAGAGGGAAGAGGGGTGCATAAAGAAGCACGAGTGGTGCAAAAAGAAGCAAGAGAGGTGCAGAAAGAAGCAAGAGTAGTGCAGAAAGAAGCAACAGAGGTGCAGAAAGAGGCAAGAGGTGTGCAAAAAGAGGGAAGAGGGGTGCAGAAAGAGTCACGAGGGGTGCAGAAAGAAGCAAGAGATGTGCAGCAAGAAACAAAAGAAGTGCAGAAAGAAGGAACAGAGGTGCAGAAAGAGGCAAAAGAGGTGCAGAAAGAGGGAAGAAGGGTGCAGAAAGAAGGAACAGGGGTGCAGAAAGAGGCAAGAGAGGTGTTGAAAGAAGCAAGAGAAATGCATAAAGAAGTAACAGACATGCAGAAAGGGGGAAGTGGGGTGGAGAAAGAGGCAAGAGGGATACAGAAAGAAGGAACAGAGGTGCAGAAAGAGGCAACAGAGGTGAAGAAAGAGGGAAGAGGGGTGCAGAAAGAGAACACGAGTGGTGCAGAAAGAAGCAAGAGAGGTGCAGAAAGAAGCAAGAGTAGTGCAGAAAGAAGCAACAGAGGTGCAGAAAGAGGCAAGAGGGGTGCAGAAAGAAGGAAGAGGGGTGCAGAAAGAGGCACAAGGGGTGCAGAAAGAAGCAAGAGAGGTGAAGAAAGAGGGAAGAAGGGTGCAGAAAGAAGGAACAGGGGTGCATAAAGAAGCAAGAGGGGTGCAGAAAGAGGGAAGAGGGGTGCAGAAAGAGGGAAGAGGGGTACAGAAAGAAACACGAGTGGTGCAGAAAGAAGCAAGAGAGGTGCAGAAAGAAGCAAGAGTAGCCCAGAAAGAAGCAACAGAGGTGCAGAAAGAGGCAAGATGGGTGCAAAAAGAGGGAAGAGGGGTGCAGAAAGAGGCACAAAGGGTGCAGAAAGAAGCAAGAGATGTGCAGCAAGAAACAAAAGAAGTGCAGAAAGAAGGAACAGAGGTGCAGAAATAGGCAACAAGAGGTGCAGAAAGAGGGAAGAAGGGTGCAGAAAGAAGGAACAGGGGTGCAGAAAGAGGCAAGAGAGGTGCAGAAAGAAGCAAGAGAAATGCAGAAAGAAGCAACACACATGCAGAAAGGGGGAAGTGGGGTGGAGAAAGAGGCAAGAGGGATACAGAAAGAAACAAGAGAGGTACAGAAAGAAACAAAGAAGTGCAGAAAGTAAGGAACAGAGGTGCAGAAAGAGGCAAGAGGGGTGCAGAAAGAGGGAAGAGGGGTGTGAAAGAGGCACAAGGGTGCAGAAAGAAGCAAGAGACATGCAGAAAGAAGGAAGAGAGTTGCAGAAAGAATCAAAAGAAGTGCAGAAAGAAGAAACAGAGGTGCAGAAAGAGGCAACAGGGATGAAGAAAGAGGGAAGAGGGGTGCAGAAAGAAGCACGAGTGGTGCAGAAAGAAGCAAGAGAGGTGCAGAAAGAAGCAAGAGTAGTGCAGAAAGAAGCAACAGATGTGCAGAAAGAGGCAAGAGGGGTGCAGAAAGAGGGAAGCGAGGAGCAGAAAGAGGCAACAGGGGTGCAGAAAGAGGCAAGAGAGGGTGCAGGAAAAGGTAGGAGAAGTACAGAAAGAGGGAAGAGGGGTGCAGAAAGAAGCACGAGTGGTGCAGAAAGACGCAAGAGAGGTGCAGAAAGAAGCAAGAGTAGTGCAGAAAGAAGCAACAGAGGTGCAGAAAGAGGCAAGAGGGGTGTAAAAAGAAGGAAGAGTAGTGCAGAAAGAGGCACAAATGGTGCAGAAAGAAGCAAGAGATGTGCAGCAAGAAGCAAGAGTAGTGCAGAAAGAAGCAACAGAGGTACAGAAAGAGGCAAGAGGGGTGCAGAAAGAGGGAAGAGAGGAGCAGAAAGAGGCAACAGGGGTGAAGAAAGAGGGATGCAGAAAACGGTAGGAGAAGTGCAGAAAGAGGGAAGAGGGGTGCATAAAGAAGCACGAGTGGTGCAAAAAGAAGCAAGAGAGGTGCAGAAAGAAGCAAGAGTAGTGCAGAAAGAAGCAACAGAGGTGCAGAAAGAGGCAAGAGGGTTGCAAAAAAAGGGGAAATGGGTGCAGAAAGAGGCACGAGGGGTGCCGAAAGAACCATGAGATGTGCAGCAAGAAACAAAAGAAGTGCAGAAAGAAGGAACAGAGGTGCAGAAAGAGGCAAAAGAGGTGCAGAAAGAGGGAAGAAGGGTGCAGAAAGAAGGAACAGGGGTGCAGAAAGAGGCAAGAGAGGTGTAGAAAGAAGCAAGAGAAATGCATAAAGAAGTAACAGACATGCAGAAAGGGGGAAGTGGGGTGGAGAAAGAGGCAAGAGGGATACAGAAAGAAGGAACAGAGGTGCAGAAAGAGGCAACAGAGGTGAAGAAAGAGGGAAGAGGGGTGCAGAAAGAAGCACGATTGGTGCAGAAAGAAGCAAGAGAGGTGCAGAAAGAAGCAAGAGTAATACAGAAAGAAGCAACAGAGGTGCAGAAAGAGGCAAGAGGGGTGCAAAAAGAAGGAAGAGGGGTGCAGAAAGAGGCACAAGGGGTGCAGAAAGAAGCAAGAGATGTGCAGCAAGAAACAAAAGAAGTGCAGAAAGAAGGAACAGAGGTGCAGAAAGAGGCAAGAGAGGTGCAGAAAGAGGGAAGAAGGGTGCAGAAAGAAGGAACAGGGGTGCAGAAAGAGCCAAGAGAGGTGCAGAAAGAGGGAAGAAGGGTGCAGAAAGAAGGAACAGAGGTGCATAAAGAAGCAAGAGAGGTGCAGAAAGAGGGAAGAGGGGTGCAGAAAGAGGGAAGAGGGGTACAGAAAGAAACACGAGTGGTGCAGAAAGAAGCAAGAGAGGTGCAGAAAGAAGCAAGAGTAGCCCAGAAAGAAGCAACAGAGGTGCAGAAAGAGGCAAGATGGGTGCAAAAAGAGGGAAGAGGGGTGCAGAAAGAGGCACAAAGGGTGCAGAAAGAAGCAAGAGATGTGCAGCAAGAAACAAAAGAAGTGCAGAAAGAAGGAACAGAGGTGCAGAAAGAGGCACAAGAGGTGCAGAAAGAGGGAAGAAGGGTGCAGAAAGAAGGAACAGGGGTGCAGAAATAGGCAAGAGAGGTGCAGAAAGAAGCAAGAGAAATGCAGAAAGAAGCAACACACATGCAGAAAGGGGGAAGTAGGGTGGAGAAAGAGGCAAGAGGGATACAGAAAGAAACAAGAGAGGTACAGAAAGAAACAAAAAAGTGCAGAAAGAAGGAACAGAGGTGCAGAAAGAGGCAAGAGGGGTGCAGAAAGAGGGAAGAGGGGTGTGAAAGAGGCATGAGGGGTGCAAAAAGAAGCAAGAGACATGCAGAAAGAAGGAAGAGAGTTGCAGAAAGAAACAAAAGAAGTGCAGAAAGAAGAAACCTAGGTGCAGAAAGAGGCAACAGGGATGAAGAAAGAGGGAAGAGGGGTACAGAAAGAAGCACGAGTGGTGCAGAAAGAAGCAAGAGAGGTGCAGAAAGAAGCAAGAGTAGTGCAGAAAAAAGCAACAGATGTGCAGAAAGAGGCAAGAGGGGTGCAGAAAGAGGGAAGCGAGGAGCAGAAAGAGGCAACAGGGGTGAAGAAAGAGGGAAGAAGGGTGCAGGAAAAGGTAGGAGAAGTACAGAAAGAGGGAAGAGGGGTGCAGAAAGAAGCACGAGTGGTGCAAAAAGAAGCAAGAGAGGTGCAGAAAGAAGCAAGAGTAGTGCAGAAAGAAGAAACAGAGGTGCAGAAAGAGGCAAGAGGGGTGTAAAAAGAAGGAAGAGGGTGCAGAAAGAGGAACAAATGGTGCAGAAAGAAGCAAGAGATGTGCAGCAAGAAGCAAGAGTAGTGCAGAAAGAAGCAACAGAGGTACAGAAAGAGGCAAGAGGGGTGCAGAAAGAGGGAAGAGAGGAGCAGAAAGAGGCAACAGGGGTGAAGAAAGAGGGAAGAAGGGTGCAGAAAACGGTAGGAGAAGTGCAGAAAGAGGGAAGAGGGGTGCATAAAGAAGCACGAGTGGTGCAAAAAGAAGCAAGAGAGGTGCAGAAAGAAGCAAGAGTAGTGCAGAAAGAAGCAACAGAGGGGCAGAAAGAGGCAAGAGGTGTACAAAAAGAGGGAAGAGGGGTGCAGATAGAGTCACGAGGGGTGCAGAAAGAAGCAAGAGATGTGCAGCAAGAAACAAAAGAAGTGCAGAAAGAAGGAACAGAGGTGCAGAAAGAGGCAAAAGAGGTGCAGAAAGAGGGAAGAAGGGTGCAGAAAGAAGGAACAGGGGTGCAGAAAGAGGCAAGAGAGGTGTTGAAAGAAGCAAGAGAAATGCATAAAGAAGTAACAGACATGCGGAAAGGGGGAAGTGGGGTGGAGAAAGAGGCAAGAGGGATACAGAAAGAAGGAACAGAGGTGCAGAAAGAGGCAACAGAGGTGAAGAAAGAGGGAAGAGGGGTGCAGAAAGAAACACGAGTGGTGCAGAAAGAAGCAAGAGAGGTGCAGAAAGAAGCAAGAGTAGCCCAGAAAGAAGCAACAGAGGTGCAGAAAGAGGCAAGAGGGGTGCAAAAAGAAGGAAGAGGGGTGCAGAAAGAGGCACAAGGGGTGCAGAAAGAAGCAAGAGATGTGCAGCAAGAAACAAAAGAAGTGCAGAAAGAAGGAACAGAGGTGCAGAAAGAGGCAAGAGAGGTGCAGAAAGAGGGAAGAAGGGTGCAGAAAGAAGGAACAGGGGTGCAGAAAGAGCCAAGAGAGGTGAAGAAAGAGGGAAGAAGGGTGCAGAAAGAAGGAACAGGGGTGCATAAAGAAGCAAGAGGGGTGCAGAAAGAGGGAAGAGGGGTGCAGAAAGAGGGAAGAGGGGTACAGAAAGAAACACGAGTGGTGCAGAAAGAAGCAAGAGAGGTGCAGAAAGAAGCAAGAGTAGCCCAGAAAGAAGCAACAGAGGTGCAGAAAGAGGCAAGAGGGGTGCAAAAAGAAGGAAGAGGGGTGCAGAAAGAGGCACGAGGGGTGCAGAAAGAAGCAAGAGATGTGCAGCAAGAAACAAAAGAAGTGCAGAAAGAAGGAACAGAGGTGCAGAAAGAGGCAAGAGAGGTACAGAAAGAGGGAAGAAGGGTGCAGAAAGAAGGAACAGGGGTGCAGAAAGAGGCAAGAGAGGTACAGCAAGAGGGAAGCAGGATGCAGAAAGAAGGAACAGGGGTGCAGAGAGAAGCAAGAGGGGTGCAGAAAGAAGGAAGAGGGGTGCAGAAAGAGGGAAGAGGGGTGCAGAAAGATGTACGAGTGGTGCAGAAAGAAGTAAGAGAGGTGCAGAAAGAAGCAACAGGGGTGCAGAAAGAGGCAATAGGGGTGCAAAAAGAGGAAAGAGGGGTGCAGAAAGAAAAAAGAAGGAACAGAGGAGCGGAAAGAGGGAAGAGGATGCAGAAAGAGGCAACAGAGGTGCAGAAAGAGGCAAAAGAGGTGCAGAAAGTAGATATGATTTGCAGAAAGAGGCAAGAGTAGTGCAGAAAAAGAAAGAAAGGTGCAGAAAGAAGCAACAGAAATGCAGAAAGAGGCAAGAGAGGCGCAGAAAGAAGCAAGAGTAGTGCAGAAAGAAGCAACAGAGGTGCAGAAAGAGGCAAGAGGGGTGCAAAAAGAGGGAAGAGGGGTGCAGAAAGAAACAAAAGAAGTGCAGAAAGAAGGAACAGAGGAGCAGAAAGAGGGAAGAGGGGTGCAGAAAGAGGCAAGAGAGGTGCAGAAAGAGGCAAGATGGGTGCACAAAGAAGCAAGTGAGGTGCAGAAAGAGGCAACAGAGGTGCAGAAAGAGGCAAAAGAGGTGCAGAAATTAGATATGATTTGCAGAAAGAGGCAAGAGAAGTGCAGAAAAAGAAAGAAAGGTGCAGAAAGAAGCAACAGAAATGCAGAAAGAGGCAAGAGAGGCGCAGAAAGAAGCAAGAGTGGCTTGCACACCATTAGTACCAATCTACCAAGCACATTTTGCAATAAGTAACAGGTGACCATTCTAGGTTTGCAAAGGACCTTCCACCATGCTGTAACACTTGTCGCTGCATTTTTGGTAACGTTTGAGCCGTTTGAGCTAGAAAAAAGGCTTTTTTTGTTCAAATCTGCAGATTAGGCAACTAATGATGGATTATGTGGCTAATGCGGAAAATGTATAATTGTGCGAAAGTCGGTGCAGCCAAACAGTTGCATAATTCCAATGGCCCTGCTCATACCTCTGACTAGGTCCAGAAGTGCTCCTCAGTGATTCCTTCTTCTTTTTTTGGTCTCATTGAGTTCATAATTTAGCTTCTATGGAAACGAGGAAGACTAAACCTGAGGTTACCACTCCACAACACAGACTACCATACCACATAATTACTCTCACATAACACATAATCCCACTCTACATAATTCCTATATGCTGAATACCACATACTTTCTATCCACATAATTTCACTGCACAACATACCACATAGTTCCACTACACACAAAGTACATCCACTCCACTCCTAAAAACATTAGTAAAAAACTTTTAGATTTACAACGCCAATATCTCTAACTCTTGCAAATGCGAGACCTATTACATTACAAATGCTTCTTTAACTGGTAGTCGTGTTTGCAGAGTGCTGGAGAAAGGGGGCTGGGCCTCCAACCAGCGCTCAGGAATTCCGCTGCATAGGACTTACAGGAGGTACCAGAAGGGCTTCTTGGCCCCCAAAGTCCCTCAGAAGTAAAGTGGACTTCATCCCCCAACCAGTACTGTGCCAGCAGGTGCGTTTGCAGAGTGGTGGAGCCTCTGAAGACCTCTTAGCAATCCCACTGTGTGGGACTTAGTGGAGGTAACAGGAAGGGTAGTTGGCCCCCCAAGGACAACCTTGGGGGCCAACTACCCCTCCTATTACCTCCAGTAAGTCCCACACAGCAGCATTGCTAAGTTCTCATAGCAGGCCATGCCCCCTTTCCCCACCACTCTGCAAACACGCTTCCTGGAACGCTCTTGCATGGGGATTAAAGTCCACTTTGCTGCTGGGGGTCCTTAGGGGCCAACTAGCCTACCTGATACCTCCAGTATGCCCCAGATAGTGGCATTGCTGATAGGTGGACACAGGCCACGCCCCCTTTGTCCACCACTCTGCAAATGCACCTCCTGGCATGCACTTGGTTGGGGGATGAAGTCCACTTGCCTCCTGAGGGTCCCTGGGGGCCAACTAGCGCACCAGGTACCACCAGTAAGCCCCACGCAGATGGATTGCTGAGAGTGGTCCGAGGCCATGCCCCCTTTTTACACCACTCTGCAAACGCGCCTCCTAGTGCACTGCTGCTCGGGGGATGAAGTCTACTTGTGTCCTGAGGTCCTCTGGACACAAGAGCACCTCATCCCCCACCAGCAATGCGCCAAGAGGCGCGTTTGCAGAGTGGTGTAAAAAGGGGCATGGCCTCTGACCACCTCTCAGCAATCCCACTGTGTGGGGCTTACTGGAGGTACCTGGTGGGCTAGTTTCCCCCTAAGGACCCATAAGATGCTAGGGGACTTCATCCCCCAACCCAAAATGCACCAGGAGGTGCGTTTGCAGAGTGGTGCAGGGAGGGGGCGGGGCCTCCGGCAAGATGCGGGCTTCTGTTTTCTTTTTCTTTTGTTAGAAGGGGGGCTGTGTGGCCCCCCCTTCTCTTAACATTTTTTGGGCCCAGGGGACCCCATCCCCCAGGGCCTGAGCATTTTTTTATTTAAAAAAAATTGGCAAGGGGGTCATGTGGCCCCCCTTCCCTGAGCCACTATTGGCCCCGGGGACCCCATCCCCCGGGGCCTGGCCAGCCTGGAATTTTTTTTTTTAAATAAAAAATAAATTAAAGGGGAGGGGGGCTGAGTGGCCCCCTCCCAGGCCACTTCTGGCCCCGGAGACCCCATTCTCCGGGGCCGGCCCTCAAGTTGGGGACTGTGGGGGGACACCCAATGCCCCCACAGTCCCTGCTGGCTCCCCGCCTCCTGCGGGAGCCGGCATTGCTTTGGGCAAGGGGAGCTGCTGACATGCAGCTCCCCTTGCCCAAATGCAATTCTGCTTTGCTTCGTTGAAGGTAGTGGTCCCCGGGGCTTTGGGGGCCCACAAGGCCCCCCCATTAATTAAAAAGCCCCGGGGAGGTGGTGGTCTCCGGGGCTTGGGGGGCCATGAGGCACCCCTCACTAAAGAAGGAAGCCCCAGGGAGGTGGTGGTCCCCGGGGCTTAGGTGGGCCCATGAGGCTCCCCCATTAATTAAAAAGCCCTGGGGAGGTGGCGGTCCCCGGGGCTTGGGGGGCCCGCGAGGCCCCCCACCTCAAATATAGTAAAGCCCCAGGGAGGTGGCGGTCCCTGGGGCAGCATGGGGGGTTGGAGCCCCCCCACACATTTTTTATTCAAGCCCCGGAGAGGTGGGGTCCCCGGGGCTGTGGGGGGCCACGTGCCCCCGCATATAATTAACTAAGCCCCGGGGAGGTGGCAGTCCCCAGGGCTGCACCCGCAGGCCCCCGCTATATAATTATACATTTCCCCCAGGACCTGGCCCACCCGGGGGCTTAAGGATTACGAAGCGCGGGAGTCCGCGCTTCGTTTTTTTGTGTTTTCTCGCCCGGATTCGCGCACCCAGCACGAATTCGGATGATTTTGGGTTTTTTTTAAATGCTTTTTTTTGGCCCTGGGGGTCCTTGTGGGACTCCCTGAGCAGGCCTAGGGGGTCAGGGTGTTTCTACCTAGCCCCCTTTTCTTGTTTTTCATCTTTTTTTCACCTTTTTTCTTGTGACTCGGTTACCGAGTCACAAGATGGCTGCCAACACTTCCTGGTTTGGAGTGTTGGCAGCCACTCAAAATGAAGCTCGTGCTCAGGAGGATTCACGAATCCTCCTCTGTGCTCAGATATCAATTTTTTTTTTTTTAATTTCTCAGGAACTACTGAACGGATTTACACCATTTAAAAAAAAGAGTGCTTTCTGAACCAAGAGCTACCTTTTTGCCAAATTTGGTGTAATTCCGTTCAGCAGTTCAGGCTGTAGCCTGTTCCAAAATTCCTATGGAAATTAACATGGGGAAAACGCGTTTTGGGACCCCCTTTTTTCTCGGCCCCTGCTTGACGAATCACCCTGAAACTTTCAAGACAGGAGCTGACCTGAGGTGGTCATTAGTTTTGAAAATTTGATGAAGATTCGTCAAACGGCGCCAAAGATATTGGCAAAAGAAAAAACACTTTTTGAATAGAAACAAGGTCCTAACTATAACTACCTACCTATATATATATATATATATATATATATATATATATTCTCCATGTGCCTGCCGCAAACACCATGCTGCCACGTGGGAGTGGAGCGTGGTTCTGGGTGAAGCTCCCGGCTTGTATATCCAACGAGGTACTCCAACACAGAGCCACGTGCACTCAAAATGAGAAAAGTAAGGTTTTAATTAAATGAGTTCTCCAGCCCCTGCTACACGGTTCGACTATAACGTCAGCATGGCTGTTATAGCCGAAATGGGAAGAAGTGGCTGGAGAACTCGTTTCATTAAAAAACCTTACTTTTCTCATTTTGAGTGTGCGTGACTCTGAGATATATATATGTGTGTGTCTTTATATATATTTATATACTTATATATTATCTACTGGCGGTCGCCAGTAGATAGTTATAGTTAGGACCTATTTTCCATAGGAAATCCGCGACATTCTATTTGAAATAACTCTCTTGCCGGTTGACGAATCCTTCGCGAAATTTTCAAACTTTATGGCCCGCTCCGCTCCGCTCCTACCCTGAAAGTCTCGGGGTGATTCGTCAAGCGGGGGCCGAGAAAAAAGGGGGTCCCAAAACGTGTTTTCCCCATTCATTTTCCTATAGGAAACTTTAGACACGGCTACAGCCCGAACTGCTGAACGGAATTACACCAAATTTGGTAAAGAGGTAGTTCTTGGTTCAGAAAGAACCCTTTTGTTAAATGGTGTAAATCCGTTCAGTAGTTCCTGAGAAAATCAAAAGGAAAATCACATATATATCTATGGCCGCGCCGGATTCGCGCACCCTCCCGATCACGAGCTGTCTGCTAATTGGCTGTCAACACTCCAAACCAGGAAGTGTTGGCAGCCATCTTGTTCCTCGGTAGAACTGAGGAACAAGAAAGCAGTAAAAAAGTGTGCAAAACGCACAAAGGGGGCAGGGTAGAAACACCCTGACCCCTAGGTCTGCTCAGGGGTCCCACAAGGACCCCTGGGTAGAAAAGCATTTTTTTTTTTTAAATCGGCAGGATGCGCTCAGGGAGCGCGGATCCTGGCGAAAAAAAAAAAATTGAAGCGCGGTCTCCCGCGCTTCGATGGTAATATGCCCCTGGGTGGCCCAAGTCCCGGGGCATGGTGGGGGGGTTTTAATTTATGTAGGGGGGGAAGGTCCCCCCAAGCCCCGGGGACCACCACCCCCCCCCCCGGGCTTTAGAAAAAAAAGGGTGCGGGAGGGCTCTTGGCCCTCCCGCAGCCCCGGGGACCGCCACCCCCCAGGGCTTCTTTATTTGTTAATTTAACCTGTGTGGGGGCTCCAGCCCCCACACGCCCGGGACCGCCACCTCCCGGGGCACTAAACATTTGATTATGGGGGTCCGTTACGGACCCCAAAGCCCCGGGACCACCACCTCCCTGGGGCTGTGAAATAGTTGGGAGGGGGGCCGCGCGGCCCCCTCCTGGAGCCCTTGATGGCCCTGGGGACCGCCACCCCCAGGGCCGGCTCCTGCAGTGTCCCGGGTGCCTACCCCGGGACACTGCTGCTTGCAATGACAGGGCGGGAGCCTCGCGGCTCCCGTCCTGTCATTGCAAACTTGCTTGGATATTGGAAGAGAGAGCAGGAAACCTGCTCTCGCTTCCAATATCCAAAGCTGATTGCTTTCCACATGGGGAGCAGCATGTTAGATGCTCCCCATGTGGAAAGCAATGCCGGCTCCCATAGGACACGGGAGCCGGCGGGACTGTGGGGGTTTGGGGACCCCCACAGTCCCCAACGAGAGGCCAGGCCCCGGGGGATGGGGTCCCCGGGGTCATAAGTGGCCAGGGAGCGGGGCCACGCAGCCCCCCTCCCCAAATTAAAAAAATATATATATATTTAAAAAAAAGTGCAAGGCCGGCCCCGGGGGATGGGGACCCCGGGGCCTTAAATGGCCTGAGGAGGGGGCCACGCAGCCCCCTCCAAATAAAAAATCCAAAAATCGAGGCCATGCCCCGGGATTGGGGTCCCCGGGGCCAATACAGGCCCAGGGAAGGGGGCCACCCGGCCCCCTTCCCGTTTTTTTTTAATTTAAAAATAAAATGCTCAGGCCCCGGGGGATGGGGTCCCCGGGGCCAAAGTGGGCAAGGGAAGGGGCCACGCAGCCCCCTCCCATTAAAAAAACAAAAAGAAAGAAAAAAACGACCGGCATCGTGCCGGAGGCCCCGCCCCTCCCTGCAGTACTCTGCAAACGCGCCCCTGGCGCGTTTTAAGAAGGGAAGTAATTCCCCTTGAATACTGGGGGTCCCTGGGGAACCAGCCCACCAGGAACCTCCAGTATGTGCCAGGGGCTGCGTTGCAGAGAGGTGTACAGAGGCCACGCCCCTTTTACACCTCTCTGCAACGCAGCTCTGTGGCGCTTTTAGAAGTACATGGTGGGCTAGTTGGACTCCAGGGACCCTCAGGATTCAAGGGGACTTAATCCCCCAACTTAAAACGCGCCACGGGCGTGTTTGCACAGTGGTGAAGGGAGGGGCGGGGCTTCAGGTGACATGTGTGCAAACAGGCCCCGTGGCGCGTTTTAAGATGGGGAATTAAATCCCCTTCAATCCTGAGGGTGCCTGGGTGCCAACTAGCCCACCATGTACTTCTAAAGCGCCACAGAGCTGCGTTGCAGAGAGGTGTAAAAGGGGCGTGGCCTCTCTACACGTCTCTGCAACGCAGCCCCTGGCGCATACTGGAGGTTCCTGGTGGGCTAGTTGGCCCCCAGGGACCCTCATGATTCAAGGGAACTTAATCCCCCAACTTAAAACGCGCCACGGGGCGCGCTTGCACAGATGTCACCTCAGGCCCCGCCCCTCCCTTCACCATTGTGCAAATATTCCTCTAAAATCTGCCGAAATACGAATTCCGATTTACTCACCTGTTATCAGGAGAGACCTCAGTGCTGCATCTTTCAGCCCAGTACTGATCCTGAAAAGTAATTTTAACCGTACTTACCAGTAACTTGAATTTCCTTCCATAGGATATCATTGCCTGCTTTTTGCTGAAAAAGTTTCTAAGTGTCGATTTTTGAAACATACAAATATTCATCTAAAATCAGCTGAAATACGAATTCCAATTTACTCACCTGTTATCAGGAGAGACCTCAGTGCTGCATCTTTCAGCCCAGTACTGATCCTGAAAAGTAATTTTAACCGTACTTACCAGTAACTTGAATTTCCTTCCATAGGATATCATTGCCTGCTTTTTGCTGAAAAAGTTTCTAAGTGTCGATTTTTGAAACATACAAATATTCATCTAAAATCAGCCGAAATACGAATTCCAATTTACTCACCTGTTATCAGGAGAGACCTCAGTGCTGCATCTTTCAGCCCAGTACTGATCCTGAAAAGTAATTTTAACCGCACTTACCAGTAACTTGAATTTCCTTCCATAGGATATCATTGCCTGCTTTTTGCTGAAAAAGTTTCTAAGTGTCGATTTTTGAAACATACAAATATTCCTCTAAAATCGTCCGAAATACGAATTCCGATTTACTCACCTGTTATCAGGAGAGACCTCAGTGCTGCATCTTTCAGCCCAGTACTGATCCTGAAAAGTAATTTTAACCGTACTTACCAGTAACTTGAATTTCCTTCCATAGGCTAACATTGACTGGTTTCACTTGGAAATTCTTCTAAGTGTGGAGTTTTGGAACTTTATAATATTCCTCTAAAATCAACCGAACTACGAATTCCGATTTACTCACCTGTTATCAGGAGAGAACCCAGTGCTGCATCTTTTAGCCCAGCACTGACCCTGAAAAGTAATTCTAACCGTACTTACCAGTAACTTATATTTCCTTCCATAGGAATCCATTGTCTGGTTTTCAGCAGAAAAGTTTCAAAGTGTCGATTTTCACAAATTACAAATATTCCTTAAAAATCGCCTGTATGACTTAAATGCATTCTTTCAACTGTTTACAGGAGATGCACCAGTGCTGGATCCAGGATCCAACACTGAGTAAGAAAAAGTAACGATAACACTACTTACCTGCTAAGTGAATTTCCTCCCATAGGATAACATTGGTGATTCTATGTGAAAAGGTTTCTGTCAACTTTTAAAATACAATAATATTCCTTAAAAATCACTACTGTAACCAAAACGCTTTTACTCAACTGTTTACAGGAGATGTCCCAGGACTGAATCTAGGATCCAGTCCTGTGGTTAGAAAAGTAATCCATAAAGTAACTAATTGCATTTAACTAGAAAATCACATTGAGCTCAATGTTGCATTGTGTTTGAAATTGTGTTGCCCATTGCAACAACTGTAACTACTGTACTTAAAACTCTATTGCCTATTTGCAAACTATTTAAACTAAAGTAATTCATTCTGAGAAAGTATATTTTGTAATGTAATGTATAATGTAATTACAATGTAATTTAATAAATAAAATATCTAAAAATAAATAGTTTTAAAAAATGTAGTAAATCAGTATCAAAAAAATAAATATAACAATTAATACATTTAAAAATTGACATTTACAAAACCTTTGAAATTCACTGAAAAAACCATAGGTTTTAGGGCGTTACAGTTAGAAATTAGCATTTAAAAAACCTTTGAAATTCACTGAAAAAACCATAGGTTTCAGGTACGTTATAGTTAGAAATTAGCATTTAAAAAACCTTTGAAATTCACTGAAAAAACCATAGGTTTCAGACACGTTATAGTTAGAAATTAGCATTTAAAAAACCTTTGAAATTCACTGAAAAAACCATAGGTTTTAGGGACAGTTATAGTTAGTTGGACATTTCACTCGTACAAAACCCGTGAAATTCCCCCGTTATAGTTAGTTCAGCTAACTATAACTCGCGCCCCCGCAATGCACTGCTGATGACGTCACATATTACATCACTCATGACATGGTAGAGCCATTAGTAAATCTATGGAACAAAGCAGGAATGAAACCTTTAAACCTTTAAAATAAAACAGGGCGATACCAAAGTGCCAATGGACAATTCATTTCGTATGATTATGAGATACAGTAATCAACACCGAGAAATACAAAAAATCATACAGAAAAATTGGGCCATGGTACTTTGTGATCCTATCATTGGGTCCCTGCTTCCTCAAAGAGTGTCTATCACATATAGGAGGGCACCTACTACGAGAGATAAGATTGTCAAAACTAGCCCAGAGGTAATTGAGAGTGGAAATTGGTTGCAGAGAAGGAAAGGCTTTTTTAGATGCAAAACATGTAAGGCATGCACACATGGCATCAATATGAGTACCTACAAGACCCCTTTTAGTAATAGAGAGTTTAAAATTAATAAACTCCTAACATGCAAAACTGAATTTGCAGTATATGTATTGCAGTGCCCATGTGGTTTACAATATATAGGCAGCACGGTTCTACAGGTACACAAAAGAATTCTCCAACATTTGCGCGCAATAACCAATCAAGACAACACTTATCCAGTGGCGCGTCATTTTAAAGACAAACACAGTTCCAACAATGCAGACCTAAAATATTATGTAATAGATACAGTGCCTCCTAGTAGAAGGGGCGGAGATAGAATCACCAAGCTGAGGAAACTAGAGACAAGATATATTCTGCAATTGGATTCCAAGGTACCGTCAGGGCTGAATGCCACAGAGGATTTGCATACTTGCTTAAATTAGATCAAAACTACTGTTAGTCATCCTCAATGGGAATCACATTACCGCAGGTGGGAGGATTAGGCTTTAAACAGAATGGATCAGTCCAGATGTCAACTAAAAGTACGTAGGTCAGCGATTATATTTTAGAAATGGTTAACATTTTAACAATTTTAGGAATTTTATGACTATTTATTCTAATATTGTACAACAATTGTGTTTGACATGAATATGAAATTTTGTAAAAAGAGTTTTTTTCTATAGAATTTTTTATGTGTTCATATGTTTATGTATTTATGTACGCTTTTACGTATATTTATATATTTATATATTTATACATGTAAACTAACTTGCTGCTATATTTCTGTGTATTCAAAGCAATAATTTTAGGACGTGAACATATTAATACATTCCATATCCATATCCTCCTTCCTTGAAGCTCCGGTATCTAAAGGCTTTGGATAAACTTCATTTACATTGTTCATAATGAATAATGTACTTGTATCTATGTACTCAGGCTGTGAGGATTAACAACTGAATTTTAGGCATTTGCTCACAATGAAAATATGATTATATAAGTCGGACAACAGGGAGACACATATAGAGTTAATTTTATCCTTATTAACATTTTCACAATCACTTTGCACTTTTCACTTAGGCACTTTATAGAATTTTGTACAGACCGCAACAGGGACATATGAGGGTACAAAAGAAACATGCAATCATATTGGAATATAGGATTAAACCTATTATTAATGTACTTTTCTGCTTTTAGTATTTTACGTGTAATTTTAAAAGCATTAGAAACATGAGAATATAAATTATTTTCTAATAGTACTATGTTTTAAACAGCCCAAAAATGATGGAATATGTTTAGCAACATCATAAACAGTGTTGGTACCATAAGTATTTTCTCTATGTCCTTGAACACGTGATGATCAATTGCGATGTACGTTTCACTTTAAATATTGCACTAACCTGTGTATCCATGTCATGTGATCAAGGCTCCACGGAGTCGAAACGCGTAATGGAGACGGTTGAATAAAACATCTTAGCACCGAATTGGGTCCGTGTCCGTGATTTGGGAGAGAAAAGACGCTTCCAGAGTGCGGAGTTACTGGTATATATATATATATATATATATATATATATATATATATATATATATATATATATATATATATATATATATATATATATATATATATATATATATATATGGTGATCTGTCAAGCGGGGGATGAGAAAAAAGGCGGCACCCAAAATGCTAAATTATCATGCATTTTCCATAGACGTGCTACAGGAAAAACTGCACCAAATTTGGCAGGAAGCTAAATCTTGGTCCGCAGATTGGGGTTTTTGTGATTTGGTTTAAATCCGTGCAGCAGTTTTTGAGAAATTAAGGTTGAAAAATAATTGCATATCTGAATGATTGGATCTGCGACAGTCTCTCGAGACTCTCGCGGGAGCACCAATTTAAAAATAGAGCATTCTGATTGGCCCAGGGAGCGCAATTTCTCTTGGGCCTTCTAGCTCCCGTGGAAGTCATACTACCATGGGAGCGAGAGCTCTGATTAGCTGGCAGCAACCTGCAAAAAAATAATTTTGCTGGCAGCCATTAGTGGATTCGGGGACTTAGTCCCCTGTCCTGAACAAGTTTAAAAAATATATATAAGGCGGCAAGGTAGGGATACCCTGAGCCGCTAGGCACCAACGGGAGGACCCAAAGGGAACCCCTGTGGCCAAAAACAAAAAAATCTACAAAAATTGCTGCACTCCCACAGGACTCCTGCGGGGTCGTAAAAAAAATATGCCCGTAGGAGCTGCTTAATTTTAATAATGGGAGGGGCACGCACGCCCCCTCCTGTAGCCTTTGCAGGCCCTGGGGTGAAATTTATATAAATGGGGAGGGGGGACACGTGGCCCCTCTTCCTGTGCCATCAGAGGCCCAAATAGTCCACCCTCGAGGCCAAAACTCTTGTATATGGAGAGGTGCAGCCCCCTCCCCAAGGCATCATATGCGCTGGGGAGCCCAGCCTGGGGCCGAAAACCTTCTATATGGGGAGAAGGACTTGTGACCCCCGTCCCTGAGCCATCAGAGGCCACGGGGAGCCAACCCAAAGCCAAAATCATTGAATAATGTGAGGGGGCGATGCAACCTTCCACCCAAAGCCTCTAAAACCTCAGGGAGGCAACACTGGGGCCAAAATTACTGTAAATGGGGAGGAGGGCCAAGTGGGTCCCCTCCCTGAGCCATTAATGGCCTCAGGGACCGCTTCCCCGGGGGCCAGTTTACTATCTATGTCCCAGGGAGTCCACCTCAGGACATTAGCGATTTCCCAGCGTGCAAACTAATCTTACAAATCATTAAAATAAAATTGTTTTAAGAAATATAAGACCCTAATAATTTCAAGCACTTATACTGAACGTTTCAGCCATATAGCACATTGCATAAATCTTTTGCACTGCTTTTCATTTTGTTATTGTGCATTACAATGAAGGCAACAAAAATGATAAGTTTCATCATCAGTTTTCATAACGACTTTGTTAAAAATATAAGGTACACTGTTAATAAACATTTTAAATACATTATTTTTTTAATCCTGCTATTTCTACATATCTAGGCACTCTTTTCTGGTGCTAGGACTTCAACTTTTCTCAGTTTCAGTTTGTTTTTCTAAACGTGCGCAAAGTGCACATTGGAGTTTCGTTGCCACAGTCACTTTTTGTGTCGTGTAAAGAATAATCAGCTTTTTCACTTTAACAAGCGCTTCCGCTTTTTGGAACCTTGGTTCGTGTGTGCCATATTACTAGTGCTCCTCTCGCCCTGTCTTATGGTTGCTCCACCTACGTGAGAGTCCACAGTGGTGCTGCTTCTAGAGGCATTGTGTTGTGGATATCACACAGTAGCAGTTGCCAATGTGTAGTTATAGTTAGGACCTAGTTAGCATAGTAAGAGTGTATTTTGGTTTGCAAATAACTTTGGCGCTGCTTGACAAATCTTCACAAAACTTTCCAAAATAAAGGTTCATCCACCTCAGCTCCTTCTTTGAAAGTTTCAGAGTGAACCATCAAGCAGGAGCCAAGAAAAAAAGGAGGTCCCCAAAATGCAATTTCTTCATGCAAGTCCATAGGGATTTTTGAACAGCTACAGCCAAAATGGCTGCATGGAATTACACCAAATTTGCCACAAAGGTAGATCTTTATCCAGAAAGCTTGCTTTTGTGATTTGTTGTAGATTTGTTCAGTACCTTTTGAGAAATTAAGGTTTAAAATGTATAAATATTTAAAGACGCAGGAGTACCGCAAGTCCGGCAGATCAAAAGATAAGATCTGATGCGCTGCCTCACATCAACAAAGATGTTTGGCAGCCATTTTAGGACTAAGGACTCAGTCCCTATGTCCTGAAAACTAAAATAACATATTGAGGGCAGGTTAAGGATACCCTGGCCCCCTAGGCCTTGTGGGACGAGCCCCGAGGGACCCCCATCCCTAGGCCAAAATAATAAAGAAAATTATGATACTTCTGTTGACTGGTACAGCTGGAAAAAGTAAAGAAAAAAGAGGCAGGCTTCCCTTTAATATTACCATATCTAACTATATTATTACTTTATCCCTTGTTTTTTTACTGAATACATATATTATTAATTGTCAAACTAATTTAATTCAATTAACAATATATTGCATGGGTTTCTTTTTTTTATTCTCTGCCTCCAGTTGCTTTTTGTGGGAGAGTTTTCAGTACCAGTTGAGGCCATGTGTTTGACTTACTGCAATGCTTGGCTGGAGTACATTTAGCTCTCTTTTGACACCATTATAGAGCTGTATTTACTTTAGAAGTGTATTTTGTAAATTACAACGGCCTTACTCTTCTGTGGGTTTGCATTTTTTACTAGCATGTTCCTCCCAACCCCTTCCTTAATTTTTTCTTCACCCTATTCATTTTTGAGCAATTCTTTTTTCCCACCTTTCCCCATAGACCCTCCCAGACTTACTACAAAGTAATATAACTATATGTGTGGTGATCTCCACACAGAGGAGGAATTCTCTGCACAGAAAATATAGGTGAAGTGAAGGCAAGATCTCCAGCTATAGATTTTTTATTGCATTTTATCATTTTTATGCGCTACAAAATGCAGGTTGTGACTCATGCCCAGAGTATTGATTTTGCATGATAATTTATTTGAGAAAGTACCTCCTCCCAAGTGGCTGCACAAGATCTTTCACATCTAGTGAAATATAGCTCTCTGATTCCACATCCTACATGTTGGTTATATTCCTAGTAGTCCATAATTACGCTTGCCAAATTTTACAAAATCAATGCTGGACAAACTTCTACAATTATAAACAACCAAAAAGCGAATTAGTTCTTTAAATATGCGCATTGGTTATTTCAGTCTTTGTCCCTATGTCAGATATACTGAACATAAGTGTTTCTCTCCCCCAACACCCTGGGAAAAGTGCCATTCTAGATCCATTCTTTTCTATGACGCCTTCATTATGAGTGCTTTGGTAGCTTTAATGGGGCCACTTACAGAAGATACTGACCCTATTTGAATTAAGAGATCTGTAAGAACGCTAAGCTCTATTTGGTTTCACCGAGTTATTTTCTCTGCTGCAAAATCTCAGGGTGAAATTATGAAGGAAAAAATCTGAATTTACTGATTCCCTCAGTAGTTACTCATTTCTCAGAGGAATGTCACGGCACCATCCATAGTCCACGGTAATTCAGGGATATCGGAGTTACTAGTAATCGGTGCTGCGGGACTGTGTTATTACACCCACCTAATTTGGGGCACTCATATTGAGCCCCTAATTAGGTTACAGTTTCTGTTTGTAAAGACAAAGCAAAGTGTTGGCCTCATATGTTGATGGCCTAAACAACCAACTGTAATTGCCTGACCAGAAAACAAGCACTAATACTGACAATTAAAATACAGTGGGAATTTGGTTTGGAACCAGGCTCTGACTTTGGGGCCGATTCCGATCTCGGCCGGTAGGGCACCGAATCGGATTCGGCTTTACCGGATCCGATTCGGAGACCTCTTTCCCGACCGAATCGAACGTGCGTCCGGGCGAGCGAGTACGATGCGAGCGCACGCAAAATCGCCGACCGACTCGTTCGCGTGACCCAACCGCTTCGACCGACTCGCACAGACACGACTCGCACCGCGCAATAGAGACGTTCCCCGGCCGGGCAAGTACGATGCGCGCCTCGAGCAGTCCGACCGACTCGCGCAGTCCGGCTCCAAAGAGCAGTCGGAGCCGTACTTCGGGGGTCCGTGTCGGACCCCCTGTACGCGTAGCCGCACGAGTCGCACACAGGGGGGACCCATGGGTCCCCCCTACCTGTGCATGTACGGCGTGAGTCGCTTCGACGCGTACCCGCTGTAGGGGGCGCCCTTGTTCGCGACGTACCCATTGAGTCAATGGGAACCCGCGTACGCGTTGTACGACCGGCTCCCATTGACTTCAATGGGAGTCCGACCGAATCGAGTCCGATAGCATGCGTACGCATCGTACTCGTCCGGTCGGGCTGCTAGAGTCCGATTCGGTCGGAATCTCTCCGGGTCCGGCTCAGTCGGAGAGATTTCCGGCCTGAATTGGAATCGGCCCCTTAGTGAGAAACGGATGCTTGTCTGAATTTACATCAGTACAGCTTGTTCTAAGCAGCACATCGGCCTTCTAGTTTTTCTGTCAGGCAGACCAAGCCCTGCGGCACCATCCAGGACCCATTTTGGAAGTGGTGGAAATCTATTTCATCCTGAACCTAAAGGGTGCATTTTCTTTTCTACAATGTGCCTTAAAAATCAAATTCATAACATTTGAGGAGGCGGGAGGAATAAAAATTGAGTTAAACAGAGAATTTTGGCTGCATTGTTATCAGGTGCTGAGCAGTGCATGAGAAAGCATGGCTTACGTGCAAGCAAGTTGAAACAATCCCATTTGTACAGTAGATTGAGTAAACGGAGAGTCAGGGTGTGGATGTAATAATGCCTTGTTGAATGGGGTTTCTTCTTCCAGAGCCAGGTACCCACTGGCAGAGCGTTACCTTATCTTGCCAACACTAGGCGTGGTCAGTGTTCTTGATTACGCAAAACATGTCCTAGCAATCACTTTTAATTACTTTAAATGCTAACTTTGATATTCAGAATTCAGTTCCTTGATTGCAAATGTTGTTTTGCTACTTACCTTGTGCTGTATCTTTTTTTCTGCTCTGGTTACATGCATATGCTCATGTGAAGCGGAGAATGATAAAGCAATTAGTCATGACTTACACTATTGCTGTTAAAAACCCTGTTGTATTTGGGCGTTGAGCCATGACGCCCCTGGGCATCGTCATCTTGTGCAATAGCCTTATTCACCTGATCTGTACATTAGACTCAAAGGCTGTGCATGGGCTTTGATTCTGATGTGAGGCATTTCATACTCTCCTCAAAATCCCTGAAGTGTTGAATGTTCTTTAAATGTTCCCAAAATAAAGTAGCCTTTTGCAAGATGGCGTCCACCACACAAGAAACATTTGTTTCACCTTTCTTTTTTATGTTATATAAACTCCTTTTTGCGCCCAGTTTAGGAATCTTTTAAATCAAAGTAATCTGTTTTTATATCTATAAATACTATAATAAATATTACTTATCATTGGGTTATTAGGGAAATACACACTTGCAGGATTGAGAAGGAAATATTTCCCGTCCCACACCATAGCCAAATAGTTGTAACTTAAATTATTGATGGTCCCCATTTGAGCAAGTAAGTCGATCGTGGTAGCACATGAAGTTATAATTCTCTATGACAGAAGTTATGCCTTTGAATAAAAGGAGAGAGAGTAAGAGAAAGCATCCAATGAAGAAAAGGGAAGAGATTCGAGAAGATCATGTTTTCGGTTTGAAAAGCAACTCTTGTGAAACTGTTCTGGCATTTCTGTGTAGATATAGCATGGTTCCTCATTATTTCTAAGACTGTGCACTTCTGAGAAGATTTCCACATGGAGAAAAACTAACTCTCACTATAATATGCACACACCACCACTGCCACTGGAGGGAGTTAATGTTTACTGGCTCAGTAATCGACCACTTCTCTGCTTTTACCATTTTTGAATAAACGAAGCCAGTATGTTGTCCTGCACAGGAGGCTTATACCATTCTGACAGGTGCACTAAATGAGTTTTAGCACACTAACTCACCTGCAGAATGCTACAGCACTACACTCTGGTTGAGATAGGTGTCCACTTAAAGGGAACTGATTTTAAAATGGCGACTCCCATCCCCATGTGGCACGACTGACTGCTGGTGTCTTCTGATTGATATTTGTTGGTTGCTGTCACATAGTGGTGACAGTCCTCGCGTAAACCTTTTGGAGAATGTCTATTAAACTTATGGGCTGATAATTGGCTGGCTCATCTTTGTTACCCTTCTTGTAGATAGGGACAATTTCTGCTACCTTCCATGACTCTGGAATGGGTGCCCCTGATGCCACTGCATTGCTTAAAAGGTTTACGTATGGTATCCAAATCTCTGGGGCGTGTCTCAAAAGCTCCCCCGGTATTTTGTCTGGGCCTGGGGCCTTCCCAAATTTAATAGCTTCTATGGCCAGTCTAGTATTATCGATGCTAAACTGAATACTCTAATTTGGTGGTTTATCGGATAAGCCCTCTCTGGGTACACCAAAGTTTGGGCCGGGATCGGGAATCCTCGAGTGTAGGTCCGAGAAATGTCTGATCCATGTATTTGGATCCAGAAAATGATCGATGTCGGTCCTGCCCTTTTTATGGCCATGTGCAATTATCCTCCAAAATGAAGACTGGTCTTTTGTTTTAGCCGCAATTATAAGATCATCCCAGTTAGCATCTTCCCAACTCTTTAACGCTAACATTTGTGCCTTCTCATATTCTAGCCTTAGTTTCTTGATTTGTGTAATAGTTTTAGCTTTAAGGGCCACTAATAATCTATGTTTGGCTAAGGAGCAGTCTTTATTGTACCAGAGGGTGTTAGGGTGATTCCTACGTCCTTGTTTGGGATCTAATTTCTGAGATTTGGTTAAGGAGGTCTTAATCGTCTCAGCCAAACAATGGTGGATTTGTGCTATAGGTATCTGATCTGGGCAAAGCTTGTCATAAGGGGTAAAGGCATCACAGAATGCATTATAGATGCGAGTGAGAGGCTCAATTTGGTCAACAGTAGTAGACCTTTTAATTGACCTGCGATTGTTACTCACCAACAGTTGTGGCAATATATTCCCCTCTGCGATGGTGTGGGGGGCAATCAGTTTCCCAGTCAAATTTAAACATAATGGCCAGTGATCACTGCCTTCTCTATTATCCACCTTAAAGTCATTAATGTATCCCCAGTGGTTGTGCTCATCAGGATGTAATCTATTCTGGATTTACTTGCAAAGTATTGGAGTATTGGCTATCAGACGGGAGCCAGCCGTTACAGGCCCTCCGCCCTCGCTCTGTGGTGAAGTGGACTAATTGCCTGGCTGCTATAGAACAGGGCACAGAAGATTTTGTATTTGGTGTGGGGATTCCTCTGGCAATGTATTTTTCCTCAAAGATTTTTTCCATTCCTAATATGTGTTCATAATAACAATTGAAGTTTCCCCCCACGAGGACAACTCCCTCGGGATCTATGGATTCAAAGGTCTCGTCCCGCTTATGTATTATTGCCGATTCTTTCTAGAGCAATCTTGGTCTTGTGTAGAGATTAAAGACAAAGAAGTTCGTCTTATTTGTGGCCCTCAACCTTAATCCAAGTATATCTGGGGAATTGGTGCTAAGCACTTCTATAATTAGCTTCAGATTGATTTTTACCCATATGACCAGGCCACCTGAGGGTTTCCCCTTTTTAGAGGGTTAAGCGTCTATGCAAAAGGTCCTAAACCCTAATTTGTAGGGGGATTCTGTTAGCTAGGTTTCTTGAAATAGACAGAGGTCAAAATTTAATATATAATCATGTCAGCCAGGGTCTAAATGTTTCTGTTTTAACCCAGCCACATTCCAAGAAAGAATCTCTATGCTCCCTGTGGATGTATCGAGAACATTCACAAAAAACATATTTTCATAGGGCACAATATCCATGACTGTGTGTCATGTGTCGTTAGTTGGCCAGTCATTGAGGGGTTGTATTCACTACCAGGGCTGGTTGTAGTTAAATCAATCCTTCTTTCAGTGTTGTCCTTCCTTAATAGTCAGTCGACAAATTCTAGATTATCAGATTGCGAATGGGCTAGTGCGGGGTTGTCATTCTTCTTGGCTGAGGTTATGTGCGGCTTGAATCTAATTCTAGATCCTACCAGGCCATGAGTTCGCAAGTCCAAGGCTATCAGACTGTCTACAATAAATTTGGACTGCAGGGTTAGTTTTATATCGTCCAGGTGCCTAGTTTTTGACTGAAGCCGATCGGCTAAAATTATATCTGATCTTATGACAGATAAGCAGTGACGCCTATATCTAATCCAATGGGCTACTTTATTTTTTAGAGAATCCTCATCTTCTCTATCATCCTGTTTTAATTTAGGAACATTTGTCATGAATACATTATAACCTCCATTAGTATGTTTGTTGGGATGCGTAACTTGGTGTTGTGCAAAAGGAGGATTGTTGTGCTGACCTGTCTGTGATTTTAACCGGCCCTCTCGAGCTACAGCGTGGTTTGGCCATCTGTCACCTATTAGAATGCGGTTAGGGACATTTGAGGTATTAATAGTTTGATGTTCTGTATGTATTGCTTCCTTCCTAGTTATGTTAGGATTTCCTACTCTTGGTTGTCTACAAGGTATATCTGGTCTTACGTGATGGATAGTATTACCAGGTCCTGGTCAATGTCCTGGTCCTGCTAATGGACGGTTAAAATTAGTTGCATTCCCAGTGCTTATTCTAGGATGGTCTAATTGAGGAGGTCTAAGTGGACGCCCCGTGTGTAGATTACATGCCTGGGTGATGTTTATATTCTCAGGGGGTATTCCATTTGCCTTCTCTCCTTGACACTGTTGGTTCCACTGTTATGTGAGATTAAGTCTCCAATTTGATTTTTAAGGCAAATATCTCTTCTATCAAATAGTTTAGTTTTTGGTGCAGTTCAATAGTAAAATTGGACCATTCTAGACTCTGGGTTTGTATCTCCTTATCTGCGCTACTGCATTAGTTGAATGTATGCTTCTGGGTCGGATTCCCTTTTCCTGGGCTTCTTTGATCCCCCAGTGTAATTAGGGGGGCATACCTGTTTGTACAATTGATTGTAATAATCTCGATGTCAGTGTTCCACTCTGTGTTTAAAATTGAACTAACAGGGTTGACTATGTCAGTTTGAGTTGAGCTATCCCCCCCCATGATACGAAGATGGCATAGCTGGGATTGGGGCCTGAGGTTGTATCTCATCAGGAACATGGTAGACAATGATGTTCCGACCCAGAGATTTCCCACCATTATTCTTATCCTGTTTATTGTAATAGGTGGATATCTTTTTTGTGCCTTCACTAGTCAGCTTCTTCCACTTGGACAAAATTGTTTCCACCTCTTCAATTAGGTCGTCGATCGCTGCTAAAGTGCAGTTATCTGCAGACGTTTTCTTGTGTTTTACAAACTTTGGAATTTTTTTCTTCCCTGCAGCATAGTCTGTAGCCTTCCTTTTGCCCATTTTCCACTAGGAGTTATAGTATGTTCACTGCACCGATATCAACAACCATATAGTGTAAGTGCCAACTTTTATTTAATGCAACACAGCAACCAATGCGGTTTTTTAAACTTCGCCCTGGCTCCCTTCACCAAATCAATAAGCAAGAGGTATTAGGCCTAGATAGACTCCCAACCAGTGTCGGCTCGCAGTGGTAGTGCTGCGGGGCAGTGGGGTGGGGCGGGGGAGGGGCAGGGTGGGGGGGTAGTGGAGTCGGACATACGACGTCCACGAGTAAAGTAGGTAAATAAATAAATAAAACTATTTACCTTGCGCTCGCTGCGGGAAAGAAGTAGTGCCTTTATGGCGCCGGGAGGGCTGACTCCGCCTCCCGTACCGGAAGTGGTGGACACTGGGGGACCGAGTGGTGACAGGCATTGTTTGGACTCCTGGCAGTCGGAGACCTAATCAGAGTTGGAGAAAGGGCAGGAGCCAGAAAATGAGAGGTTGTAGTAGGGTCAGTGGCCGTTAAAATGTCTGGCACAGAGTAAAGAGTATGGGGCCTGCTGTTGGTGTACACCTCTATTGACATTTAATGCAGGAACAGAGAAACAGAGATTCCCAGATTCGTATCAGTGACTTGCTAAGAATGGAATGTAGTGGTCTGGGGAACTGTTTACCAGGAATGCGATAAACTGGATACGAAAATGTCTGTAACTCGATTGCAGAGGAAAGCTGTATTGCTGCTCATCAGGCTTCAATGAAATGTAAAATGGTGTCATGTCACTTTTTTAAAAAGAAGGGGGTCAGCAAAATTATTTCTGTGCAAAAGAAACTCATCATATGGATGCTGCACTTCAACTCCTGTGCTCTTCAAATGTTTCAGATCTGGATTGCGGTGAGTGGTGAAATTGAGTTAAATAGAAGAGAGAGGCCATTTAAACGTCAACAATGCATGCCTGAGTCTTGTGAGATTCCAATATCTCAGGCACCATTTTGGGGAAAAACGTTGTCCATCGCCTCCACAGAAAACTTTTTGGATGGTTATCTTGCATCCAGGAGTCTGCTCAGTATGATGCTTTCACAACCGGATGAAATTCATTACTATTGAAAAAGTGCCAACTTGGCAACATGGCTAGGTGGTTGAGTGGGTTAGGCACCTGCTGCTGGCATCTGATTGGTCTACTCATTATGAGCCTGAGTAGGAGCAATGGCTACCCAGACTTTTCTTTCTGAGGTGAATAGATTACCATTAAGTAGCGTAGTTGGGTAATTAGTGAATATGCCTCTTTACCCCGCATCCCGTTACCCCGCATGTTGTTACAACGCGGTCGTTACAACGACCGCGTTGTAACAACGCAATACACATTACCCGCAAAGTCGTAACAACGACTTGCGGAGGAGGTGCTGGATGTTGGAATAGTATAATTTACTATTCCAACTCCAGTCTGTGCGGACAGTAGGGAAGGTGTTGGATTTTAAATCCAACACCTTCTTCCCCCTTCCGCAAGTCGTTGTTACGACTTGCGGGGTAATTGTATTGCGTTGTTACAACGCGGTCGTTGTAACGACCGCGTTGTAACAACATGCGGGGTGAGGGATGCAGGGTCAAGGTTGTTTACCATGAGCCTGAGTAGGAGCAATGGCTACCCAGACTTTTCTTTCTGAGGTGAATAGACTACCATTAAGTAGCGTAGTTGGGTAATTAGTTATTTAGGCACTTTGAAAATTTAACAAACTGTGATTTAAGTGCATACAATTAGAGAAAAGTTGAGAAACCCTTAATAAAATAATAATCATTAAGACATGTCTGTGATTCTTGCACTCAGTATAATGCATGCTGTCAACTCTCAAAGTCATTAATGCTTATTTGCATTGGACAGAGTCACACTTCTGATCTATTTAGTTTGATCAACAATTGTGGATAATATGGTACTCTGATGTATGAATATGTTTGTATGTGATTTATATGGTGAACTGTGAATCGATCTAGAAAGCTATTCAGTGCTTTTCAAAATTCAGTGTGTGCCACAAGGGTGAACCAAGGGTAGGGAGAGGGTATAGGTGGGGGGAGGAGCAAACACACGGATATTAGAATGTCAGGGCAGTAACTAGTAATGAGATTCTGATGGGTAATTGCCTAGAGTGGGAAGAGTGCACAGCAACAGAGGATGGGGAATCATATTTGGTAGTAGAGGAAATTAATGTCTGGAAATTATAACAGATTAGAGTGAGGGTGAGAAGGTGTGGCACATATAAGGAGTCATATTCAAGACACCCGTCATTTCCTAAGGTGTGCGAATAATTTTCTCACTGGATTGAAAAAAGTTAACCTCTTCCCTGATGGGTCTGACTGGCCCCATTGCCAATCAGGCAGTGCGTGAGACGTTGGTCTGATATGTCAGTGTGTGGGACTGTTTTTTGGCTGTTTGTGCGCTTGTTTTATTGTTTGCTGGGTCGGTTTTAACTGTTGATTGCCCTGATATTAAAACCAATTTGGCCTGCAGCAAACTCATTGCAAAACACCTATACAGCGTGTCTTTACAAGTTCAAAACTACCCCAATTTGCAAACATGAGCCACTTTTTTTAGCCTTCTAATTCACTAACGAAGGCCACTTTTATTTTGCTGACCAGAACTTTTTTCTGTCCAAGTCCAATCCTGTTTACCTGGCATGCATTGCTTGTGGTAGTGTTGCCCTTTTGTAGGCTAGCACCACCGACCTCCGTTCTTTTTAAAAAAAACATATATCCATATATCCTTTTTGTCAATCTAATGACCATTAACTTTCGTAGCGATAGGTGATTTAAAATGAAAAACTATGTATTTGCTGATTCATAAAGTGAATAATTCCACTGATGTTAATCTTTTTTCTCATCATTTCCTAAAACCTGTTTTGTTTCAGGCTATTGCTTGCAATGCTCACGCATACAACTTAACATTTAAGTTTTTAATGATGTGAAATGATGTACCTCATTGTGCCTTGTTTTACCATTAATGGAATATTCCACTAAAGCCTGGGGGAGGAGGCTGTTTTCACATTTCCTTTTGACCATATCCCTATGATTTTGTTTGATTAAAAAATGGAAAGATTTTATTATTGCCAGAATTTTTTTTCTGGAGAAATTTCAACATTAAAGGAGATCTCTCAACTTTTTGAACTGAAATATAGAAAAAAGAAAGCTCAGAATAAGCGGCAAAAAGGGAAGTGCTGAAAGGTGCAAAAGTCAACTGAAAAACTGCACTGAGAATGAAAATAAATTTTGTTTGGTGAAGCATGCAGTACTTTCTTTTTTATAATCAATGTGAATGTTTTACCACTGTTTTTTTGTGTTCAAATAGTTTTATTGGAGTTTAAACACAAGAAAAGTACAAATAGTAAATGCATTGAGTGATACAGGCTAGGCAAGGTATATCATATGTAAAAGGTAACAAGGAGCATATAAACCCCAAAGCACACATGAAAAGAGTTAAGTATGAGTCGCAGGGAGATAAGCCATGTATCACAAAAGATATCGAGTGGGGTATATAGGGGAGAAAAACAAAAGCGAGAAAAAAGGGGAAACAGGAGAATAGGGAAAGAGGGGTCAGGGGTATTCCAGTGGAGCAATTCCTACAACAGTAAGAAAGAGGAAATGGAAAAAGAGATAAAAAGATTATGCACAAGAGACAGCCCTCAAATAGGTCAGGTAATCGAGGTATCAGAATTGGATGCCCCAGAAACTAGAGCACCATGTTATACATAGGTGACCAAGGTTTGTCAAACTGCGCTGGAAATAATCGGAGAAGAATGACTTTCAGAGTGCAGTGTATAAGCACTATGAAGATTAGACACCCAGGCCCACCAAGTGTGAAAAGAGATGTATTGGAAGGACTTCCATTCCATAAGAATCACTTTGACTGAGATAGACAAAAGTAAGTCCAATAATGACATCTCAGACTTATCTAAAGGGAGAGGAGTCGTTGATGCCCATGGCCCAATGTAACCATATGGAAGGACAATCTAATAGGAACATTAAAAATACTCGACAAGTGCTTCTGTATAGAAGTCCAATAGTCAGCTAAAAGTGTTCAATCAAAGAACATGTGTTGATGTGTTCCTGGTTCCAAATCACAGCTCCGGCATTTATTATTATCCCTTAATTTCAATTTGTGTAGTCGAACAGGAGTCCAATGAAGCAAGTACATTGCGAAATATTTAGATGGGAACAGGGCAGGGGCAACTATATTATGAAAGGAAAAGATTCCCAATCAGAGACCAATCATGCGGCAAGATGTGTTCATAAACCCCTTTGTCAAAGTGTTTGGACCATGTGGTATAGATGGATGAACACTGTGGAGCTAACGGTTTCGATACAAAATTTGTAAGCTTGGGAAGCTACATGCCCGGTACGAAGCCAAAGGGCTAGGAGATAAGCTAATGATGAATGGCTAGAGAATTGAAATTTTGATAATTTTACCTTAACCTTCAAAAACTATAGAAGTCTAGATTAGTAAGATCATATTTTGTAGCAAGAGATGAAAAAGGAAGAGGATCACCATTAATGTTGTGAAAGTCCTGAACAGTCTTAATGCCTTTAGAAGCCTAAGCATTAGAAAAGTGAGGATCAATATCAAAAGTGAGTTTTGGATGAAACCAAAGAGAAGACCTCCTAGAGTTATTGAAGTGACTCTCAATTCATTTGTCAATAGCTTTAAGAGCAGAAACTGTAGCCGAGAGAATACTATGAGAATAAGAAGGGACAAATTTTGACATGGAAATGAAGGAAGAAAGACTATATGGGTGAAAAAGAGATTGTTCAAGATGTATCCATGGAGGAGAATAAGACGAATCCGGGGAAAACCAAAGCGCACCCTGAGACGCTAGGAAAGCCATTTGGTACAAACACCAGTTCAGGAAGTTACAACCACCCAGAGCAACAGGTTTCCTAAGGACTTTATACGAGATCCTTGCCCGATTGTCATTCCACAAAAACTTAGCGGTAAGTTTGTCAAGTTCATGAAAGAAATTGGCTGAGAGTCTTATAGGTAGCATTGAAGATAAGAAATTAACTATTGGTGTAATCATCATTTTAAGGGAATGTAATCTTCCCCACCAGGAAATAAATTTGAGAGACCAATTACTAAGAAGGTCTTTTACTTTGGATAATATAAAAGATTTGTTAAAAGAAACTGTTTCTAAAAGATCACTACAAAACCAGATACCCAAATATTTAACACAAGAGTATTGCCACTTTAGACCTGAAGCACCCAAGTGGGAGGGAAGACAAACGGCGTTAAGAGGGAAAACCTTGGTTTTATCTTTATTTAGTGTATACCCAGAGACTTTTGAAAAGTCCTGGATAAAACTAATTAATGAGGGAATAGCCAGCTCAACATCCTCAGAGAAAATAAGTATATTATCTGCATAAGACGCCGTCTTAAGAGTAAGACCACCAAATTGAAGGCCTTTAATGTTAGGGTCAGAATTAAGAAGTCTAAGTAGAGGATCAATAGTAAGTAAGAAAAGCAGGGGACACAAAGGGCACCCCTGTCTCTTTCCTTGGTGAAGGACAAAGAAAGAAGAAGAAGAGCCATTAATTCTAATGTTAGCCTTAGTATTCGCATATAAAGCTAAGATCATGTTAGTAAAAGACGAGCCTAGGTCATGAGACTCCAAAACGGCATGTAAGAAAGGCCAATTGACCTTATCAAACGCCTTTTCGGCATCAAAAGCAATTGGAGTGGAGGTAAGTGATTACAGATGGGCTTTTTCTATAAGATGACAGAAGGTACGGATGTTATCTCTTACGAGACGGCCTTTGACAAAGCCAGTTTGAGAGTTATGAATTAGATTAGGGATACAAGATTCAAAGCTGTTGGGTAGGATCTGTGCATAGATTTTGGCTCCATGTTTAAAAGTGAAATAGGGTGATAATTTTTAGGATCAGAGTGATCCTTGCCCTCTTTCGGAATGACCACAATGGTGGCCTCAGCAGCTGAACCCGAGATACAGCCCGACAGGGCATAGTGATCAAAAACTTTTTTAATATGGTTAATAATTGAACAAGTAAAAGTCTTATAGAAAGTGGTTGGAAAGCCATCCGGGCCCGGAGCCTTACCCGACCTTATGACTTTAATAGTTTTAACAATTTCCTCAGAGTCTATTGACTTATTCAAACGCAATCTATCTGAGTCAGAAACAGTGGATAAAGAGAGGGGACGAAGGAACTCCAGACAGGTGGATTTATCACATGACAGTTGGGGGGGTATATAACTTCTCTTAGAAATCTCTAAATACTTCAAGGATATGTTGATTAGGAACTTTTTGTGCACCATATTTATCTGTGTTATGGGTAATTTGAGTGCGCAGGCTGGTGGATTTGAGAGTAAGTGCCAACAGTTTACCAGCTTTATTACATAATAGAAGATGATGAGATTTTTGGGCATCGACCCCTGGGTAGGCTCTTTTACTAACAATAGAGTTATAAGAATATTTTAGTTGCTTGATATCTTGTGGAAGGGATTTCCTATTGGAGTGCCTATACAAAACTTCTTTTCTTTTAATTTCCTCTCCAAAAGATTGAAGAGAATTTTTAATATCACTATTTTTTTCTGGACATTTTTTTGATGATCTGGCCTCTCAGAACACATTTAAATGCATCCCAAAGGACTATCGGGGAGGTAACCGAGTTTTCACTATCATGAAAGAAAAACTCAATCTCTTGTTGGAGATCAAGAACATTAGACTCATTATCCAAGATTTCATTATTTAAACGCCATACACGATTCCCATCCTTGACAGCTAAACTAAGAATGGACATAGTGATTGCTGCATGATCAGACACAACTATTGGGTGCATTTTAGCATCAGACGTATCTTGGAGAAGCGAGGCATCCACAAGAAGATAGTCAATGTGGGAAAAGCTCAAATGGGGCGAAGAGAAGAACGTAAAATCACTACCCTGTGGATTATGTAGTCTCCAAACATCCACTAATTTATGAGACATACAGATATATAGTAATTGTTTATGTGCCCTGGGGGCTCGGTAACGGAATGCGGAGTGACGATCTAAGATAGGGTCCATAGGAAGATTAAAATCACCACCTACAATTGGCTTAGAACGCAGGGGAATATCAGCAATTTTTTTATTGATTGTACACCAAAACTCAGGGACATCCGAGTTGGCTGCATAGATATTCATGACATATAATTCTTGAGATCCATTGGTCAATCTAGTAAAAAGCCATCTTCCATTAGTATCATGTTTCGCTGAGACTATGGACAAACCTGATTGTTTAGAAATAAGGGTAAGAACCCCATTATGTTTCCCGAAAGCCTCAGAGCAGGCAAAGTCTGCAACCCAACCCTTTCTCATAAGCAAAGCTTCCTTAGCACCTATCTTGGTCTCTTGGAGTAGTACATTGTCCCCACTTAAACCTTTGCAGTAATCCAGAATTTTTGACCTTTTCACTGGGTGATTCAGCCCTTTAATATTTAGGGACACAGCCTCTAGAGGAGACATTTGGACTACAATAGAAGAATGGAATCACAATGAATAAGAATAAGCTCAAAATGAAACTGAGCAAAAAAAGTACACTGGAAGAGAAGAAAATGCTCCACTGGAAAAAGGGAAAAAATAAAGGGGATGAATAAAAGAAGGAGAAAAGGGAAAGTGGGGACCCATATCCAGCCCGAGCCAGGGCAAAAGACAAAGAGACCCCTTCCCACCACGGGATATCTGTAAAAAAAAAACTTGCATGGGGAAAAAACGCGCAAAACGTGCAGCCAGGGCTGACACAGGAGCACCGGAGATGACCGCCGGGAATGGAAAAAAAGAACAGCACCGGTGGCGTAATTTGGGAAATAATAGAAGCAGAAGGAAAAAATCAATAATTAGAAGAGTACTGGCAAAAGCAAATCACGTGCAATGTCTACCAGGAAACCAATAGAATACACAGTAGGAGTAAGACAACAGGATGAGGAAACATGCTATATCAGTTACGAGAAATATACAAATAATGGCTTCAGGCAGAGTAAGAAAAACTAAATCATGACTACTGTAGAATGAACACTAAATAATTAAACATAGACAAATAGCAGAAATAGAAAAAAAAATTACAGAGGTAAGAGAAGACAAAGTGGATACTTAAAGAGCTACAAAAAAGAATGAACAGAGTCAAGCAGAAATATAAAGATCCAGACAGTATGAGTGAATTTCAATAGATAAGTCTGGTGACAAAATGTAGTGACAGAAAAGTAGTCTAAACATAAATAACAACACATAGATTACCTCCAGTCAACAAAGACAACATGAACATACAAAGAGCATAACATAAACAACATAGGTAACATAGACAAAAAGCAAACAATACGACAAGATATATGTTATATTCCTTCTACATACACAAAACAACAACAGGGACAGTCATAATATCAGCAACAAAATGTGAAAAACAAAATATAGAGACTATAAATAGGGATGTAATGGTTAGCATTACTGGTAGAAGAGAATAAGAGAACACGTGAGAGAGAATTTGAAGAGAATATGAAAGTGGGAGTGAACAGACAAAAAGACCCTAAATATAAAGAAGAAAGGATGTAATAAGACAAAAGGTACAGAGGTGAACCCAGTAATATATAGGTATACTCGAAAAGAAGTGAAGTATAAGAAAAACAACAAATCCAGAGAAATGTCAAGAGTAACGATATCAACAAAACTGTCCAAAAAGGATGTAAACTGTGAAAACAGAAAGTCACGAAAATAGGCTCATATCAGTTCAGGCTCAGTGATAAGGAGAAGCAACAACTGGAAGGGTGTCCGCTTCCATCTGTGTCTCCGGCTGATTACCCAGAAACGTTCCCAAATCGGAAGGTTCTGCAAAAGTTTTTGATTGGCCTTTAAAGGTTATCCTGAATTTCGAAGGACCTGAAAAAACAAAAGGAATACTTATTTCCAACAATCTTTTAAGCAGGTTCAGAAAACCTTTACGGCGAATAACAGTGTCTCTAGCAAAGTCCTGCGAAATTGAGATTTTGTGATCATGCCATTGCACAGACCGGATCCTCCTTATGTGGGCTTAGATTTGTTCCGTGTGCTGATGTCGTAAGGGTTTAAAGATCAAAGGTCTGAGGAATTACATATTTTTGGGTTTAAAAGTAGGAACCCAATGGGCTCTTTCAATCTCAAAGTCTTTATTGAAGGACAACTGCAAAGCGTCTGGCAACCAGGAAATCAGAAAATCATAAACCGACGAGGGAGAGGACTCAATTCCCTCTGGTAAACCAAAAATACGCAGGTTGCTCCTACGATTGCAGTCCTCCTGATCAGTGAGATCTCTCCTCAGAGCTGAAATGGAACGTTCAAGGTTTTGGATTTGTTTGACTTGAGAGTTTGTATAGTCGTCCACCGTACTAATTCTGGTTTCAGCATTTTACATTCTTATTGCCATATCCTTAAAGTCATTACGGATGGCTGCCACTTCCAATTGAAGAAGATCAGTATTTGTTTTCGTGCTCTGAGCAATATCATGTACAGTTTTGAGTTTTAGCAGAATAGCCTTCAACATAGATGCAGAGTCTGGGCTACCTTTGCTCGGGGACTCCGAGAGGGGAGAGGATTGCTTTGTCCGTTTCAGGGTTGCTTTAATGTCTTTATCCTTCATGTTTCCATTCGCACTCACCGCCGTATGCCCCGCAGTGACTGAACCCACTTGTTTCAGAAGAGTAACGAATGTAGACCAGGAGCAAACTATTTGGCCTCTAGAATCAGGATCAGAAAAACTCTCAGTAAATTGAAACAATGCCACTTGTTAGGGGCAGATTAGGTTTCACAGTTATATCACTTGCGATCTTGAGGAGTATAGAACGAGTGAATGCAGGCCTACATATCAGATTAATGTCCTGAAGCCTAGCAGTGAAATGATAACAGTGAAGTCTATGAGTGAGGAGAAAGAAAACTGAACTTCCGCTGTGTTACCGTTCAAATTGCTTCCACTGGCACACACTGATCCTCATTAGCCACACTGATTCCACAGACTCCACTGACCTACACTGGGTTCCACTGTTACCACTGTATGTCACAATATCCAATAATCAATGGATTATATCGACAACCTGCTCCTAATCCAAAAAGGCTAAGCGCAGTTTCTTCAATTTTACACAAAATATACTAGGTTGTCTGCCACAATATTTAATTATTTATTTATTTTATATTTGTCTGGCAATTTAAATAAAGTATACTACAATACTCCTCAAATATGCTTAAGCATTGTCTCGAGAGCCTACCACTGTCGGCTTCAAAAGAGGTCTAGAGAGAAAGCCGGGCCGGTAACATGACAGGCGTCTACATGCCTATGCGGGTTCTCACAAAGCACACAAACATACTGGCAAAATCAGCGGGAGGTACCGCAATGATGAAAATGGTTTCAGCTGGAGTCCAGTCTGACTGGAAAAATTATAATGCCGCCATTTTGAAAATGCTTAGGAGCCACGTTACAAGACTGAAAGAGTCGCAAGCACTTTTAAATAGAGGAAAGCTTACTGCCGGGTGAACGTGAGAATCCTCTTTAGCGTGCAGACTTTCACTCGTCAGAGCAGCGGTTTGCCCTCATGACGCTGCTCACTGGAACGGAGCAGCGGTCTGACACCGCCATCTTGGCATGTATGTCAGGTGAGAGCTTAGAAGCCGTGAAACCATGAAAGCGGATGCCAAAATAAAGTATGGAGGTTTTCCAACATACCTCCGATGTCCCACAAAAGTCTGCCACCTGTATGTGCGGTTATTTCTTCATTACAGATGTCCCGGACCACATTATGTGCCGGCGAGTGTGCGGAGCTCAGCAATGAGCAGCTATCTCTGCCGTACATTAAGCCACGCCGCCAAGCATGCAGTACTTTTAAAGGAGACTAAGGAGGTCATATGGAGTTTGGTTAAAGGGGATTGCTGGCAGAAATCAGCTATGCTCCCACTCCATCACACTTGATGTTCCACTGGTAAACCTTCTGATTGGCCTTCTGATTGACCACCAGTAAAGACCCTGCCAAATCTGCTGACATACATTCAATCACTTGTTGTGGCCAATCAACTAGAGGGCTGCCACCTTTGATGCATCAGAAGGTCCATCATATTTAAGAGTGGATCTTTAAACACAAGCTCCCTGCCCAGCACCTGGGCTGGGGAAATGAACAATGGGCCTCACATGTAGGGGAAAATGCTGACTACACTACAACAATATGGTGGATTACTTGACAATCAGTTTGCCAAAGTGCTTTAGCCACACCAGCATAAGCACTTTTGGCAAAATGATCCTTGCTGACAGACAGAATCATTAAAAATGGTGAGCGGTCCTCTGAGAGAAGTGCGAAGGCAGGTCTTCCGCGACCTTTGATTTGGAACTCACTTTATCTACATCAGAAGAATGAAAGGGAGATTCAGTCTCACTGGAATTAGAATCATCCTAGGAGTGAAACAGCTCCTATGTTACCGAACCTTGGCAATCAAAGCTATAAACTGTCTCAGCAGAGGTCCTGCATTCTTTTGTCGTGTAGCTCCTGAGACAGTAATACAGGGCGTCCCAATATACAGGACATAAGTGGACATATCGCAATTAAGGCAAGGCATGCATTAGACAAACAGAGGTGTAAGGAAAGGAAAAAAGCAAAAAAGTGGTGCTCACAACTGAATATTTTATCATCTGCAATGCACCAATTTAGAATCACATAGACGGACACCAGTTCCTCGATTAGACTTTAGAATTTTGTTGGACTTGGCACTTTCTGCAGGGTCATCCCCAGACTTTTTGCCTTCGCCTTCCTGTTTTCTTAAACCGGTTTTGTTGCTTTTTAGAACAATTCATTTGTGAAACAATGCATCTGAAGGCAGCCATCTTGAAGAAAATATCCTTGCCTCAAGCAACAGATTCAAATCATACTTAGTATCCGTTTTCCTATCACTATGCAATGATGCATTTTTTAAATTAAAAGTGACCCAAAGACGACCTTGGAATACCATATTTTTTACTTTAAATATATATCACATTTTGAATGATCTATGTAGTAACTGTTTAAGCACTTTGAGTCAAATATGTGGAAATCATAAGCATCATAAGAAAAATGGTGATGCTGTGCACTGTAAATTGACTTTAGAGATAAAAAAATTATAGAAACAAAACAATGCATTTTGTGTAATGAATTCTGCTACAATAGTGGCCTCATAGCCCAATAGAGAAGAAAAGTGCTTCAATCATCTACCTCAATCATTCTCGTTGTACCTACATAGGAAACATGATAGGTGGAGCAGGCCCTCTGAAATTGGAAGGTGTGATTTGCAGCACGCACACGTCAGCAAGCACATAGCACAGTGAATTACCTTCCTAGTAAATTTAAAGCTGAAATAAAATGATGCATTCATTCAGAAGTATGATGCAAAAAGTTTTAAAAGACTATGTTCTTGGCTCAGGGTGTAATGGTGGCTTTTGACACAGAACAAGGTTTGCTGCGTCCTCTTAGCAATGATGTTTTGCTTCAAAATCTGTGGCTGCCTTGTTCTAGGCACAAGATGTCAGGAACCAATGAGCCATTACTAAGAGGTAAAGGCTGAAAAATGGTCTTGGCTTTAGAACATTGAATTTTCTGGAAATCTTTGTGCTTGGATCAAATGCATCATTTTATACGGAAATGGCGTTTGAGTGATGGTGGGTGGGGAAGGTGAACGGGCAAGGACGTGTAAAGCTTGTCCTGGCTTTCAAGAACAGATTTGTGGCAGGTGGTGCCATGGACGCTCGCGGAGTCCCCTTGTCTTCGGTCCCTCTAAAATGAGCCAACAGCGGAGTGACATCATGTTCCGCTGCTTGTAAACCAGGCCAAGGGCCTAAAACATCCTTCTCACAAGGAAAAAATTGATGCAAAGAGCCTAGGAACAGACCTTGGGCATCAATGAACACTGAAGAGCTTTCTTAAAGTGACACAATCAATTAATTCAAGGCAGATGACAGCCTTGCAGATCACCCACCTCCCAATGAAGAGGGGCGGGAGCGGTATTCCGCGCCTACACCCTTCAGGAAAGCAGATAAACATTTTTTGTTCTTCCACTCTAATGAGGCAAGCTCAGATATAAGTCAATAGAGCAAATCATTAACAAATCTGGAGAAATCCCTTGAGCGGCCAACAAGATGCCAGCCAAAATGGAGGCGGTGGAGACCCTTCTTTGGTAGGGCTGCCCATATGCTGAGGGTCAGAGAGTTGAGTGGTTTCCTCTGTTTGCCATTCACTCTACACATATGGCAGTGAAGGTCACTGCTATCAGACACTTTCTCCGTACACAAAACAAAATCTCCATATGGTGCATGGAAATGGATCGGCTTTGCTCCTGCCCAGCTTCCCACGGCTCGCGCATTGTTCGGCACCGGTTGGACGTGTGAGGGAAGGGTGTAAGGGGTTACCTCGTCAGTCAATTGCACTCGGCGCTTTGTGTGTCCGTCCAATTTAGGGAAAACCAGCCTCACTTTTTTCCCCCTGTCGTTCAGGCACAAACGCTCACGTCAGTCTATTAGAACGTGCTGGAAGTACTGATGGCGGCCCCCACTTCAAACCCCTTTGAAAGCAGAGTGTGACCTGCTGAAGAGGATTTCGAGTGGAAGGGCCTTCCAAGACTCTTTCAAATCCACATAAATAAAGCCTCCTTTTCCCTGCCTGATAATGACCCCTCAGAGCTAGCACTACAGAGCCCCGTTAGAAAAAAAGGACAACACGATTGTCATGGATATCACACGGCGGGAACAAAAAACAAGCCAGGCTGCCCGGTCTCAACGCTGAACAAAACTCGAGCAGACTTTTTCAGGATTTGGGCCGCAGATTGCTGACAGCTCCAGTAAAAGGCTGTTTAACCCTTTTAAAGCGAATAAAGAGTGGGGAGGCGCGTGTTTTCTGGTGGACTTTGTACATGTAATAGGCAAAACAGTATTCTTCTGCACTTTTCAAAGTTTGGGGTGCCCGTCTGAGACACAGATATTTGTGTGCAATTAGTACAACCTTGTGTTTCATTGACAGCAAGGCACAGGGGCAGAATAGTTCTCAGAGTTAAACTTTACAAGGAATTGAAAGGAACCCATGCTAAGGTTTCTGTACTAGCTCGATTACAAAATATTTTGGGGCAGATTTACAATTAACTAACGCAGCACGGCGCAGCAAGTCATTTTGCTGCGCCGCGCTGCGTTAGTTTTGAAGCACAGGGATGCGACATATTTACAAGAATATGTCGCATCCTTGTCCTTCCCCTGCGCTGGCGCACAAACTGCAGCCATGCGCCGGCGCAGGCACCCTTGCACCATGGTGCAAGGATGCCTGCGTCGTGGAGATTGATTTTGTGCAGGAAGGGGCACCTTCCTGCACAAAAACAATCACTACAACCATTTTCCTCTTTCAATGCGTGCTGCAAAATGCAGCACGCATTGAAAGAGGAAAAAACGAGGAGAAATGAAAAAATTTCTCCTCGTTGCGCCTCGCTACGCCACCTCTAGGGTGGCATAGCTTTCAAACGCATCTCCAGAGTTACGATTTCTCGTAATTCTGGAGATGTGTCTTGTTCCATGAGTGTTGCGTGGGAACACCCACAGCAACACCCATGGAACGCCCCTTCACCGCAAAGTGCTGCGTGTGAAGGAGCCGTATTTACAAGGAGAGGAAAAGTCACGCAGGGTGGCTTTTCCTCTCCTTGTAAATATGGAGCAGCACCCTGCGCCACCAGTACGTCACGAAAAGTCACGTACTGGTGGCGCAGGGGGCTCGTAAATCTGCCCCCTAGTGTTTAGATTCTCAAAACAAAATATGATTGACTTTGTTGTGGGATGAGTTCCAATTAAAGGACCTCTACTTCAGAAAAGCCTCCAGTTTTTCCTACGTTGTGAAAAAATATGTTTCTAAACATTATTAATGTGAACGATCACATATAACAAGGACTGTTTTGATCATTTGCATGTGGCCTGTACAACTGCATTGTTACATTAACACTATATAGACAGAAGAAACATTAATAAAGCAGGTAATTCAAAATGTTGTCATTGTTTACATTTAGTTTATTTAAAAAAGCGGTTAAAAACAAGACGTAAATGTTACACGTTATTGGCCTACTACCTACCTGCTATTTATTTTTAAGAACAAGATTAAATGGCATGAGAGTGCTTAAGAATGAGGAATTTGCAGTGATAAAAAACTACTTATTGTTAAAAAAAAACATTAAAAAAATACAATTAATCTTAGTTAGAATAATGGTATCCGGGTGCCTTACATTCCCACTAACGCCCACTACTGCTATAAAAATTGTGATAAACATTCGAATGAAACACTTTGGTTTGTGTGACCTGCTAATCTGGGTTGAAACAAAATGTAGAACATATTTAAGGAAACCCTCTGAGCATAACCACAGCATGACATATTACACACACAAACATGAGCACTTGGGCATCTTACCTGATCTCATACAGTTACAGCAGGTAATTTGGTACAAGCTAATGAAATAAATATTTTATTTATGTTGCACAGAAATTGCCTGTGCTCCGGGGTGCATATATAGCAACATTTGCATCTCATGTTTTATTTTGACCAAATCCGATATATTAATGTTCAAATGCTATCAGGAGGAATCAGCAATGACAGACCGTGCATGGGAATCACCTTGTCAACCAGCAACATCACTCACCTATGCAGAAATAATTGTACCAAGACTGCAAATATTAATAACAATATACATATATCATAATACAAGGAAGCAACTGGAAGCATTAGGGTTTAAAAATGAACTTCATACACTTCTAACAAGATATACGTTGTCAAAACACCTTTGCCAATACATTGCGATCTCTAGGATTTTATTTCGTAACCCTCTTTGGGTGAGTACGTAAGAGTGCCCCCGTTACACATATAATTTCCATTGCTTGGCAGCACAAGCTTTTTTTCCAAACCCAGACACTACAGTTCCTAACCTCTGACCACGTTTGAACTGCGCAGGGACTTTTTAATTCATTTAACACATTTTAATTGTCTTTTGGGGGAAGGCAGGCCTTTCTTTGGGCGGCTTGATTGGCAGGAGAAGCTGTCTGCTTGAGTACTCCCTGCCTATCACCGGGACCCCTCATGAAAATTCATGCTCGTCCTCACAAGAGGCTCGCAGAATGTACATTTTTTTTCTTCCTGTTTTTGTCAGACTGTCATTACCGAAAGAGCCCGGCATCTTTGACAATCAGCGGCATCAGCGCACCGAAGGTGCTCAGTAAAATATTTGAGACACAATTGCTTCATAAACACTTAATCCATTGCTAGTCGTGTCCCCAGGAGCACTGGGCCCAAAACATGCATCTCGGAGGGTTTATCCTGGGTGTGGCGAATGCTGCACAACAGATATTATGCCGATTTCGGGGGAACTTTCGAGAAGAGCTTCTAAAAATGTCTAATAGCGCAAATGACTTTTTGGTTTAGCAAGGGAAGTTCATGCAGGTTAATATAACGAAAGCACTGTGGCGGTGCTTGGTGTGCTAAATTACCTAAACTGCTTAACATTTATCGAAAAACAATGCGTTGTTCAGCAGACACGTCATCACTGAGTTGCAAAAGCTTGGAAAAGGCACTGACTTTATTTATGGCATTAGGAAATCTCAAAACCTGCTGGCCATAGCAATGTATGAAACTATTTATTATCAATACCAACAACAACAACAATAACAACAAAAACAACAACAATAATAGTAATCGTTTACACAGGCGTCTGCAGAAAGTCTCAACAATGTGATATTTCTCCTTACCTATTACACACCCTGTAAGGGGAAGAAGGAGGACATACATGGATGATTACATGCCATTCTTGCAAAGGATCTACATGGGCTTTCTCGTGTGGGAGCATTGCCCTTGATGGTGGCAATGCCTGGGAAGCAATCTTGACTGAAGATGTTACCATCACAAGTAAGAAAACTAGTCATTGCCTCTTTCTCTTCAATTTCTCCTCTCACATTGGTATCTGCTCCTTTTATAGCCAAAGAAACAGATTGAAACTAAAAAGCATCAGGTGTACTCTGTGTCTTTTTGATTGTGTGTAGATGTGTGTGCATGTCTCTGTATGTTTATTTGATTTTGTGTGTGTTTAGATATGAGTATCTGTGTCAATGTATGTTTCTGTGTGAGTTAGCTTGTGTTTGTATGTGTCCATGTTTGTTTATAACTGCGTGATCTTGCATGTCTGTGTGTACCGACCTATGTGTCTGCGCCTGTCTGTGTGTGTGTATCTGTAATATGGTTCCTCTTCAGTGCCCAGGTCAAATCTTCTTTTCTATTCACGTGTACATATTGTGTGTGTATATTTGTGTGCATTTTTTATTTTGTGTGTGTGTGTTAATTACTGTGTTTCTTTGTGAATTACCATGGATCTTTTTGTTTATAACTGTCTTGTCTTAGCTTTAGTGCCCGTGTGTGTATAGCTGTGTGTGCATTTGTGTGTTTCTGCATTAATGTGAGTGATGTCTATCTGTTTGTGAATGTATGTGTGTGTTGGTTTTGGTTACATTGATTTTGTGTTTTTCTCTATAGAAACCAGTGTCTGCGTGAATTTGCATGCTCTGTGCCGGAACTGGTTTGGTTTTGTATGTGTCCATGATTTTTTTTATAACTATGTGTCTCTGTCTCTCTGTGTGTGCATATGTGATGTATCTATCTGTGTTTTGATTCTGTTTCAACAGAAACACAAATCCCCCCTGAGACGATGTACCCTTGATGAGAATCATGCCAATGCTTGATGCTGATCGGTTTTAAACCTGTTGGCAGGCCCTCTGTCAATCTAAAAAGATCAACAGACTCTCAAATCTTTATGAAGTAATCTGATTCTAAGTTATGTAACACAGGGGCTCTCAGTTACACAACTGCTATTCTTTATGCCTATCTTTGACCCTGTACAGTGCTCTGCTGCCTTTTGACTAGGTTTGTGCTATAGAAATACCATATATACATGAAAATACATATATCGCTACGGTCATGCCACACCATGCTTTTTTGTTCTGCATACTTTCTTGACTGCAGCCTGCCCACAAAGAAGTTACAATAATTTTGTCAATGTACTCCGTTTAATGCTCAGCATTCGATGCACTCCTTCCTTCAACTGAAAAGCTATAGTACTTTCTGTGATAAATTTATGCCTAACGGTAACTTTGATATTCCTCCTCATGTGGACACCAACCCTAAAAATATTTCTCATGGCGTGTCCTTTGTTCTGTGCATGGTCTAACATTTTAAGACAACTATCCTATATTTTTAACCCATTCTAATTTATGTCATAAGTATCAGCATTAATAATGTGATGCCGACAAGTTAGCAATGGCTGCCTTGGTATGCTTTTGTCTTTATTACAAGAAATGGATGTATCTTAAACAATTACTATCTACACTTAGGGCCCGATTACGTTGTCGGGCGGATCCCCACCGACAGGCTGTTGGGGGAGATCCACCCGATATCGGACTCAGCAGTCCGACCTCCGCATTACGATGTGGTAGGTCAGACTGCTGCGGCCTGGGTAAAGACCGACACCTCCAACAGGTTTGGCGATTCCGTCGGGCCATCGGTCGGACACATAATCCCTAATTGGGGGATTATGATGTCCGTTTCAGGCAGACTTTCCATGTAGGTCTTTCCGACATGGAAATGCTGTCGCAAAGTGACTTTGGGGGCCCCTAGCAGGGCCCCCTTCCCTTTGGCCCTCTGCTATGTGGCCTGGGCCCCCCTAAACATCCCTGCATCATGTCGCATGGTGCCTGCGACATGGTGCAGGGATGTTTGTAAATATCCCTTTTTCGATTGCAGCTTGTGCTGCAGCCCTTTTCTGGCTGGTGCACAAGCTGCTATTGAGAAATGGAAGTTTCCAACCCCCCATCGAGCGGTCGCATCCAAATTCAACTACTTATGGTCGGGTGGTTCCATTCCACAACAGTGTTGGTTTGACGCTTGTCCGTCCGACATCGTAATTAGGCCCTTAATAGTGAATATAACATGGCTTTTCTTTTGTCATATCCCGGGATCTTCTATACATGTTTGTGGCTTCCTGGCAAGTTCTCTAAGACATCAACATATGTATATCAATAGTAATACTAAATTATATTGTATTTTGGTATTTGTATAGCACTTTCCCACCCTTTGTAAAGCCCCAAACGCTTTCTGGAGTGTTCAAGAAGTTTCAACTCTTTATGTATCATTTACCTAGAGCTTTGCCCACCTAACACGGTCTTGGAGTGCTTCGACTTGTAAAGCAAAGATAATTTCAAGCTGCAATCACCTTACGTTCCATTGATTCAATCAGAATTAAAATGACTCATTAAAATATTGACCTTATGGCTCATGAAAGGCTATTTGCTTGTATGTTCAAAAGGTGCAATCGGTCCCTATCATAAAATCCACTCAGCATACTTAGGGTCATGACTATGCCTGGGCTCATTCTGCATTCACCTAGGTCACCAGTCTCCTGGATCTCATTTGGGCAGCACTACATCAACAGAGACAAAATTCAACTTTGGAATGTACTCTAAATGGTACTAACTTAATTGCCTCTCTCTAATGAGTCAAGGTTCTGGCTTTAACTACTTAGCTTTAGAGACTAGGTACAATGTGTATATTGGTGTTCAGCTTGTTCATTGGATGACCTAAGATCACCACCAGTGCCTTATGACTGACTCCAGGCTGGTGTAGACCATTCCAGAGAGTTCAAAAACAACATATCAAACCTAACTCATTCGCATTTAAGTCGATTTTGTTACTTGCAGAATATGCTATGGGTGAAATTTCCAATTACCATCTAACATAAATATGCTCCTCCTCCTTTGCATATTCATAAATAAAGGTTCTCAATCTACTGTTATATTTGCAATTTTTGAATCTATTTTCTTGGTCAAATAAATCTTACAATCATAAACATAAAACAGTAAAAGTAATCGCCTGTTATGGGCGAGGATGCCTAGTGCACTTCCACTGATTTACTTACTGACTGCTTCTCCAAGCTATCTTCTGTAAAACCCATGAGCCTGCTTTTTCGTCAGTGGAAAAATGGTAATTGGAGCCTTCTGCTCCATTTACCAGTTTACATTATGTTGCTGACTCCCTCACTATTCTCCATCATCAGTAAATATGCATCTTCAAATTTCAGCATGTCTCCTGGTCATCTCTGACATCTTATGGGGTGACTGTCACAGAGACCAATACTGTCTTTTTTATCACCCTCTGGAAGGTCTCATATTCCTATCTACTTATAGGCCTGGGTGAAATTTGTGTAATTTCCTTTGTGTAAATTACATGAAATGCCCAGCAATTTATGCAAAAATAGGGTTATTACACATCAACGTTAGTGGTTTGCACTGTTGTTTAGCCAAAATGTGTCCTCACGTCCATTTTTGGCAGCAGGATACATTTTGCACTAAATAATAATGCAAAATCGCACATGATGCGAAAAATCGTTGCTCACATGCAGTTCATTCAAACTCTTCCCATGGTCCTACATTAGGATTTTTACCCAAATGACGTCTCAATTATGCTATGTTGTGTAATGGCATAATCTCAGGCATTTTGCATAACAATAGTCACGCAAAATACCAGAAATCAAATAAGGTTATAACAGCATGGAAATGAATTTTCACCCAAGCCTAATCTTTATTTTGTTTATTGTTATTTAAATTTGTTTTGGAAATCAAATATCACTAAATGTAGTGTCATCCTATTTAAAATGCATTTTTATGCATAATAAAACACAGGAAATAACTGTATTTACCAGCCCCATCGAAATTAAAATGGTATTCATAATAAGGGACAAACGCAAAATATAATAAACACCCACAAACTTTACATGTCCTTCTGTCAATAGACAGCACTAACTTCTGTATTCAGAATGCATACATGTCTAAGAAAGAGCCCCACATTTTCTCAAATGTATTTAAATAGTTTTTTTTTTCTTAATAGAAAGCCATGCTGGAGCTTCTTTTTAAACATGATCTTCTGCAAAAATCTTCTGCTACATCAGGGAGCAGATTTACAAAGATGTCAAGCAATGCAGCACAGCAACCAAAGGTGCTCTGCTGCATTGTGTAAGAGGTAGAGATCAGGAATGAGCCATATCTACTAAGACACCTCACTGGTGTGCTCCCTTTCTATTGCTGCCTCTTAATCAGGCCAACTAGCACCATGCACACACCTTTGCAAAATAACACAAAAGTGTCTGTATTATGTCTAGCACAGATTTGTGCTGGAAGGGTACCATTCCAGTACAAAATACTATGCTTAGAGTAACTTAAAAAAAAACATTTTGATTGTGTGCTGTACAGCGCAGTATATAGATCAAATATAAAGTATATAAACCGAATTATGAGTGCTGGTTTACATAATTACACTGGGTGGCACTAGTTTATTTTCAGTGCTGTATGGCGACAAGGTGAATTATGAATGGAACACGAATTTCTGGTTTAAAAGGTTAGTGCTTTTTGTCACAAAATAATACATTTTAGTGTGTAATCCATAAAAAGTTATTTTGCTTTTGAATTGTATTCTGCACAGTTATGTTAAGATATTGGCATGTGTATACCACGTTACTGTTACTAGTATGTACACAGAGCACTGTTCTGATGGTTTCCAGATGTTGTAAACCTGGGCTTGCATGTGCAATTGGAACAGTGCATGAGTAGGAAATGTCCTAAATGGGAAGAGCCAGTGAGGTGTTTAATCTTATAGAATGCACTCTGAACTTGAAGCAGTAATTGTGATGGGGGAGAAGGCAAGTGGTGTTGTTTACAGAAGTTAGAGGCAGACAGGCTTGTACTTGAGGTGCTCCTTCCTGGTTTTGCGATTTCAAGATGTCCTGGGGCATATCAAAAGGAGCTGGAATCTTACAGTTAACAGCCAAGGTACCAGATAATTTAAGCAACATCACATTTTCTTGTGGAATGATGTCTAACAGGACTGTGGTCACACACTGAGTCGGGGCAACGTGGTGTCCACTACATGAACAAATATTACAAGGGAATGGTAGGCTGTCAGGGCTTTATTCTAGTGTTGCCGATAACCCTAAGGGCAGAACAGATGCAACATCAATGGAACTGGGAATATGGGCAACATTGAATTCCTCTGGAGCCAGCAACAGTTAAATATGTGACCTCAGGTAAGCTATCAAGTTGATCTTCATACAGGGGGCTGTGGTATCAAAAGTGTCCTGGGGGCACAAAGTGTGTGTGCATCTGCAATGCATTTTGGCATTACAGAAGGAGCAACAGATGCATGTATGGCACCTTCTGTAATACAGGTTGTGATAGAGCAAATGTAGCACCAGCACAGTCTCAAGGGGGCGTTACCTCCTTTGCAGAGAGGGCAAGACCGCCTGCAAATGAGGAAACACTTTGCCTCTGCACCCCGGCACATTGGCAAATAACCTCTCACAGGGTACGCTGACTGTGTCCCAAAAAGAAGTGCCCTCCCCCCACTCGAGGGCACCCTATAGAAGGAAAAAACTGATCATATGGACATCCCTCAGGGTTAAACCCTGTTTTCTGCACTAAATCCTTCTTCTTCTTCTCAGTGATGGACCTTGGAGTGTGTATATTAGGAATCAAGGAGTAAGTTAGACATCTCAAACTTAATTTCATTAACAGTTTAAGTTCAGTCAATGATGAGAGTGGTGTTGTCATTTCAAAAGTTTATTTCTCTTAAGAGATTAGTAAAGTTATTTTCTTTATTTTTGGTCTTTATTTAGTTAGTCCATCAATCAAATAAGTTTACAGAAATCTCTTCAAAAAGAATTGTCAGAACAAATCATTCATATTATAAATTGAATTAAGCGTGCTCCATAAAGTAATAAATTCTATGTTCTATGAAACAAGATCATAGCTTTAGATTTTATCAACCCAAGAGGAATTCTAGTTCAAAGGAAAAGACTGAATTCAAAGGAGCATGAAGCTTCAGAGCCAAAATTTAGAAGCAGAGATACCCATAAAGAGGAGTTCATAAGACTTGGCCGAGTCTCAATAAATCCAAGTAGGTCAGCATATAGTTGCATTAGCAAAGTGTCAATTCAAAATAGCAAAGTAAGGCAGAGAAGAAAACAGTAGCAGTAGTAGCCACAACTCTCAAAGGTCTGTGTCTAAGGCAATACACCCTAGGAAAAAAAGTTGTGAAAAACCTAGGAACACGCACTAATATAAAAGTCAAGCAAACATATAGAAAACATGTAGAAAACATTGTAGCAGGCTTCTTCCTCCATGAACCAATCAGGAGACAGAGTTCTTCGGTAAGCAGGTTCAGCTCTTCTTCTCTCATGGGAAAACATACAGATTAAACTTTTTAACATATGGTTAGCTACAGACAGTCTTGCACAATGAGATTTTGGAAACATCAGGCATAGTTCTCATAGGCCTTAAACACAAATCAACCTTCTACATATGAATTTGTTTCACTGCGAGAATAATTAACTACTAATTAAAAGGCATAATCACTGTTAGGTAATGCATTATTTTACATTATGGATCAATCATGTCAAGTCAATCAATCTTTATTTCACTTTATTTCAGTAGTATAAAAAGTACATATAAGAACAAGCATAAAATATACACAAGTTTACTATTCCATTGTACAACAACTCTAAAAAATTCCTTTAACATCAATTCAAACTACAAATTCAAACTGGAAACGAAGAACATGAGTTGGCAATCGATTTAAAAGTAACTCCACCAGTTAGTTACATGATAAAAACAAAAATAAAATCATAATATGAGAGCAGATAACAAACCTAATAAAAATACTCTTGTCTAGGATACAAATAACACTTTACTCTCCCAAAGAATTTCATAAACATCAGTGGTAAAGTCCCTAAGAAGAAGACACACTTTACCAAACAACATTTATTTCATACAAAGAAAAAAAATGACTCCATCATTTCCCCAGGAAAATAAGAATGTCTAAGCTTCAAACATTATTGTTTAAATGCACAAGTTATTGTATTCAAACTTTATATGAAACATAAGAAGGTAAGAAATTCATGACATTCAAGCTTCACAAAGTAATACATTTTGTTAAACCGAAAGATTTTGCAGTTATGACAACATCCCTAAGCATGTCCTTCTAGGGTCAAGCTTCTAAATCGCATTGTGCACATTTTAGCAATATCAAGTTCCCTTCTAGCTAGGAAAAAGACTTGTTTCATGGCCTTTTCTATGGCCTACATGAATAACAATGATTTCCTACCTCGAGTTAGCACATTTCAAATGTGTGTCAGTTTAACGTTAAGCTTTACACTTTATGGCACATTTAACTTACTAGGTTAATACATTTTTAGTTTTAATTTATTGATGCTATTAGTCCTCCATCTGATGGTTTATCAACCATCAACCTATCATGATTTCACATGTGAGTTCTGTTCGAAAGGCACTCTCATCATCTGTGGAATCCTTTCTCTTTCTTTTTAAACTTTGAAATTTCAATGACTTTCTATAGTCATTGTTCATGATGTTATTAAATGTCAAACTCTTTTCAAATCTTTTATTCATTTCTTTTTCCCTCTTCTTGTGTAAGTAATATCTACAGTCTCTGACTAAAGCAAATAGGCAAAACATGCAAAATCCTACTGCTAGCACTGGTATAGGTATAACCTTTAAGATACCTCCTCCTGCAGTTGTAATCCAATTTCCAATTGTGTGAATTCCCTTCCCAAACTTTTCTAAGGCACTAGGTGATTCCAACTCTTCTACTTCAGGCTTTAAATCAGAAATGTTCTTTGCATATTCTACTATTTTCTTACTCTCTGCAGGTATATAGGGGCAGCAATGGGCTAATTTAAGCATCTTGCATATTCCGCCTTTTCCTGCTAGTAAAATGTCTAAAACTAAATGAGCTTGCAAAACCATTGAACGTATGGCAATCAGCTCAGTGTTTACTACTAGCAAAGCTCCAGAAGTGCTTGTTGCCAGCTTGTCAACAACAGTTGACAGTTTTCTAATCTTGTCATCATTTAAAATAACTCCTACAGGTGGAATGATCGCTCTCAAAATATCTCCTACTAATTGAGCTCCCTTCTCTGCACTACAGGTGTGTCTGTGTACTGGTGTTATTATTAATGCACCTTTACCAGTCACATGGTACATTTTAGGAAATATCACCCCTAAATAACATATACCCTCTCAATCAGCAGGTAGTAGAAAAGAAGTATTCTGTCCACAAACAAAATAAGATCCTAGAATGGAAGATTCTTCTCCTTGTAAATTTTGCCATGTCCCTCCCATTAATTCAAAAGTGTGTTCACAACTACTAATCCCCACATGTTTGGTTCGTCCTGGTGTCCTTCTTCTATAAAAGCAAACTTTCCCCTTGTGTTGACAGTCGAATCCTAATTTTGGATAAACCATTTTCTTTCTAGCTTCATCTTCTTCCAAACATTTTTTAAAACATCACTATGTTTGTCTTTACTACATGTCATGTTAGTGGTTCTTTCTTCTAATGTCATAATAAAAACTTTCTCTAACGGGTGCATCAAACATGTTAAATTATTCTGGTAAGCTTTAACACTATATAAAGGTCTATGTGGCATAAAAAATACCAGGTTGTGTGCATTTCTTTTCTTTGTGAGTGAAATTCATGCTTTCTATCAACAGCGCTCTAGAAAGTATTAAGTCATAGTTAGAACAGAAATATTCAAAGTGTTCTCGTCTATATACAAGTGTAAGTAATATACTACATGAGATTCCATAAGACATGGCATGTGGTAATAGGTAACCTCTTCTGATGCTGATGACGATAAATGAGCACAGACATAGCAGTCCTTAGTTCCCATGGCATGCGTGTATTCCTGTACTAACCTAGAATAAACCTTTGTTGAGTAATCCTTCCTATTGTAAGCAACAAAAGAAGCTTTCAATTGCTCTTCCTCAGTCAGATAGATGTGTGTTTTTGTTGTGTTTCTAAAGTCTTTCTCAGGTGTTAAGTAAAATCCTACTAATACTGTGGTAATCATAATTATTGTTATTATGAAGATTGAACACATAATATATTTACACTTATTTTTAAGGCAACACATGTTCTCCTTGAAAGCAGATTAAAGGTATGCAATTAGAATTCAAGATACAGGTTTTATTTTTCTTCTGTTTTCTCAAATAGATTCTTTAAATTAATAGCTTTCAGAAAAGCAATATTAAACAATCCTTTACCCTACTCTGTGTTCCTCTAATAATGTTATCCCTACTCTTCTACCGCAGACTAGGGTGATCTTCTGTAAAATAATAAAATAAAATAACAAATAGGGAATTACCAGTGTCAGTCTTTTTGTTTTTCATATTCTTTTCTTTTAAACTTTCAAGTCTCTTTGCAAATGCACAGTTCATTTTTGTCAACTATCTTTTTCAGCAGTTCTTATTTTGGTGGTATTGTGGAGGTTCAAACAGGTCAGATCTCACATCACACAGATCATCAATTGAGACATTTAGTACTTCATTTGGATAATAAGTCTACTCAGGTGCTGAATACCTCCAAGTTACTCTTACTCTTCTTGATTTTCTCCTGAATCACTTTTGTCACTTGTCTCTGTTTCTTCTGGTATTGTGACTGGAATTCAATTACCTGACAAACTCTATTTCAGTCTTCATTGATTATGAATCTCTGGCCATTCAACTTCACGGTGACTCTTCTCCGTCCAGTGCGTGTGCCTTCACCTGGATCTTCTTGCTGTACTGTTGTTGTTTCAGTCATGTTTCTAAATTTAAGATCAGTCTCTGTTTCTACTTCGTTCGAGACTTCAATGCTACTCAGTGCAATAACAGGTAATTGAATTGGTGTGATTTCTTGCAGTTCTTCACCCCTTTCTTCTCCTTGCTGCTGTTGGGATCTCTGTACCACTGCTCCACACGGTCTTACAGCTTGTGGTGGTGCAGTCACCAATGCTTTTGGTTCTGGGCAAAAGAGCACAATTTCTTCTTCAGGATTTCTCACCTTCTTGGTTTGTGATACATGCACCCAGTTTGAAATTCTTCCACACTTCACAGCAGTACTAGTCACTAGAATGACCTGGAAGGGGTCTTTCTACCTTGGCTCCAAACAATTGTTCCAAACGTACTTCTTGATCACAACCCACTCACCAGGATTGAGGTCATGGCACAGTTCTTGGTATGGATCTTTAGTGGCAGCTGCAACCTGGTAAGAAATAGAACTCACCACATCAGCCAATCCCTTGTAGTAGTCGAGTATCATATCATCTGTGATGTTCAACAGTGCATTTGCAGGTAACAGGTAATCTCATTGCATGTCCAATCACTATTTCATGGGGCGAAAGACCAGTCTTACTATCAAGAATACTTTGCTTATTCATCAGCGCAAATGGTAAAGCATCTGGCCATTTCAGTGAATTTAAAGCACAAACTTTGGCTAAACAAGACTTCATCGCACCATTCATCTGTCCAACTATACTAGAAGCTTTAGGTCGATAACTGCAATGTAGTCTTTACTCAATCTGTAATGCTGTGCAAACCATCTTTAAGACTTCATTGTTGAAGTGGGTCCCCCTATCTGATTCCAAAGAGACCAGCATATCATACCTGGGTATCAATTCTCATAATAAATGTTTTGCTACTGTGAGACTGTCGTTTCTTCTCGTTGGGTGGCTTCCATCCATCTCGAGAAGACACATACTATGACTAAGACATATCTCAGCCCATTACAAACGGGCCGATAAAGTCCATCTGCATCCTGTTGAAAGGTCCACCTGATTTCCCTATATTACTCAGTGCAATGTGTGTTCTTTCCCTGCATTCATTTGTTGGCATGTCACGCATCTATGACACACTTCTGATAGCATCCTGAATCTGGGATTAAACCAACTCTGGCGGAACAGTCAGGTCATTGCGTACCTACCTAAGTGCCACTATCGAGTCATTGAAAGCAACAAACTATCAAGTAACACTGGCCTTTCACTAGCAGACATCCAAATGTCATTTGCATTATTTGCACTACCTGCTCTAATCCAACTCTGCTGCTCTGCTTCTGAAACATTTTCTTGTACTCTTTTCAACTCATCCCAGGTATCTGTCACTTTCATCAACATCAAGAAATTAGTGTCTTACTCAGACTCACATTTGAAAGTTCCATTAAATGTGCAGACCAACAAAGCACAATACTGTGCTACTGAATCAGCATACCTATTTCCCATGGCTATATAGCCATTTCAACTTTGATGAGCTGGACACTTAACAACTGCATTTTCAGCTGGCAATTGGAAAGTTAAACTACATGTTCTGGTAAGGGCAACCAATTCTGCAACTTGTGCAGAGGTAACCCCTGGAAGCCATGAAGCCTCAACATCATTTATTGTACATACAGCATAAGCTGCTCTCAGGGTGCTGTCTTTGTTTCCTAAGCATGAGCCATCAACAAAAATTACATGATCTGGCTCAATCAGAGGTTCATCCTTTATATCAGGTCTAGGCTTTGTGCATAAATCTGTGACATCTAGGCAATCATGTTCAATTTCATCACAAACATCATTTACAGATATTAACGTTGCTGGGTTCAAAATCTGGCATTTCTTTTTGATGATATTCTCAGAGGGCAAAATTCTCTGCTCATACTTAGTCAACCTATTCTGTGTCATGTGATGTGTTTTCGTTCTTGTCAATAGGAGCTCCACAAATTGAGAGACCATTACAATTACTGGATATCCCATCACTATGCTTTCACTCTTTTCCAGACTAGTGCTCACTGAGGCAATGGCTTTAAGACAGCCAGGCAGACCTGCAGCAACAGGATCAAGGGTTGTTGATAAATATGCCACAGGTTTCCGAGCATCTCCATGCATTTGTGTCAGGACTGAGAGAGTACAGCCCTCCCTCTCACTGCAAAATACAAAAAACTCTTTACTGCCACATGGCAAAGACTTTCTTTCAACCCTAGGAAGACTTTCAAACATTTGTTGTCCCATGGAAGTGGATCAGACACATCCTTGTGTGTCAGCCTCAGTAAAGGCTTAGCCACTAAGAAAAGGTTGGGTATCCACTGCATACAGTAGTCAACCATTCCTAGAAACATTCTGACTTCGTTCTGTGTTTGAGGTGGATTCATCTGAAGAATTGCTTCCCCTCTCTATGGTTACACTTTTCTAGCTCCTTTTTCAATCATGTGTCTCAGCTATTGAACTTCTTTCTGACAGTTCTGCAGTTTCCCTAGGGACACTTTATGTCCATTCTCAGCCAGATGATTTAACAAGCAATGGTATCTTGCTTACAAGCTTCTTGTGTCTCTGATACCACAAGCAAGTTATTAATATACTGAACTAGAACTGATCTATATGGCATATGTAATGACTCGAGATTCTTTTTCAAGATCTGGTTGAAAATTGATGGACTCTCTGTATACCCTTGTGGGACTTGGCACCAAGCCAAAACTCTCTGATGAAACACAAACAAAAAGAGGAACTGACTATTTTCATGCAATGGTACCAAGAAGAATGCCTGGCAGATTTTAATAACTGTAAACCATTCTGCAGTACAAGGAATTTGAAACAATATTGTGGCTGGATTCAGTACCAAGGGAGAACTATCTCATTATTTTTCCTAAGTCCTGCACAATCCGATATTTTCCCTTTGGTTTCTTTAAATGCATGATCAGAGAGTTACATGGACTTTCAATCAATTCCCTCAAAATTCCTTTCTGTATCATGTCTTCTATTACAGGCGTAATTCCTGCAATTGTCTCTGTGGACAATTGGTATGGCGGGGTTCTTGGAAACACCGCATTCACCTTTACAGTAACCTTAACTAGTTCTACTCCTATAATTAACCCAATGTTTTTACCTGTGAGATCCAATACGTCTGGATTCACAGTTTCTCTGAAATCAATAGGTAATTTTTCAATAATCATTAGAGGGAATAAACCTGCAGCACTCTGCTGTTGATTCATTTTGAATCCTATGTCTTCATCATTTGTTTGGAGTTCCACAACATCTGGTGTGCAATAGATTTTACAACAAATCTCTTCCTAACAAATACACTGCTGTTGTTATCCTCATTGTGTAACCTATGTAAAATGTGTAACTTGCAACTCCCTGTTCCTTATGTAAAGCGCTCTGATACCTACGGGTCTAGCCAGCACTATATAAAACTCAAGATAAATAAATAAATAAATACAGGACTCGTGTCGCAAATGACAAATTGATGATTTTCCTCAAATAAACCTATTTTTTTACAGGAACCTTTTCTGAAATTAAATTTGTAATCTGTCTGTGTGAAACTCCTACAACTTGGATCCTCCTTCCAGAGAGGGGTAGGTATGTGACTTCAAAATTTCTAACAGTGGATCTGGTAGCACCAGTATCTATAAAAAGATATGAGTGGCCAATTACCTCACCATCTTCAAATGGATCACTCTGGTCTACCTCTAAGACTGCAGCAAGGACGCAATCTTCCTCCCCTCTCAGACCCCGTCATAGAGAAGTGTCTGAGCCTGAGCTATCACTCTCAAAAACAGGAAATTGTGGAAAAGCATTCTGACCTGTGTTAGACCTGGCATCCTTGGAGTGGTTTCCCCGTGTCTTTTTGCCTCTACCTCCTGTATTTTTGGACTGTGTCCTGGATTTCGTTTTTGCTGGTTTACGTACGCTGGGCACTTGCCACTGCTGATCAGTGCCAAAGCACACGTGCTCCCTGGGTAGATTGTAATTATGATTGGTTACTCATGATTGACATATTTGATTTACTGGTGAGTCCCTAGTAACGTGGACTGTAAATCAAATGCTACTAGTGGGCTTGCAGCACTGGTTGTGCCACCCACATGAGTGGCCCTGTAAATGTGTCTCAGACCTGCCACTGCAGTGTCTGCGCGCATAGTTTTAAACTGCCCTGTTGGCATCGCAAGGGCATCCTCTTGACAGGCTCTAACCTTTCCTTTTCTTATATGTAAGGCACCCCTAAGGTAGGCCCAAGGTACCCCCATGGGCAGGGTGCAGTGTGTATTAAAGGCAGGACATGTACTGGTGTATTTTACATGTCCTGATAGTGAAATACTGTGCATTTTGTTTTTCACTATTGGAAGGCTGTCTGTCCCCTAGGTTAAAATGGGAGCTGCCATGAAACATCTTACAAGTGTAACTTTCCATTGGGATAAGATAGAGATTTGGAGTTTAGACTCTCTGAATTCAGAATTTATTAACACACCTTTTAGTGAATGTGGCTTTTAAATTGTGTGTTTGAAAATGCCACTTTTAGAAAGTGGGCATTTTCTTGTTTAGCCATGATGTGTGCCTCTGCATGTTTATGTATTCACCGTCTGACTTTAGAGTGACATGAGCTGGGGATATGCATTCACTCTGGACAGTCACATGGGGGGTTCAGGTGTGTCCTGCCTTTCCTGGGTGACTCATAGCCAGGCTGAATAGACCTTTCTGCATTTAGAGTGGTGGGAGGAGTTTTCACCTGCACCTGAATAGGCTGTGTCTGCTCTGCACAATGTTGTCTCTACCTCCTGTAGTGAAGCTGGGCCAGGGAAAATAGAACTGGTTTTTACTGAGCTCAGGGACTCTTGCAAGAAAGACTACAAAGAGAAAATGGGATATAAATATTAGACCTAAAACCCCAGAACTTTAGATTACTTCTGGAATCAAAAGGAACCTCTGCCAAGGAAGAAGAGCTGTTAGGAGAAGACTGCCCCTTGCTGTGTGTTGCTTTGGTGGGTTGGCCTGCAGTTGCTGCTTCTGCCAAGGAGAGAACAAAGACTGGAACTTTCCTGTGAACCCGCTTGTGAAGAATCTCCAGGGGCTTGTGTGTGCTTGCCTACTGTTCTGAAGTCTCGGCCACAAAGACTTCACCACCAGCTTCCCTGAACTCCACTGCTGGGAGTTCTGACCTACCAGGCAGTGCCTGTTCCAGTTCTGGGCCTCTGCAGGTTGTTCCTGTTCCTGGGAGCTGAAAAGGTTTGAAGAAACCCAGAAAAACAATGTATTGCTCTTCCAGCGCCTGTTTTTCCGATGTCGCACCGCCATCCGGGAAGAATTTCCTTGCACCGCTACTGTGCAGCCAAAGAATGGACGCAGCGCCTGTCAGTGGTGGAAAATTTCGCCGCAGGCCGATTCCAGTGCACCGATTTCCAAACTCCGAGATCACCGCACCGACTCTGACGCAGGCCCTGCTGTGCGGCTGCAAAAAATCGACGCATCGTAGGACCACGGCTAAAGAAATCGACACATCGCCTGTTTGCTGCTGCCGCATCAACCTCCAGCAAATCCAGATTTCCACGCATCGCACCTCTGCGGCAAGTTTTCCAATGCATCACCCGCAGACCAGAACAGTCTTGGAATCAACGCATCACTTCCCACTACAGTCCGGATTTGGCGCATCACTTCCCCTGCATACAACAGAACTGTTGCATCGACTCCCCAAGGACTCAGGAACTGATGCACCGCTGTGTTTTTCAACGCTTCCCTTCTCTGTGGCTGTTTGGCCTTGTGAATTTTTACGCACCTAAAGGTACATTGTGTAAAATCATGCATCCAAAAATTTCTATGAACAGAATTGCTTGAAACCTTTTAAAAGTCATATTTTGAATTATGTATGTTGGATTTTTGTCATTTAGGTCTTGTTTGGTTTATATGAAGATACTTTACTTTTCTTAACTGGTGTGGTGTCCATTTGTAGTGTTTTCACTGTGTTACTGTGTGTCTGGGTGCAAATACTTTACATAATGCCTTTGGGATAAGCCTGTCTGCTCGTGCCAAGCTATCAAGGAGGTGAGCAGGGGTTATCTAAAGTGTGTAACTTCCTTATCCTAACTAGAAGTAAGGGTCCTTACTTGGACTAGGTGCATACCTCTGCCAACTAGAGACCCCCATTTCTAACAACCTGCATTTGGAAATTGTTGAAACACATTTTGGTTCATATTCTGAAAAGAATTTGGTTTTGCCTTAGGCATCTGATTTACATTAAAATTTGGGATTCCCATATTTTGTGGGATCATCTCAGTCTGTGTATCATCAGAACTTGTTTTTGCATTGACACCTGCATTTGTTGTACAGGCATATTTTCTATCTAAACTCCTCTCTGCATTTGTACATTTACATTTATATTATCTGGATTAAAACTACATGCCCGCTTCCATTACCCGACCTTATGACAGATGTGACATGGAGTCATTTTCTTCAATGCTGAAACCTCCATTCCTGAACTTGGGTCAATAGGTGCTCCTCTACCTCTACCCTGTGCAACACCAAACCCTCCAGAATTTCCCTGGAAACCAGTCTGTGGAACAACAACACCTTGCAGACCTCTTGGATTTCCTGCAAAAGAAGTGTTCTGAAGCCATTTATGAGCCAATTTCATCTGTGCAAACATAAATATCTATTTCATCTTTTTCAGCTTCATTTCTAAATTGTCACTACAATATTTTGCATATCGCAGGATCTCATCAAGTAACTTATTCTGCCAAAAGATTACACTTTGTGTTATATCAAAATTAATCTCTGGTCTCAATTCTTAGCCAAACTATGACACAAAAATTCCCATATCCTTCTCTTCGGGGAATTCTCTACCACTGTGCGGTTGAGACACCTGCAACAAACGTTCATAATACTCATGAATGTTTCTTTTGCTTCCTGTGTGGTTCGACTAATTTTCAGCCAAACCAAGTCTTTTGGAGGTGCTGATGCCTTTCAGGAAAGTAATCACTGCTTCATATTTCTCCACTACTAAGGGAGAGGGTGCATTTGTGCATTTATCTCTCAGTTATTCATCTCGTGGCCATTTTACAGTAGTCTTACACTCTCAAATAATGTACCAAGTCAGTCCACAATACTTTTGAAATGTTCACAAATTATTCAACTTGTGTGTACCACTGCACAGGTTTGTCTCTCAATTTTGGGAAATTGTTTGTAATTTCTGTAAGATTACCTCTAATCCAAGGCACATGTACAAACACTCCTCATGCTACTTCCCTAAATGGATAATCTGAAACTCCCTCTTCTTCTGGCTCTTTATGGTCCTTTCCAAAATCTGTCTGTTTATTTTTCTTTTCATGTTTCTTTGCCCATTTGTTTTCTAATATTTCAAAGTCATTTAGTTTATTAATGCATTTTATTAATTTGATAAAATGCATTTGCAGTCCTGCAGGATGCAGGTTTTCAATTACAACACCATCCAAATGTAGCCTATAACTCTTCTGGTGAGGCGAGCTTTTTGGAATTTCCACATCATATTTCTGACTGAATCAGTCGATTCCTCATGTGTAGTTGCTGCTTGTCTTTAGAAAATGTAAATCAATTATTTTTCTAGATACGTACTCGAATATTCTAATTTCAAACATCCCCTAATAATTTCCTCTAATTAAATTTTTTATCTTGGGATATTTAATGCCCTCTCTTTCTCAAGTTCTGGGCTAGTCATTTGCATTGAGCCTTCTGTTTTTTTCATACCCACAACTTCCTCAACCATGGTGGAAAAATTCCATCTTTGAACAGATTAGTTTCCTCCAGCAGCGGCTCCTCCGCTGAGGCTGAGAAGCATCGCCCCACTGCTCTCCGAGCAGTTCAAAGAGGAAAAATAAAATGATAATAATGCAGCGTTATTATCATCTTATTTTTCCTGCTCCAGTGGCTCAGTTGGGGTGGAGCTGAGATCCTTGACGCCAGAGCACTGCAGGGGCAGGAGTGGTGAGTGCATTCTGTAAGTGCAGGAAGCTGTTTTAAAAATGAAGTACCATTACAACGCGGTCGTTACAACGACCGCGTTGTTAGTACGCAATACCTTTACATCGCAAGTCATTAGAACGACTTGCTGTAGGGGGCGCTAAGGTATTGGATATGAAATCCAACACCTTCCCTGCTGTTGCACAAACTGGAGTAGGAATAGTAAATAATAATATTCCTAGGTCCAGCGTGCCCCCTACAGCAAGTCGTTGTAATGACTTGCGATGTAAGGGTATTGCGTACTAACAACGTGGTCGTTGTAACGACCCCGTTGTAAAAGTACGCGTTGTAATAGCATGCGATGTAACATGCTATATTCCAGAGTGCGCATGATGCTTTGGGCCCTCTTGGGCCAGCCAAAGCGTCATGCACCCTTTGCATGTTCTCCACCCAGGCTGCATTACAGCCTGAGTGGAGAACCTGCCCAGACCCCCAGCCCATCTGAGCGCCGAACCACGGTGCTCAGACCAATCACAACGCTGCATTGCGGCGTTATGATTGGCTGTGGGGATCAAGGAAGCCCGGCTGCTTCCTGCTGCTGGACTCGAGGAAGATGAAGAGGACAGGGTAGAGGCGGCAGCCGGCACGATTCCAGGTAAGTGTGTTTTTTGGGATTTTTTCATTACCCCCCCGCCTCACCACTTTTGTCCGGTAGCAGCCGCTGCTGGTTTCCTCTCTGGTTTTTGGTGTCATAAAGACAATTCTTCCCCCATCTCTTTGTGTTTGAACTGTCTGAGGTTATCTCCACATAACAATCTGTGTGCATTTTGAGAAGTCAGGACAAATCCTGTCACAGGTAACTCTCCTACCACTCCTTGTGTCTCTGGAGTCAAATTAATATTCACTGGAGCATTTGCAACTGGTCTAGGTACTGTGTGTACAGATGATACTTGGGGTGCTTGCATCGGCACAGGTATAACATGTGGATTTACCATAGGTGGTGGAACAATCTGTCTCTGAGCAACTTGTGGTGGGGCAAACTGCAACACTTGTAGTGGTCTTTCAATTTGTACCACTCACGTTTCTATGGGAGTAGTCGCTACTGTACTGCCTACTGTGGCACTACTTCCAGAACTGTCAACTGTGGCTGCATCAGACGGAGGTCAAGCAACTAACATTTCTTCTAATATATTGTCTCCTGAATCACTATCTATCTCATTTTCTTCCTCTTTATCTTTTTCCTTAGTATTTTTTTTCTTCCCCTTCTCTGGCATTACAGTAGAAATTGCTGGATATAACCTAGCACCCTCAACTATAGTTATCCTTTATCTACGCTCTTCCTCCTCCCATGAAGCACCTGCATAGTTATGCATTGCTCTCTTTGTCGTTTTCTGATATCCTTCCCTCTCTTTGTCTCATGCTGCTTTTTCCCACTTGCTTAAAGCTTCAAATTGTACAGGTATAGCTAGTGGTTTCATTTCACATGTTTTTCTCTTAATTTATCAATCATTCTTATTTTAAAATTCCCATATTTTGGAAACCTCAATGGACACTCTTTTTTAGTCATCTTACACCATTGACAAAGCCATAAACAGCTGTCTAATCCCACCTCAGTCAACATAAAATGTGCAGGTGTAACCTCAGGAGGTGCCCCTTCACCTTTTCATATTGGAACTGTAACATAACCTCTCACAAAATGCGCAATTCCTTTAAAAACTTTCATGTTTTCACAAGATTCGTAAAATAACAATTCACAGTTCAATGTTATGATTCTGTTCAGTAAATGTCATTTTTCTTCTTCCAATCCTGTTTCAGTTGTTATTTATCAAAATCCTGTTCTCAAATCCCAACGCGGCATTCACAAATCTCTGACCTATCATAGTGCGGCACCTTGACGTCACCAACCAATCCCAGAGCGAAAGCACACCAACCGACCAATCCCAGCACGGATCACTATGACTTGTGATCTTGCTCCTTTCAGCAGTTCACTCTCCTTTTCAATTCCTCTCATGCTAACACAAACCACAAAAACCTTTTTACAAAACAAAACATATATCAATTCTTGTTTGCTTTTCTAAAAGGAAAATTTTAGCAATTCAGCCATCAAAATATGAAGGATTTTACACCTTCCAACTTTTATCATTCAAACAGAAAATCCTCATTCGCAAGTGAGATTTAGAATATCGTGAAATCACCCAATCAACGCAGCTTCCCCTGTTTACGTAATTAGGTTCTGACACCATCAATCAATATTAAACAACCACAGCAGATTATTACTATCTCAATTGTGTAGGTGATGTTACCTCACACTCTAAACCACAAAATCTCTGCAATTTTTTTTTATTCAAGTGTTTTCTACATTTATCTCACTCTTTTTTTATCCTAGGATCTTAGACTACAAGGAGTCTGAATTCTTCAATCTCTTGGCCCGATTCACAAAGGTAAACTTAAATGTTTGGTCTAAACTTAAACCAAACATCTAAGTGTATGACTTTGGGAATTCACAAAGGGCATTTATAAGTACTATCTTTATGTCCGCACTCGGGCGGATCTCCACCCTGAGTGCACAGATAAAAATACTCCTCGTAAATGCCCTTTGTGAATTTCCAAAGTCGTAAACTTAGATGTTTAGTCTAAGTTTAGACCAAACATCTAAGTTTACCTTTGTGAATCAGGACCTCTGTTCTCATCAAGCCATCTACTCTCAATCCATTACCACAACAAAAACAGAATTAGAATAGACGTCGCATAACCCTAATTAATCCTCACACCTCCAAAACAGCAACCACCTTCAAAAACTGCACCTTGTCAGCTCCTCAAGCTCCAGGCATTGGATTTCAGGAGGTGGGTATTTTATTGCAACTTGGGATATTATTTCTGTTAACACTAACAGAAAACTGATAGAGCAGACTGGGCCCAAAATTTAGTCATTAACTCAGTCAGGGTTAAGCACTGTTTTCTACGCTAAATCCTTCTTTTTCTTCTCAGTGATGGACCTTGGAGTTTTGTATTAGGAGTCAAGGAGCAAGTTAGACATCTCAAACTTAATTTCATTAACAGTTTAAGTTCAGTCAATGATGAGAGCTGTATTGTCATTTCAAAACTTTATTTCTCATTAGGAGATTAGCAAAGTAATTTTCCTTATTTTTCTTTATTTTTGGTCTTTATTTAGTTAGTCCATTGATCAAATAAGTTTACAGAAATCTCTTCAAAAAGAATGGCCAGAACATTGCATCCATATTATAAATTGCATTAAGTGTGTTCCATTAAATAATACGTTCCCTGTTCTCCAAATCAAGATCATAGCTTTAGATTTTAAGAACCCAAGAGGAATTCAATTTCAACAGGAAAAGAGTGATATCAAAGGAGCATGAAGCTTCAGAGCCAAATTAGAGTAGCAGAACTTCCCATAAGTTCATGAGACTCAGCCGAATCTCAATAAATTCAAGTAGGTCAGCATACAGTTGCATTAGCAAAGTGTCAATTCAAAATAGCAAAGTAAGGCAGAGAAGAAAACGGTAGCAGCAGTAGCCACAACTGTCAAAGGTCTGGGTCTGGGGCAATCCACCCAAAGAAAAAAAGCATTAAAAACCCTAGGATCACACATTAATGTAAAAGTCAAGAAAACGTATTGAAAAAATTGTAGCAGACATCTTCCTCCACGAACCAATCAGGAGACAGAATTCTTCGATAAGCAGGTTCAGCTCCTCTGTTCCCATGGAAATACATACTGAATAATCTTTTTATCATATGGTTAGCTACAGAAAGTCTTGTGCAATGAGATTTTGGAAACATCAGGCATAGTTCTTATAGGCCTTAAACAAAAATTGCCCTTCCACATATGAATTTGTTTCACTGCGAGAACAATGATCTACTAATTAAAAGGCAAAATCACTGTTAGGTAATGGATTATTCTGCACTATGAATCAATCATTATTGTTTAAAATGCACAAGTTATTTTATTCAAACTTTATATGAAACATAAGAAAGTAGGAATTTCATGACATTCGACCTTAATGAAGTAATACATTTTGTTAAACCGAAATATTCTACAGTTATGACAACATCCCTAAGCATGTCATTCTAAGGTGAAGCTTCTAAATCACATTGTGCACTTTTTAGCAATATCAAGTTCCCTTCTAGCTAGGACAAAACTTGTTTCATGGCCTTTTCTATGACCCACATGGATAACAATGATTGCCTACTGCGAGTTAGCACATTTCAAATGCGTTGTCAGTATAACGTTAAGCTTTACACTTTATGGCACATTTAGCTTACTATGTTAATTAATTTTTGGTTCTAATTTATTGACTTTATTAGCGCCCTTTAGAAGGAAAAAGCGGACCGTATGGATATCCCTCTGCAGGCATGTGCAGTCACTCACTGCTGCTGCCTGCAAGGGACCTTTGCCTCCCTGTGAAATGCAGGCTGGGTTGCCACCTGCACAATGAAAGTTGGAAAGCGACTTGAAACAACTGGATCGCCTTTCACTAATACTTTGCCCTCAGGGCAGGTGTTAGTTTCGTGTGAGTTTGTGACTGCACTGGATGCAGTGCATTCTTGATGAAAGAGCTTACTGACCTGATATGTAGCTGGCACACTCAACTATACATGAGCTGCGGCACAGACCAGGACACTGCACCCTATCTGTAATATGGGCTCAGATGCTTAGTGCAGATCAGTAGGTGGTGTGGTGTTCTTCATGCCACAGTCTTGACAAACCTAATATCACAGATCATAGACTCGATGCCACACCGGCCATAGTTGTGGGTGCATTTGTGTGTGTCAAGGAGGATACCAATCATGTTGCTCACACTGCCTTGCTACACTCAAGCTCATGCATACATTTGCACACACCCCACACACACACACATACTGTACTCTCAGTGATAATCCCAGTTATGGACAACTGAACAGATTTTATTGGGCTATTTGATACACCTTGCTCTGAGAGTGCAGGTAAAGAGCTGTTTCTTTAGCTATGATATGACAGACTCCAAAAGTCTGGCTCGCCAAAGACTGGGGAGAATTGGTTATCTCCCCTGATTACAGGAGTTAGTAATAGAATTTGATAGCCCCCATTAACTAGCAGAGTCAAATGCTTTGCTAGGCAACAGCAAAATACAGAGAAGGTTGACTGCTGATTTGTGGTCAGTGGTTGGGTGAAAGTGAGACCATTAAGGAGAAACACTGGCACAGAGAAATAAATACAAAGAGTCGAGTATTACTGATGATTGCACATAGTGTGGATTTTTGTCATTAAAAATACAATACATGTTCTAGAGACATAAATAATGTGCTGTTTCCTTGCTATTAATATTCATAGAGACAAAATACAAAGGACGGCCAGGTGTACTTACTAACTAGATGTATGTCACCCAGATAGGTTGTCAAATTTACTATTTTCAGAGCAGCTCTGTAAGATCATCTGAATCCCCGAATTTTGCATTTGGGTCATAGTATCCCTTTTATGGGACTGCAGTCATTGACTGCGCTCTCTGACACCTAGGAACCTGTTGGCGCTAATGCAGCCCTCCAAAGTATACCTGACCATAGCAATATTTCAAGAACATGCCCAGAATGGTCTTACAATGTCCTCTTCACTAAGTAACCAGGGAGGTCAGAAACTATTGTACAATTCGTTGTGATAGTATAAAGTTTATATTTTGTTCTGCTTCAATGGTGGGATGTTTATCAGACTTAGCGCCACCTCATTCTAATAAACCTCGCACCCTCAGAAAAATGTCATACGCTGGAGGCCGATATTGATATTCCATTGAGTGGCGCAAGGCCTCTTACGTAATGACAAAATGCCAGCGCTAGGGGAAGCAAAGGGGTGCACCGTATTTTTGTAAATACGGTGCATCCCTGTATTTAAGAAATGTCAGAGTGCAGCATTACCAATTTTGGAGTAACACCGCGCTCTGACATTTTATTGTAAATATCCCCCTATGTAGCAACCATTAGAACTCTAGAACTTCTAGTTCATCTCATCGAGAAATAAAAAAGAGACCATGTTTCCCCTTTGAGAAACTGGCTCTCTCTAGCTTTCAAATTAACAATCCTTCCTAGGTTTGACTTTAAAAGTGTGTAGTAACATTATTGGCAGACATTATGGAGATGCCTTCCATGAAATGAGAAGACAACAAGATGGTGAATAGAATGCTTGAATTCATTTCAGCCACTGACAATCGCTCAGGGCCGCATTGCAATCCATCGTTTTTTGTCCAATATACCACTTCAGATTGGACCCAGCCATATGCAAACCAGTCTTGACCCTGTTCCTCCTGGGAGCAGAACAGCCCTAACTGCCAGGTCAGGTCCTCCCTGAACTGGAACACAAGCAAATCAGGACCAGTTTTGCCCTTGTTATGGGCTCTTCAGCTGGGTATAGCTTGGTTCCAGTGGCATAGTGAGCCCAAGACCCACGCCTGGGCATACCCAGCCCACTTAGGGCATCAAATGCAAAAACAACAAGGTGATGGATGGAATGTTTGAATTAATCTCAGCCACTTCCAATTGTTCGGGCCGCATCCCAATCTATCAATTTGCGCCCACCATTCACCCTCCGTTTGGACCCAGCCATATGCAAATCAGCCTTGACGCTGTCCCTCCTGGGAACAGTCCAGCAAGAACTGCCAGGCCAGGTCCTACCTGACCCGAAACACAAGCAACCCAGGACTGCTTTTGCCCTTGTTATGGGCTCTTCAGCTGGGTATAGCTTGGTTCCAGTGGCACAGTGAGGCCAAGACCCATTCTGGGCATCCCCGGCACACTTAGGGCATCATATGCAAAAACAACAAGGTGATGGATGGAATGCTTGAATTAATCTCAGCCACTGGCAATTGCTCGGGCCACATCCCAATCCATCAGCAGTTCGGGCTCACATTGTTGTTGGAGATGAAGCTCCTGAACTTTGTCTGTATCGGTACCACTGTATTGTAATGGATACAGCATATTCCCCTTAAGGGGTACTGGTGTTCTGGGGTGCACAGCAGCAGACTGCCCTTTGCTTGATATCTTGGAATGCAAAACTTATTTTTGATGAGGACAAGCATGCAAGGATTTCCCAGGCATGTACCATGAACTGATAACCTCAGCCAAGCAGCACATGATTCAGCCCCTCACCCTTAAGAGGGAGTCAACTGGGCATTTGATTACATCTTAAGTGGGAAGTGTGAGCTCTAGACCCGTTTCAGCCCCATCCACCTCCATTCCCATTGTGCAGCACCAGCCTACCCCAGGATCCCTTCAACTACAGCTCCAGTAACTTCCAGCCTATTCGCCTGCATTTGTCTAGCGTTTGCCTTTTCATTAATTCCAAAATAGTCTTTTAATCTAATGAACTGTTAAAAAAGCACAACAGCTTCTCTTAATAAACCTAAAACTGACATTTCAAGCAGATCCTAGCCAGATAATGATTGTTTTGGGTACAGAATTTGAACTAACGTTAAATCCTATTCTGACGGAAAAACACACAACAACAAAATGAAACAGCATGCTATCTTACTTACTACTAATAAATAATTTATCCGACAGGAGTGAAATCTCATGCCAGCTCAAACATGTTGCATTTGTAAGTGCATGTTGGGAAGTTTATCCATGACCCATCCAGTGGTTATTAAAGTAGGCCCTGAAAACATTAAATACAATTTCAGATGAGTTCCTACACAAAAAAACACTCAGGACTTAAAGCCGTATTACAGAAAGTGCCCCGGGGGTGCAACTGGCATTTGCGCCTGCCCCCGGGGCACTTTGGTATTACAGAAGGGCCTCAGACACTTGTGTGGCCCTTTCTGTAATACCGATAACGCTGGTGCACATAAAGCGCCAGCGCTATCTGCAGGGGGCATTCCCTCATTTGCATGGGGGCATGAGCCATGCAAATGAGGGAATCCCTTTGCCTCTGTGCCCGCGCTGCATTACAGACGCGGGAGCAGAGGCAAAGAAGCCCTCAGGAGGTGCACTGACAGTGCCGCACCTAAAATGTGGCGCACTGTCAGTGCGCTCCCTGATGGCAGCCCTCTGGCGGAGGAAAGGGGATCCCAAGGAACACCCAGACATCCCCTTGCAGGCGTGTGCAGTCGCTGACTGCACCTGCCTGCAAGGGGGTCTCTAATCCCCCTCAAAAGTGCAGGGAGTTTGCCGCCTGCACTGTGAAAACACGGAGCAGCTTCAAAGCAGCTGCTCTTCTTTTCACCTGAATGCGCTGCCCTGGCGGCGTGGAGTCGTGGCTGTCCTGGGGGCAGCACATTCATTGTTATAGGGCGCACTTTCATTGTTTAAGCCTGGCACACCTTTTTAAAGGTGTGCCCGGCGCAAACAATGAAAATGTGCATATTGTGTAATGTGGCCCCTAATGGGAACTGCTTGATAGTATAATGCTGTGCCTCGGTATGCCTGTTAGACTAGTAATTGAAGAAATAACATAAAAATATTGGATCATTTAGCCACACAAGAAAATAACTATAACTCTTTCTAATAGAAACAATCCCTTGTGAAGCCAACTGTACCCCAGCACATAACAAAATGTTACCTCCTTCTTGGGAAGAAAGGGGTACATGTCTGCACTTTATAAAGTATCTTTATGTAACTGAAGAGCTCAGCTCATCGGCTGATGAGTCAATGAAGTTAAATAGACGACAATTTACATGTGTTAGACTTGGCATCTTTTGGCATGTTTCCCCTGAGTTTTTGCTTTCTGACCTCCCGGTTTTGACTCTGTTTTTGCTGGCTTAGTGTCTCTGCGCACTTTCTCACTGCTGATCAGTGTTAAAGTGCAAGTGCTCCTGTTGTAAACTGTGTTATGGATTGGTGTTTCCATGATTGGCATATTTGATTTACTTGTCAGTCCCTAGTAAAGTGCACTGAGTGTGCCAGGGCCTGTAAATCAAATGCTGTTAGTGGGCTGCAGCACTGGATTGTGCCACCCACGCAAACAGTCTGTAAATGTAACTCTGGCCTCCCATTGCAGAGCCTGTGTGCAGTCTGGGACTACCATGTCGACTTGGCAAGTGTACCCACTTGCCAGGCCCTAACCTTCCCTTTTCTTACATGTCAGTCACCCCTAAGGTAGGCCCAAGGTACCCCTGTTGGCCGGGTGCAGTGTATGTGAAAGGTAGGACATGCCCTGGTGTGTGTGGCATGTCCTGTTAGTGAATTACTGCCAATTTCGTTTTTCACTATTGCAAGGCTACCTGTTCCCATAGGACAGAATGGGGAGTTTGTTTATAACATCTTATAAACATAGCTGGCCCTGGGAACTAGGTAGAGAAATGAAGTTTAGTATGCCTGAACTCAGAATCTAAAGATGCATCTTTTAGTGAAGGTGATTTTTACATTCTGTGTTTGAAAATACCACTTTTAGAAAGTAGGTATTTTCTTGCTCAGCCATCCAGGAGGCCTCTGCTGGGTTTGTGGATTGACTGTCTGGGTTTTGGATGACAGGGGCTGGGGAGGAGCAGTGGCTCCAGAGAGTCTAGGTGGGTCAGGAAAGGGCTGAATAGACCTGGGCTGCATTTAGAGTAGGGAGAGGAGATTTCCTTTCACCTGAATGGGCCTGGTCTGCCTCTGACAATGCCGTCTCCACCTCCTGCCAGGAAGCTACACCAGAGAGGGCAGAACTGGTTCTGGCTGGGCACAGACACTCTCTGCCTTTGAGGACAAAGGATTTTGGGCTAGAAAAAGTGGGGCCCAAACCCCTGAACTTTAGAACTCTTTTGGACCAAGAAGACTGCCAAGAAGAAGAGCTGGAGAAGCTGTGAGGAGGAACTGCCACTTTGCTGAGTGCTTTGCTGTGTTGGCCTGCAGTGGCTGCTTCTGTCTTGGGCCGTGAAAGGACTGGACTGAACTTTCTGCAATCTATTTTTGTGAGTTTCTCCAAGGGCTTGAGGTAGAGCTTGCCCCCTGTCAAGAAGTCTCAAGAACAGCAAAGACTTCAATGTCTTCTGCCCTCAGCACTAGGGACTGTGTGTTTTGTGCTGCAACAGAAGAAAAAGCAACCCGACGCCGTCTCCGACACCGCTGCTGACTCTGTGTCCTGAAGGCACCGCAGAGGGCACGGCCGCAACGCCGCACCGCGACCCTGGTCTCACCGACGGCGCCTGCTGATGCCGCCACCGAGCCGCTGCTCGCACCGGGACCTGATGGGCACCGCACTCTGCATCGCCTCGCGACGACGCCTTGGTATCCCCGACGACGCCGCTCCACGCCGAAATCGACGCCGCTGCTTGCACCGTGATTCGAGGGCACCGCTCGTAAGGTTACCCGATGCACCGCCTTCATCCTGCACTGCAGCCTTGGCCTACCGACGCTGGCGTCAACGACTCCAGTTCGTCAGCCGACGACAGCGCTTCAGCAACGACGATGCCGCTGCTTGCACCGTGACCTGCCAGCACCACGACGAGCAATGCATCACTTCGCACCGCGACCCTGGTCTCACCGACGACACCATCTGATGCCACCACCGAGCCGCTGCTCGCACCGCGACCTGAGGGCATCGCACGCCGCACCGCTGCACTTCGCACCACAGCACTTCGCACCGCAGCACCCGACGCCTGCCGACACCAGCGCTCCTGACTTCAACCGCGAGGAGTTCAATCTGCAACGCATGGGACTTCAAGGGCCCGACGGCTCCGGAACCGACCTCCGGAACCGACGCCTGCAGACGCCGGGCTTTCGGAAGCTCAACGAGCGGTCGCCGACACCCTGCATTTCTAAAGGTACTGTTTTGCGGGTCTTCCCGACACCGTAGCTGGCCCGAGACGCCGGGGTCAGCCAGAACTGTTTGGATTTGTTTGTTCACGACGCCTTGATAGCCCCGGACGGAGCTATCGACTTCAAGGAACTGTATTTCAAGGTTATTTTGATAACTGAAGATTTGTAAGTACTGTATTGTGGATTTTTATCGTTTTTGGTCTTGTCTTGAGTATATAAAAATATTGGCTATTTTTCTAAACTGGTGTGGTGTCCTTTTGTAGAGCTTACACTGTATTACTGTTGGTTATGTGCAAATGATTTACACACTGCCTCTAAGATAAGCCTGATTGCTTGTGCCAAGCTACCAAGGGGGTGAGCAGGGGTTATTTTAGGAGTGTAACTCCCTTATCCTGACTAGAAGGAAGGGTCCCTACTTGGGCAAGGTGCACAACCATTGCCAACTAGAGACCCCCATTTCTAACAACATGAATGGTTTCTCTACATATGAACATTCTAAACAATGTGTAAAAACCAATTATAGGGTATGAACTTTCAAGGTGGTGTGTATGTGAGTGCGTGAGTAAGTGTTTGCCCCACCAAACCATCAAAACCATATGGGCGCTATCAATTTTAATTAAAAAATATTACCTCGATCGCCAACTTGACATTTCCTTAAGATCAGTATTCTGCCTTTTACCTTAGCTGAAATGATGAGTCGAACAATCCTGGCTATCACGAGATACAACTGATTTTGTGCCAAGGATCAAATGGCTCTCGGGCTGCAGGTGACATGAGTTAGACAAGGAAACACTTGGTCGACATACTGCTAGTTCTCAACTCTGTCCCCCAGCTGCCGGGACCTTGCTGGTCATAATTTTACATTTAAAATCACATTATGCCTGAGAGGATTACGCCTGGAGCTCATGCTCCGTGGCATGGATATTGACAAAGAAATCGCCGGGATTTTAATAAGAAAACAAAGCGCGGGGAAAACTCCAGAGCTGCCAGGTGGATCATTAACAAGACACCTCAGAGAGCAGAGACGACCAGGCCGCGCGGAGAGCGCGCCACAGTTCGTCATATGACTTAAACTTCTTTTGACATCTAGTTATGTCGAAATGCGACTGATCACCTAGGGGTTCAAGCTCCTGCGAGGGAAAAGTTCACTGACAGACAGCGAGCGGGGCTGATCTTAAATGAAAATCAAGCGCGCGCTGCATTCTGGCGCCTGACAGTCTGCAGCTGCTACCTGGGCCTGCCTAACGAAGACGAGGCTGTCCTGCTGAACAGTTCTATTAGCATCTGTATGCTTCTGTCTCATTACCACACATCTGCCCACCTTTATTCCAAGGCAGCGCCTTCTGATCTGACAGCTCCGGCGTTGTCAGTGCATAGACATTATGGGGCCCGGTTCGAGAGCCTTAAAGGTGTTCACTTTTATTCCTAAAAGACTGCTTGCTGCACGATTTGACAGTGTAGTGTCGCTGGGCCAAAGAAGGTGTGATTAACATATTGAGAAAGCTGCTAAACAAAGCAGAGACAGTTGAGCTGGCAAAACAACTGCAACTTAAGAGGAGTGTTTGCTCCCGCCATCATCAAACGCTCCGCCAAGCGGAACTTTTTTTTTCTTTCTATCTTTAGAGATAGCAGCCGATAGGTACATTTTGCTAACCCAGCATTTCAATTGGAAAGTTGAGTTTTTGTTTTTTGACCGGCGTTAATGACTGAAAAAGCTGTCACTTCACTCAGGGCTTTGGCTTACGGAGCTAGATCCGCATGAATCACAACCAGTGTACTGCTCAAAGCAAGATGGAAATATTTATACGCGCCTTTGTGTGGATCGTAGGACTGCTCTAGCACTTCACAAAGCCTCTCTGCTGTATGGCTGGGAGATGACATGCGAGATTGCACACAGAAAGCTGCATAATGTCTGCTGAAAGAATCTATTGTGTGCATCTAAGTGGCTTAACATCTCCTGCGAGAGTGTCAGAGGCCCTGCACTTTATTCTGGTTAGATACAATTCCAGTGAGATTGCTGTGAGCATGTTGGTCTTCGCACTTTTTTCGAGTTACTTTTGTATTTGGCTAACCACATCTACAGTGAGATTTTTGCTTACCTCGATTTTTTAAGTCTGGCCTAACAGGACAGCTGCCTGCTGACCTCTTGCTATCAATTCTTTAAAATACACACCGAGGGAGCGCTGGCTTGCCCGAGAGTATTATAGGTTTCTCTCACCTCATGCAATTGGCTGTTTTGGGTATCATACTTCCACCTATGGAGTGCTTGCATTGTAGTGTATTAGGAACTATTTTAGATCTGAAATATATGCTGAATTATCACACATTAAGGGCATAGATATAGTAAATGTTATTTTACGACAACAAATAGATTTGACTGGCCACCATATGAAATGTGACAATGACCTTCTTTTCAACCTGCACCTCTACAGTTCACTGTCTCTAAAAGCAGTTATTTATCGATAAGCATGCAGAAACAATAACAATTAATATGTAATGTTTGGAGACTTTTATGTCACTATATTGAAGTTGACAGTATAAACCTACAAAAATATTAGACCTACTACATCGCCTACCACTAAATCATTAAGGTACGTCTATATATAGAAATATTCTCTCAACATCTTACCTTGATGATATAGTCATAAGCAATATAGTCAATCAGTACGGAGTGAGCAAATGGACAAAAAAACAGGGCCATAAACATACCTGTGTCTGCTTGACTCATTTTACCATATTGTTGTTTTTGTTCAATTGGCTCTAAAAGAAAAAGATCCTCTTGAGAATTATGGGATAGCTTGAAGACTATTTTGACAAGGGTAGGTTCAAAGCCTGCCACCTGTTTGGCTTTGATTTTGCAGTTGGGACATGGGCTATGTTCACTAGCGTAACGAAACTTGAGGGGGGGCCCCCTGCAAGGTGTGGAGGGGCCGAATATGTGATGTTACACCGTGAGCAAATACCACGCGGTAGGTAACAGCGCGGACGTTACATCGTCCGCGTTGTTACCACGCATGGCATTACATCGCAAGTCGTTTCAACGACTTGCGCTAGATGGCGCGCTGGACTTAGGAATAGTATAAATTACTATTCCTACTCCAGTTAGCGCAACAGCAGGGAAGGTGTTGGATTTAAAATCCAACACATTCCCTGGTGTTGCGCGCCATCTAGCGCAAGTCGTTGAAACGACTTGCGATGTAATGCCATGCGTGGTAACAACGCGGACGATGTAACATCCGCGTTGTTATCTACCCGCGTGGTATTACCAGCGTTGTAAACGCTGTCTCCCAGAGGGGCCACCTCCGGACTCAATCAGGAGCTCTCCATCCAAAGTACTGTGCTGAGGGCCCTCCCCTGCACCGCGGGTGGTGCGGGGGCTGCGGGGGCCTGTGTTACCCCACTGGTTATGTTAAAGAAGAGGCAAGTGGCAGGAGGGGGATACCAAGCTCCATTCTGCTCATAAGATCGAGTAGTTTTCTTCATGTAAAAGAGTGAGCATTACAACATTCAGGAGCCGGAATCATTCTGGAATAATCCAGACATTTTGGCAATAACTGAAACAGAAAACCAAAGAAAGGAGTCAGAAAACAACAATGTTAGTCAGTCATCAAAGTGGTAAGTGAGAGTCCTGACAGGACTTCATAATTACTTATTAATACCATTCAAAATTCTTTAGATCATATATTTTTCGGATAGACGCAACTTTTCATCATCAAGAATTGGAAGAATTTTTGTACTTCTTGAAACAGGAGCCACTGTAAATGTATGTTAGTTTAGATCACGTCTTTGATATTGCTATGCATAAAAATACTATGAACGGGTTTCATTAGTAGAGGGCTGGGGCTGCCAATTTGACATAGCCAGGATATCAGCTTTTCAAAGCCCACAGGAAACTGCAGAATCTTCCCTCTGGTTAAATCTGGTATGCAAACACTTAGGGCCCGATTATAAGTTTGGCTGATCCCGATCTGATCCACCCATATTAAGCTGGATTCATAATAGGGAGTTTTGTACTTAGGCATCATAGCTGTTTCATTGTGTTTGCCTAATAGTTACATCAAATAATTTTGGCAGTGACTGGTTACTAAGCTGGATGCTGGTGAGGCAGTCATCCCTACCCAGTGGGATTTATTTTGTATGTTTCTCAGTATGATGGGGGTATGGAGAATTTAAAATTGATGTCATTAGGGCCCACTGTCAGAATATGATTAAATGACTTGCTGTCCACACCTATATACTAGAGATGGGTAAGGGAACATTTGTGGAATGAAGTGGCATGGTTCCAATCTTAGGTTTGTGCCAGCATTTATGAACCCAAGGTACAAGATCGAATACAGTCGGCTCTCTTACTCCTTTCAGTTAGAAATTATGCTACAGTGCAAGGCCGGACTGGGAACCCAGAGCAGCCTTGGCAATTTTGATGGACCAGCCCCCTGATGCTTTTGTTACTGGGGTCCGATATAGCAGCACCGCTGCAAAAACAAGCCCGCAGTAACAAAAACGTCCCCCTCTGCTGCAAAATCGGCCCCCACCCTTCCAGCCTCCCAGGGAAATACCTAATGCCCGCCACAGCCAGTCCGGCCCTGCTACAGTGCTGTATCCATGGTGATGAAAAGATATACCACACAAGGGCATTGAAACTACAAACAAGTGTACGGAAATGCTATGTTGCTCAGTAGACAATTTTTCTTGGGTAAGGGGTATATGGTATGCACATAATATATCGATGAACTATAGACGTAAGTTCATACACTTCTTTTGCCAGGCAACTGTAGAAATGTAGAAGTTTAATCACAAGAGCTCTATTTTTGGTCCCAGATATGAAGTGAATTGAACAGTTTTCCTACTTTAGGATTGGTTCCCGTTCCAATGTAAATGTGTTTTTGCATTTATATTCTACAAGTTTAGCCTCACAAAATAGAATTGTTTAGATACAATCTGTAGCAAGATTTTAAAAAACTGCTTGCCCTTCTGATCCTAAAGAATGTAGGAGAATATTCTTGCACCGGTCTACAGGTATCGTGTCTGCCTCAGTGGCTCCCATGTAAGTCCATGGAATTGGAGGGCCACGATTGGATTTGAGGTATTTAGGAGGTGGCTTGAACTGCATGAAAACTGCCCTGGAGGATAGTAAAGTAGAAAAGTGAAAACCACTAACAGATATCCTTTATGAGGCAATAATGAACTAAAGAACTGATATGCCACGAAAGTCTAGAGCGCATATCACAGAAGAATAAGGTGGTCAATCTCAGTCAGGCTTAAGGACTCTGCAGGCAGGGTATATGGGAAATTCCAGAAAACGGAAGAGCTCCAACAAAATGTTGCCCAGGAGCAACAGCACAAAGGATAACTAACCTGCTCACTGCAGTTCTGTACCCCAATAGTTCTTGAAAAAGTGCTGTACTTGAAGACCCGCTTACTGCCAGTTAAAAGCTACACAGAAGATCACATGTAGGGGCAGAAGAATAATGTTCAGGTGAATAAGCGCAGAACATGCCCCAGCATGTACTGCCAGGGGTGTCTCCTCCGTGATGGCGGAGGAGCGTCGCCCCACTGGTCAGTCAGTCAGCGGTCAAGCAAAAAATAAAATGACCGCTGACTGACTGAGCCGATGCCAGCAGTGTAGGGAGAGGCGGGCCGGGCATAGCAGGGAGGAGTGGTAGGCACACTGTAAGTGCGCATGTCTGTTTGACCAGCTGTCTTAGGCCGGCCAAATAGACATGCGCACTTAGGTTTCTCCAACCCAGCTGTGTTGCACAGCCGGGTTGGAGAAACATCACAGGCTCCTGGGCACTGTCTGAGTGGCAAACCACACTGCTCAGACCAATCTTGGCACGGCTCTCATGCTTTTGAGAGCAGCGCCGGGATTGGGTGGGGAGCCTGTGCCCCAATGCATGCTGGGAGGAGAGCCAGAGAAGAGGACCAAGGCGGCAGCATCGTCAGGTAAGTTTAATAAAAATTATTATTCCCCTTAATTCCCCGTCCTACCCCCCCCACACTTTACTATCGCGGCAGCCTCCACTGTGTATTGCAGATCTCATCATTCTTTAATAGGGATTTTAATGGAAACGGTGCAGAGTTGGTGCAGGTGCAGTAGATGATTCACTGCACCAGTCTGGTGATTGGAAGTCGGTACTTCTCTGGAATCAGCACACTGTGCAGGTCCAAAGGCAAGAAGCGGTACTGTTGTGTGATAGGTACATTAAGTAGGTCCAAGGATGTGTAGTAATGCTGTGGTGGAAACAATACATTGCAACTGCTCATCACCTCCCTGTTTGCCAGCCTTGGAACTGCAGAGCACCTATGGGCAGTGCTGATGTAGGTTCTCTCAGGGGATCACTGGGTCGCTGGTTCACCTCAGACACTTCAAAGTTGCAAGTCCAAAGGCCACTTGTTAGTGAAAGTAGAAGACACCAGGCGAAGAAAATCACAGGCTGCTGCCCACGGGGTACATTGAGCAGGTGGCACCTGTGTTGGATGAGGTGAGCAGTAATGCACCAACTAATATTTGTTGCCACTTTTTGCAAATAAGTAGACACTTTGGGAGAAAGGCAAGTACAGTATTTATTCCAGCACCGCACACAAGGGAATAACTGCCACAGTTTGGGTCATGAACAAAGGCTTACCCCACGCAACACCTGCACAGGTGGAAGCATTCTAAGAGGGATATAGAGGGAAGATCAGGCAAGGATAAAGGGAGGAAAGGACATCCTTCCAGGTTAATATGGAGTATAACTAACAACCTATGTCACATCTTCTGGTTAAATTAAACTGAGGCATAGATTGTAGGAATAGTACAAAATGGTCAGTCTTTAAGCCAGCACAGGATTATGGTGTCATATTTATCGGCCATAAGTACTCTTCTTTACTTCATTATAGTGAAACAATACGCAGTGCCATTCAATTCTTTCCTTTGGTTTCCTCTTTCATGGTGATCCTTCAGCCCAATTAAAACATTTGAACTTAAAAAAAAACAGTTTTTGGCTAAAAGTATAGTTCATAATACTTGATTTTCTGCCAAATATGAAAGTTTGAAAGTTGCTAACACGACAATCCCTTTTGATAAAAGCACTTGTCGTACCACTGTTACAAGAAGTGTGGGGTCTCACAGATTAAGTTAGAGGAAAGTTGTGACTGGCTGGCACCTTGATCATAGTTGCAGACAAACTGAAAAAATAATAATGGCGTAGACGGGGCACTCCATAAAGCGCATGGGCTGAAAAGGCTACCAGAAGTGCCTTTAGCTAAATGATCGTGGCATTTCAAACTAGATTCAAAATAAAAGTATTAAGAGTTTTCATGTTACAGTGGAGGACATATCCACTATTCCTCATTTGAATGATCTATGGAGACCTGACTGTATAACTGCCTGAGAGCGTTATATGGGGAAGAGGAAAAGTATTTTTTGTAGGTACACATGACACATATCTTTGTGCATGCATGATAGGCATGAATGTAGTTGTATGTAAAAATATTAAAATAAAAAAAACTGCTGTGGAATGATGAGATGATCATAATGGCTTAATACCAGATCACAAATAAAATGGCATATTTCGATATGTGCGATAATTCCTATCACCACATATATCAGAATGTTGAATATCACAATCATTATCGGCTATCATCTTTTTGTGCTGTTATTGTCACCCCAAGTGGGAAGGGTATGCACAGACGGGGGTACAGTGCTCACTAGGCCATTGGATACAAGCTAGCCTGACTGATGAGGGATGATATCCCAAACAGGTCCTAGGATGCTGGTTTCTGGTCCAGGGAGGACCTGGCCTAGCAGTTCGGGCTGGACTGTTCCCTTGGGGAACAGGGTCAAGATTGATTTGCATATGACTGGGTCCAAACTGGAAAGGTATGGTGAGCAAAAAAACGATGGATTTAGGCCCTGATCTCTGTACTGGGGGGAAATGTTTGACAATGCTCTGCAATCCGTTCATCATCTTTTCGTGTTGTTGTAGTCACCCCAAGTGGGAAGCCTTTGCCCAGACGTGGGTCCCGTGCTCACTATGCCATTAGATTCAAGCTAGCCTGACTGATGAGTGGTGATACCCTGGAACCAGTCCCAGGATGCTTGTTTCCAGTCCAGGGAGGACCTGGCCACGCAGTTCGGGCTGGACTGTTCCCGTGGAGAGCAGGGTCAAGACTGACTTGCATGTGGCTGGGTCCAAACTGGAATGAAATGGTGAGCAAAAAAACGATGGATTTAGGCCCAGATTTCTGTTATGGGGTTAAATGTTTAACAATGTTCAGTATTTCGTCCATCATGTTTTTGTGTTGTTATAGTCATCCCAAGTAGGAAGGGTATGTCCAGATGTGGGTTCCTTGCTCATAATGCCATTGGATTCAAGCTAGCCTGGCTGGTATGGGGTGATACCCCAAAACCGGTCCCAGGATGCTTGTTTCCGGTCCAGGGAGGACCTGGCCTGGGAGTTCGGGCTGAACTGTTCCCATGGGGAGTAGGGTCAAGAATGATTTGCATATGGCTGGGCCCAAACTGGAATGGCATGATGAGCAAAACAACAATGGATTTAGGCACAGAACTCTGTACTGGGGTGAATGTTTGTCAATGTTCAGCATTATGTCCATCATCTTTTTGTGTTGCTATAGTCACCCCAAGTGGGAAGGGTTTGCCCAGACGTGGGCCCTGTGCTCAATATGCCATTGGATTCAAGCTAGCCTGGCTGATTAGGGGATGATAACCTGAAACTGGTCCCAGGATGCTTGTTTCAGGTTCAGGGAGGACCTGGCCTGGCAGTTTGGGCTGGACTGTCCCCATGGGGAGCAGGGTCAAGACTGATTTCCATATGGCTGGGTCCAAACTGGAATGGCATGGTGAGCAGAAAAAGATGGATTTAGGCCCAGATCTCTGTACTGGGGGTGAATTTATGACAATGTTCAGCATTCCGTCCATCATCTTTTTGTGCTTTTTTTCGCCAGACACATTTTGGCAAGTCAAGCCTACTGAAATTATTGGCCACAAATGCATGGTAAATGCTATAAGCACCAGGTTCCTCATGCTATGTCCCATTTTTAAAGTAAAAATGCACAAAATACAGTCATTTACAGCAACCAGTAAACAGTTCACCCAGCGGTATTGTGTTTACCGGGCGCAGGAAAAACGTCACCGCCATACACCCCAGTTGTGATGGTTACTTTAGTAGTGTGGGCCTACTGGTGTTGCTTCAGCTCCAGCTGTATACATGGAATCAGAATTGTTTTTAGGATGTCAAGAGAATGCCATGCTGTCATGCTTTTAGAAACCCCTAACTGTATGTTTTTCTGGGTGTACACATGGTCAGTAGATTTCTGGGGTGAACCTCAGCCTCTTGAATGGTTTGTAGGGCAGGAAATCCTGAATCTGAGTATCACAATCCAATGACCTCTGCACTAGACACAGTGCCTTGTAAACATGTGCCCTTCTTACTTCAGTAATGACTGTATACATATTAGGATGTGTTAATTTCTACACTTGTCTCATTCAGGTAACCAACATAGGAAGCTGGAGTCCATTTTTTAGGTCTCGCCCTGATCCAGCGCTTGCGCTGGTCTGGCGAGACATTTAGTTGTGGGGTTTTAAAAGTGCGACCACAGCTTTTTCCGTGGCATACAGTGTGCGGTTACGCGCACAGCACGCGCTTCTGTCATGGCTCATTGAGCCTTCCGGCGCGTGAATCATGCTCCTCCTCCACCTTGCTGTCTGCTCTCACTACCCCCCTCCCTTCAACCCCTCCCTTCTCCCCCTCCCTCCTCGTTAGCTTGTTATTCTTAACTTCGGAAGCATCTGATGTGAATTCTTCAAGGAGCAATTCACTTCCGACTAAGCCAATGCCGCCTCAGACAGTAGACATTTTCTGGTGCTTGTTTATCTATCCCTCGACCCTCCCCTCCCCTCTGTTGATTCTTGACTCTGTTCTTCCCCCCTCCCGAGCTGTTGCTTATTTCTTTCGTCTGCTCCTGCCCGTATAATTTTATGGAGAGGCATTGACTTCACTCACTTTCAGTCTGTGGCGCCTATTTCATTTGAAAATCTTACGAGCTGCTTTTTCTGTCACCTCCAATGTCAACTTCTTATAAAAAGAAAAAAGGTTCGTGGGTGCGGTAGAACTGAAAAATAAATAGATCATGTGAGACCACGACGCTTTTAACTTATTTGTTAACACCGTTGAACGCACGGGTTGTTTATATAATTGACACACGTTATCCACTAAATGTGCTTGCTTCCGCTTCTGTTAGTTGTGTTAATCTGCAGGCAGATTGTTAAAAGAAACTGTGGTGATCTTTGCACTTGCAATTTACAATGAGACTCAGCACATTAAGACATGTTTTCTGTCAGTTGCCTCATGGCTAAGGAACTCCTAATTTTCATAGAGTGTCTCGTCAGAATACAGACAGGAGCTGACTACATTATATGTAGTTGGAGAACAGCGACAAACTCTCTCTAGAAACAAAACGACACATAGTAAAACTGTTGGCAGAAAGATTCACAGCGCCGTGACTCAGTGCCTGCTTTTAAGGCGCTGTTTCTGGCGAGCGGTATAAGATCTTGCAGCAAACATCGGCGTTTTATCACCAGTTAAAATGCAAAATAATTTCAAGGACTATAAAAGGAGTATATTGGATGACAGTGACCCACAATCTGCAGTTTTGTGAAGCTCACAGTGACAGATGCAAGATACAAAGCGCTGTGTAAAATACATAACATTCCAATAATCATGTGTTCTTTTTAAGGACATTGTTTAAATGTAAATTAGTGACTGAAAGCTGCTAGACTGCTTTATTTTAAGAAACACATGATGCTGTGTTTGCCAAATGACGCTTAGTCGAAACTGTTTATTTTTCCTTTCAGCGTTTATATTAGGCTATGCAATATTGAAAAACTAGCCAGCCTTATAAACCAAATTATGACATTTTCAACAGATGGATACGAAAACAATAGTGGACTATAAGATGGAGAAAACTCAGCTGACTGCACACCGTCTCGCGCTTCTGTTTTACTGGTAGAGCTGGACTCACAGACCCTCTCTCACAGACACTCTCTCACAGACTCTCACAGACACTCTCTTACAGACTCACAGACACTCTCTCACAGACACTCTCTCACAGACTCTCACAGACACTCTCTTACAGACTCACAGACACTCTCTCACAGACACTCTATCACAGACACTCTCTCACACTCTCACAGACACTCTCTCACAGACACTCTCTCACAGAGACTCTCTCGCAGACACTCTCAGACACTCTCTCACAGACACAGACACTCTCTAATAGACACTCTTTTACAGACACTCTCTCACAGACACTCTCTCACAAACACTCTCTCACAGACACTCTCTCACAGACACTCTCTCACAGACTCTCACAGACACTCTCTCACAGACACTCTCTCACAGACACTCTCACACTCTCTCACAGACACTCACACTCTCACAGACACTCTCTTACAGACTATCACACTCTCACAGACACTCTCTTACAGACTCTCACTCTCACAGACACTCTCTCACAGACTCTCACACTCTCACAGACTCTCTCTCACAGACTCTCACAGACACTCTCTTACAGACTCACACACTCTCTCACAGACTCTCACAGACACTCTATCACAGACACTCTCTCAGACTCTCTCAGACTCTCACAGACTCTCTCTCACAGACTCTCTCTCACAGACTCTTGGCCTTCTTGGTCATATATAAGGTAACAAAAATGCTTCTGGCACTTTTTTATTACAACTTTTCAGCATGCTGCACAGCAGCCACACTTCTCTACAGCACAGCTTAAACACATTGGCAAAGTCAATAGCTCTACCTAAACACTTATAAGGCCCCAAAGGCGAGACCTATTGGCTATGCCAATGCTTGTTTTTAAATGTATTCGCTTGTCAAGGGCGGTTTTTGCTTGTGACAGATCGGATACTTCTAGATTGAGAGAGAACATATAGATCTAATTACATAGCCTCAATAATATTATGAAAAGTTACAAAACCTCCTTCACAGCAGTTCCTCGTTAATATATTGATGGAGCACATTAGCTCTATACTCCCAGCGAGGATCAAATCGCGGTGTCCTACTCAATGCATTTAGATTGGCTTACTGTATGCACATTATTTCTATGTAGTATGTCCTCCAATCACCTGACTATTCCCAGCCCTCTCCATTTCCAAAATAATATTTCAGACTACTTCAATCACGCCTTCTGAAACTAAAATCAGAAACGAACTCAGATACCAGGCAATATACCTCACAATGCACAATCTGATGTGCCAAAAGTTTAATTTGACACAGTGTGATTGGCAAAATGTTTAATTCAACATAAAATCTTTGGTAGGATGTTTACATCTGATGTACATTTAAATAAAAAGTGTTTTTCGAACTGCGATGTTCGCAGCATTCAAAATTATCGTAACACCATTCGCAATGTCAGCTTTACACTTTGAATTAACCAATCAAAATCATGTCGAATTCACCACTAATAACTGTCTTATTCTTGCGAGTGATTAATCTTTCATAAACAAGCCACGTATTTTAAATTTTATATTTTATGTTATGTTATGTGGATTCTTATAGCGCCATATCACCCGTGAGGGTTTTCTGATGCTTTGCAAGTGTGTGGGCAGTCCTAGGGGGCCTTACTCGGAGAGCTAGGTCTTCAGCTTCTTGTGGGATTAAAAAAGCCATTAGGAGGCTCTAATGTGCTGTGGGAGGTTGTTCAATGCTTTAGGCATGATGTATGAGAAGGCACGATCTTGTGAGCTGCTTTGTGTATGCTTGGCACATGTACGAGGGAGAAGTTAGCTGAGAGGAGGTGCCCAGTTGGTTGGTGGAACTGCACAAGGCTGTTCAGGTAGTCTGGACCTGTATTGTGTAGTGCTTTGTACGTGTAGGTAAGGAGATTGAACTGTGCAAGCTTATGTATAGGGAGCCAGTGTAGGTCCCTTAGGTGTGGTGTGAGGTGGGAAGTTGAGGACCAGTCTGGCTGCTGTGTTCTGGATGCTCTGAATTTTTTATGTGAGTTGGTCAGTGATTACCTCTTAGAGGGTGTTCCCATAGTCCAGTCTGCTGCTGCTGAGGGCTTGGGAGACGGTGTTGCTGGTGTTGCTGGGTAGCCACTTGAATATGGTTTTCAGCATCCTCAGGGTGTAGAAACAGGCCGTGACAACGGTGTTGACCTGAGCAAACATGTCCAGCTTGCTGTCAATAAAGATCGCAAGGTTTTTTGCTTGATTGCTGGGTGTGGGTGCAAGGTCTGCAGGCCACTTGGCAGAATCCAGTGGTGAGGCCTCTTGTCTGAAGCTCACAACTTCGGTCTTGGTCGTGTTCAGTTTGAGGTAGTTGGACTTCATTCAGGTGGCCACTTTGATCATGCATGAGTTGAAGTTGTTTCTGGTTTTGGGTGTTCTGTCTGAAAGGAACAGTATCAGTTGCGTGTCATTGGCGTAGGTGAGTGTGTCAATATTGTGTGCGCGGATGATGTCAGTGGCATAATGTAGATGTTGAAGAAGGTCGGGCTGAGCGTGGACCCTGTGGGTCTCCGCAAATGAGTTTTCTGGATGTGGAGTATGGTAGCATGTTGACTGTTTGAGTCCTTGCTGTAAGAAAGGTGCAAATCCATTGGAGGGCGGGTCCTTGGATGCCAGCCTTGTGAAATCATCTGATCAGGATGGGAGATTGTGTCAAAGTCTGTGGAGAGATCGAGTAGAATGAGGGCTGTGGTTTGTCCTATGTTGAGGATCATCCAGAGATCTTCTGTTGCTGCATGAAGGCTGTCTCTGTACTGTGGTATGGTTTGAAGCCTGATTGTGTGCTATCAAGGAGTTGATGATTGCCATGGTGGTTGTTGAGACATCTGTTCATAGCTTTCTCTAGGACCTTGGCCAGGTAAAGTAGAAGGGAGATCAATTGGTAGTTTGCAAGTTTGACTGGGTCTGCTGAGGCCTTCTTCGGGAGGGTGGTGTTGACTGCATGCTTACAGGCATCCAGGAAAGTGGCTGAGTAGATGGAGGTTTTGAGGATAGGATAGGGCTGAGGGCTTTGCTGATGGTCGTAGAACCTTTGTCAAATGCGTGGTAGGGGCAGAGGTCAGACAGGCCCCCAGAGTGGATGGTCTTCATGGTTGTTGTGGTTTCCCCTGTGGTGATAGAGTTCTATGTAGTCAGGGTGTTGCCTGTGTGCAATACTGGAAGATTTATTACAAGGTTGATGGAGTCCGACTGTGGGTCAAAGTTGGTGTAGATGGCTATGTTGTTGTGAAGAAGTCTAAGAGGTTATTGCACAGTTCTTAGGTTGGGGTGATGTTGTTGATGATAGGAAACGTTTCTTTGCTGCTGTTGGAGCTGTTTTCAATGTGTTCAGCTAGGGCCTTGCTTGTGGCTTCCTGGATTTGCTGGTGGCAGCATCTATGGGAGGATTTGAATACTTCCTTGTCCATTTCTTCTTGGCTCTTGGCTCTGTTCCAGTTGCTTGCAGTGCCGTTTGTTCATCCTGAGTTCATCTGTGTACCAGCTGGCCTGCGTTCATGTTCTTGCTACTTGGCTTCTTTTCTGAGGGGCTAAGTTGTTGATGTCACTGGTTAGGTGGCCTGTGAGCTCTGGTTGGTTTTTGTGAAGGGTAGAAGCCCACTCAGCTTCAGATATGCTGCTCAAGTGCTGGTGCTCAGGGCCTGTTGTGGTGGTGCTTCTCTGGTGGAGGATGTTGATTGAGAAACTGACTATGGTGTGGTCAGTCCAAGTGGGTGTGTTGATCACAATGCTGATGAATGAAGTGAAAACTGGGTCTAGCATGTGCCCAGTGGTGTGGGAGGGCGCTGACATTTGTTGGGAGAATCAGGGGTTTCCAAAGCTTTCGAGGAGTATGATTGAGTTGGGGTCTGTTAGGTTTAAGTGAAAGATGAGCTCTCCTAAGAGGATGTAGGTGCTCAAATCGATGATTAGTGGATCAGCACATTCTGATAAGTTGCTTTAGAAGATGGTTTGCAGTACTGGGGGTCCAGTAGACTAAGCTAACCTGGCCTTCACAACTCCAACAAACTCACCAATGGGGAATGATGGATGGCACTCAAGACAGGACTACTAATAATTAAATTCTGTTTATGTACAAGTGCAAAAAATAAGCCAATGCATTTCATCCTTATGTGGTCTTGTAAGAGAAAACAAGATTATGCCCAAGGTGCTAATCAGGAACCAGTGGTGATACTAATATTAGAAAACAGGGGTTCGCTTAAACTTATTTTTGCCAATACAGTTTCTGAATGGGGATACATAATCCATCCACAGTAAAACATATTCTGATAAACAGTCGAAAAAGGATCCAAATAAATGGAGTTGCATAAATCATCCAAAATACGTTTATTTTCATTAAAAGAATTCTGGTAACTTAATTTTAAAAAAGCGAATAAATTGACAGATACGCATACATAAAAAGACACATAACTCATGACTCCAGAAGGTATTTTAGGTGAGGGGGTCAATAGAGTCTATGTATCATATGCTCTTGATGGCATTGTGAAGTCTTGGTTATGATAAGGTCATTATCAGGGATTGGTGTGTTATTTGAGCGCACGGTCTAAAATAGAAATTAATAGATAAAAATATGGAAAAAATAATAATAATGGTTGGAGTGCAAAGATAAGGGGCAGATAAGTTAAAAGGACTTGCAGATTCCAAGGCTGCAAGTGGCTGGTAGTAGAAACTGAATGGCAAACACGCAGTGAATTCAATCTAAAGAAGTAAATCCGTGTGGGAGATTTTTAGTAAAAAACGTAAAGAACCAATCAGTAGCACAAGGAAGAGAAAACTAAATACTCAGTGTTTCAAATGACCTTAATAACTAACACTCCCTATTTGTACTATTGTAGAGCTATTTCACAATTTTTTCTATAAGAGCCATACCAAAGATTTCATTCTTTATTTCTCAACAAGGCTAGAAGCTAAAAGACCCTTCAGATTTTGCCCTTATTTCAAAGTAACATCAGAGTGCTACACAGCGAGTTGTCTCATCATGATATCTAGCAGAACAATGTGTTGATTGTTCTCTTATACACCTCCCATATTCACAGCCTTAGCACTTAACTGTGTGATAATAAACAGTTTTTAGTCTTTTTTTTTATATATTCTTTTCTGTTCCAATAAGGAGGTACTGGGAATATATACTACTCTGTTATCTGCTATCACAAAATACTTTCCAGGATAGACTCCAACTTTAAATTTGTGTAGCCCAATTCATTTTTCTTTTTCCCACAAACTTCTAAATTCTTGGCACTTAGGAACTTACCAAAGGGAATTGACCTATTTGAATTTACTGGACATGTAATGGATCAATGGAGAATACTGTTTAAGAAAGTATGTTTTCAATAAATAAAAATGACCAGGCTTCTCTATTTCTGTTCACCAGTCAAATCCAAAACTGCCTCATATGGTATGCTCACTGCCCATATTGATTACAGATTCAAAATATCGATCTGGAAAAATTCCGAATACTCTATCAGATTTCCTTTAGTACAAGGCCACATGAATACGAAATTATCAATGACTCTGTCTCATTTTATGACTTACTCTTGATGTTATGGCACCAAAAGTACTCATTTAATGGCAAGGATTGGATTATCAGAAAGTAATTATCAAACTGCACATATCTGGTCATATGTAGAAACATTTCTCCCTGATACAGCGGGCAATTATGTTAGGCTCTTGACAGTAGTCTCCTGTTAACAACATGTGTATAAACTGACACCATTGCTAATCTCCAGTATAGAATAAGATTGCCTGTCAATACAGTGGCGGTCGCCAGTAACAAAGGGTGGTGGGCAGGTGGGGGGAGCACGGGGAGGGAGTGCGGGAGGGGGAGAGCGAGCTCGGGTGGCAGGGGGGGTTAATAATAATTTTAAAAACTTTCCTGATGCCGCTGGCCGCCTCCCACATCGTGTTGCTCCTGCTGGCCATTTCCTGAGTCCCAGCAGCCCCTGGGACAGACTCCCAGCCAATCCCTGTGCTGCAGAGCAGTGCGGGGATTGGTCTGAGTGGACGGAAAAGACGCCCTGCTCAGACCAGGGAGTCTGTGGGGGTTTCTCAAGCCGGCTGCTGAATGCAGCCGGGCTGGAGAAACCTAAGTGCACATGTGTGTTTTGGTCAGCCTGAGACAGCCGGCCAAACACACATGAGCACTTAGGGACTAGGGAATGCACAAGCACTCCTCCTCACCCTCCCATACTCCGCCCCTCCATGCACAAGCTGGCAAATGAAAAATAAAACAATGCTAGAGCATCGCTTTATTTTTCCTTTGCTGGCTCTGCGCCAGGCAGAGGGCGACGCTCCTCCGCCATTGCGGAGGAGCCGCCACTGTGTTAATAGTCTACAAGTCCCTAAATAAAATCTTTTTATCCAAAATGCATGATGGCAATTGTTCAGTAAAGAGAGAGAGAAAAAGGTTAGTGAACATTGATAATCTTATCATTAAACTCCATTGACAAGACACAATTAATCTGTCAGCAGGGGCAGGAAGAGGGAAGAGCGGAGGCGGTCCATGGAGTTATGCACTTTGGAGAATGCATGAACAATCAGTGTTAATGGAGGGAAACCTATTTGGAGAAAGTCTGCTTCATCATTAAAAATAAATTTAATGTCACCCACTTGACCATTTCATTATACAGTAAACTCAGAAATGTACTGTTATGGTCATCTACCTCTTGTCTATAACAATTGATATTAGGCAGTTATTGTAATATTTCCTGCTCTAAGATAACCACACTGCCCTTTTCATTTTGCTTACTCACATGTTTTGTAAGGGACGAAATTTAGTAAATTGTTTAAACTCTAAGTTAATCTCTGCACAAGAATTGAGTTTTTCATAAGTTGAATACTACAGTTTGCTCTTGTTGCTCTCCCTCGATGGTGTCCTTCCATTCAACTGAGAGTTCCTTCAAGGTTTTTTTCCAATGTCCTTTCCAAACCTCACCCATATATTCCACCTTCTCATTCTCTTCTCAGAGTCTATTCTATTTCTTCTCCTTTCTTGAGTGACAATAAAGTCAAGGGGATTTCCCTAGAAGAATCTGAAAAATCTATTTGTGTGCTTTGACAGAATAGTTTTGTATTTTTGTATGCACCACGTCCCTATTAGCAATGCATCATATGTTCTCAAAACCATGTACAGCCATTTCATTTGGTAAACATATTCATAACTAGGGGAGAGGATGTAGCCTAACGTATTGGGCGGCTGATTTCAATTCTGGGGAACCAGGTTCGAGTCTCGGAAATGACGCTCAACATCCTGTGATTCTGGGCTAATCACTTCATCTTCCTGTGCCTAACAAAAATGAATGTGTACTTGTGTAAGTAACTGGTGCTCATGTAAAGCGCACTGATACCTTTGAGTCAAGTTCACGTTACATAAACAAACTCCGAAAAATAACTGCAGAGTGTTTTTTCTAAAATGTTTTAATTTGCTCAAATATTCGTTCATGTTGTATCATATATTTAACTTGATCTGATAATGCAAGTTGTACCAATATTTCGGTCAGTCACTTTGAGCTTTCAGTAAGATTTTCTTCCGATTCTAGCAATCATCTTTAGTTCACATCCTCATAATTGGAGAAGAGTAAAATCCATAGACTTTATGACCAAATTGAGAAGGAGATGTTTTTAAAGGATGTGAATTACCACCACTTAACAAGCTGTTGGACAATGTATTTTTTTAGTGACAGAAATGTTCTTTGTAAAGTTTCATCTCCCAAATCCCTCAAGGTTTTAGGTACTCTGTGTAGTCTTGATGCATCTGCTGGCAGTTTCGGTTCATTGTCTTCCAATAATTGCAACACTTTTGACAATCCAGAAAACAGGTCTGCATGTTCGCACTCAACCTTTTAGATATCCCTAATTTGTATGAACCATGGCCAGGGGCACATGAAATGGTAATAATCTCGAGACACCCTCTCCCATTTTTTCCAGGTCATTCAGAAACCATAAGTAGGTATTCCTGAGCACAGCACCTTTTGTTCTATTTCATGTGTTCTACACTGTGAGCACACTATACAGCTAGCTGTAATATTGTAGCTACCAGCCAACTTGTTACAGGCGTTTCATGATTCTTGGTGAGGATGTCACATGCCAAGCTACAACTCCAAACAAAAAAAAGGTTGGCCAGCCCATTTGTAACACTTTATTTTGATTTAGCACTGACACACCAAATAACACATACAACATATACAGCTTTTTTGGGGGGGGGGAATTTCCCATACTAACAGGTTTATTTAAGCCATTCCAAATGGCACATTTACGCATTCCTATAACCACTTGAAAACGTATTATATTCATCACAAATCCCAGTTTTTACCCAAAAGAGAACAATATTTCAGGTAACCAAGAGATTATTGGTAATGTCACTTCAAAGAGGATGTAGAGGCAGAAACATTCAGTGTTCTTCGCTTCTAAAGAAAATCTATTACCCATATCTCCTTTTAGATATACCCAGATTAGCTTTTCTTCTATACCTCCCCACTGTTTACAGGTGTAACATAGTTGTACGTTGAATTCAATAATTTGGGCAAAGTCAAGAGTCCTAGGAAAACTGCAATGGTTCAAGTGAAATGCATAAATGGAAGGCACTTTTTTAAGTTGACTTTAAGCATGGACGATCAGTTAATGAGGCCATCCATTGCAGAGAAAAAGACAGTGTTTTTTGCCCTGTCCTGCATGTCTATCAACCACTAACAATAGGCATTCTAGAAGCGACCCATTTTTTGATTATGTCTTCTTGGGTTTTGAGATTATTGTGACATTCACCGGTGAGCCCCTTTACTGTACCAAAGGGGGTGCTACATTTTATGCCACATACTTTATGGCTCATCGTAACTTATCTAAAATGTTTATAATGCCAACAGTCCCAACTTTTCACTTTGCTGTGTTTGATGTTTGAACCTAATCATCCAGTTCTTAATATTTTAATGTGCAATTGAGAGTGAGTTTCACATGATCATTTGGTCCAATAATGCAATATCTCGCACTTCCCCTTGGTGGGGTAGGTGTCATCCCTTTTATTGTACAACAATTAAGCGTGTTGAATGACCTCATACTTTTCTTCCGTGTTTGCTTATCACCTAATTCAATAAACATAATATTATTAATAAATAATTCACACTTTTTTCTGATTTATTCGATTTTCCTTTATAGGAATAAATGTTTCCGTGAATTAATCCACCATCAATGATCAAAGCATAGTTTAACACCTCAGTCCTCAATTAATTTTGGGCTCTCCCTCAAGCCCTTCTTCAGAGAGTTAATGTTTCAGCCATACAACTAAAGAGTAAAAAATCATGTTATTATGTGATTGTTATATACACTGTCAGCAATATGTTTACCCAATCTGGCTCACGCTCATCTTTGTATTTGAGATTTATGATACCAAATTATGTCTAAAGATATGAACATGAAGATACTTTCAAATTGCAAGTGCATACTACTACAAGGATCAATGTGGACACAAATAAACTTGATTTATTGTTTTTCTCTTTGATTGTAGAGTTCAAACCTTAACCCCATGAAGAAAGGCTTGAGGGAGAGCCCGTAATGCGTTGGGGGTTCCAGTGTTAAATTAACATAACGTGTGTTTGTAAAGCATGCCTTCACCCAAGGGTATCTTGGCGTTGACTAAAAGATGTTTATTGTTACCCAACCCAATGGTACTCTTTTTATTTATCTCAGAAGGATAAAAGGCTGAGGGGACCTGCCAGGATTGGAACCTGTGACCATGAGGTCAAACACAGACCACTACAGTGGACGCATTAGACCACTAAGTGACCAGACCCGGCTAAACTACGAATTGATCGCCGACAGTGGATTCATTCAAAATGAAACATTTATTCATATAAAAGAAAAGGTAACAAATCAGAAAAAATGTGAATTCTATATTATTGAGAAAAAGATAAATCATAATGAAAAATGGAATAAAAGTGTGAGATCGTTCGATAAGTTAATAGTTATGCAATAAAAGGGACGACATCTATTCCAACAAGGGAAAGTGCTAGATATTTTACTATAGCATATGCTTTCTCAAACTAAAACACCTCAGCATCTCCCTTCTAAGCACTATAAGCAAAACAAATCAACATAAAAATTCAGGAAAATGCAATACCAGGTCCCATACAGGGAGTCATACTAAGACTTGGGATTTCCATTATTTTCTATTTATGTTTTAATTATCTTTGTTCATTTGAACATTCATGGGCTCTTTTGTTGATGGGTCTATAATTTCTAGGGCCCACTGTGGCACAGTGACAGCAACAACTTTTTTGTATCTGTTCCATTAAGTAGAGTCTCGCTCTTTGACCTGTCCCTATATTTTTTTTTAATTCCCCCCGAGGACAGAGGAGTTAGAATTCTTGCATCAGAGAGCGTTCAGGATATTTCCAGAGAGCGGATCAGCAGACTAACTTCCAGAGTGAGCAGGAAACTTATTTTGTCTTATTCCAAGATTATGGCTAATGTGTGTCATTACAAAGACTGACTGTGGTAGAAATACAGGCACTTTGGGGAGGCAGTTGTGGCTAATGTTTGTGTTGAGTTTCCAGTGCTACATTCCCATGTAAAGAAATCTTGCATGGATGGCATTGGAAGATCTATGCGATGTTTACAACATTGTGTTAGCAGTCCAGAGTCTTTGTGACACTTCAAAGATGAATTAAATAAAGTACAGCTGAAATCACAAACTAAAAAACATAGTTAACAGGAAGAACCCCACAGAGGAAGGACCTAGGATGCTGGGGGAGCAGAGCTCTTACATTTCCCATGTCCATGTGTGAGTAGTTCTTCCAGTCCATGTTTTTTTCTTTGAATTCTGGTATTTGTAGTCCTGATTTTGTGAATGGATAAATGGGACTACAAGAACCAGCATGTAAAGTAAAATCCTGGAGTGGATGAGCTATTCATGCTTGGGAAGTTTAAGACCTCAGCGGTGGCTGTGCATGAAGGTCAGGAGAAGACAGTGCCTTCTTCTTTGCTGCCTCCAATAAATGTCTGTGGGCACCTGAGAGTTGCAGCCTGCTCGACTCACTCTAAATTTCCCCTGCAGACAGAAATGATCATGGGAGCTATGAAAGTATTGATGAGCAGTACACATCTACAGAAGATGTGGCCCGAGTATTACACGACAGTGTCTTCTGTTATTGTCAACACATAACAATTATAAAATGCCAGGAGCTTTCTGTTGTACCTACACAGCAGGAGATTGACCTTTCATTATGGACCCTGGGGCTTCAGGGCAGCTGCTAATTACAGTCTCTATTAAGCATTTTGTCAAACAACACTGATTTCTATTCCTTAACAACTATTAAAATATATGGCCCTTAGTTAAGTTGTCAGGTGTGTACAAGGAATGCTGAGTTGTTCCCTTTTCTTTCCTATTTCACCAAAATGCATTGTCTTGGGCAAAACTCTTTTACCACCCTGTACCTCGGTTCCTGTGTAATCTAATTCTGAGTTTATTTAGAAACATTCTCACCTCTAGTTTAAACACTGTATAAACAGCAAACAAGATTTACTGCTCCCCTACCGCCATCATGCAATGAAGGGCAGTGTGCAACCACACCCACAAGTAGATGGAAATAAAATGGAATATTTATAACTGAGTTGGGAGCCCAACGCATGGGCCCTCATTTCACGGTGACCAGTAACTGCAGCGGGAGATACCGACCCAGATCTACTAATTTCGGAGGGTACCTCGAACCCAGCTTTGGCCAATATGAGTATTCAGGACTGGAACCGGGAATAACATAAGGATCCCAGAATTACCAGGTTCAATTTTGCTTGTGATTTCCCAATGCCGAACTCTTTTCTGTGCACATTTACCCCCTGGAAGTGGAAAATATTCAATGATTAGCATTTATATTTACCCGTTTCATGCCCACATTCAGCAAAACTCAGAAACATGTTGGTTGGTGCCTGCTGCGGAGATACCAGTCTGCATGACTTGCAATTTGTCCATAGTAAGTAAACAGTACTAGCGCTTAGAAATAGGTGCATTCCTCCCATTTAAACCCTTCTCCTGGGTTACTCTGAATTCCGGGATGTGTGTTAATTTCCCATGCAGTATTATGACACCCTTCGTGTTTTCAGTGGACATATCCGCTACATATAACCTGGTGAATGTCTCCTGAATATGATTAGAAAATTGTGCAGAAACACAAATTCTATAGGCGACAAGTCGTTACAGTGTGTGAAATTGCGTTTCCTAAAGTAACTCTAATGCAGATGCACACAATCATTGCAGTGTTCCTACATAACACCTAATACGGGTCAAGCTGTACAAAAACTGCCCACATTCTAGTTGAGAATGCTCAAAATAAGTCTTATTCCATAGTTTCAAAAAAATTGCATTAGGAAAGATAAGCAAATAACACAAAGGGATAAATGGAGATAGACAGGGGTGATGGAGCTAACACCAACGTGAGAGGTACCACTGGTGCCTTCCTAGGGGCGTAGATTGCTCAGTAAGATTGGGGGGGGGGCGAGCATCAAATTTCCCGACCATCATGCTGCCACATAATCTTAATATACATTATATGACAAGCATGGTGCATGAGAGGGGATTAAGAGGCAGTGGAAAGGGAGAGGAATACAGATTAATAGGAGTACTACATGTGAGAAACACAATATTTTGTAAAAGAAACATGTTTTAGGCCTTTCAAAACAGAGATGAGAGAGTTTGTGTGTTTTTGTCAGTGTGTGTTATGCAAAAATCACAGGTGAAATCCGTCCGACACCTCAGCATACCCGGCTGAAAGCATCTGTTCCCAACTATTCATCTGAAAATACATTTATTTGGGGGTGTAAGACCCCAAAACACCCCCCTTGAAGCTATGCTCCTGCCCCTACCAGAACCCTGGACAAAAGGGCACAGAGAGCAATTTCAGGTAATTAATCCGAATAGAAAGTCACAAAGCAGACCTTGTATTTACTTTTCAAACTACTTCATTGTGAAAATAGTGCCTCATGAAAAGCAGTTATCGCCCTCCCCGCAGAAACAAAGTCTGTATCTTTGAGCACTCTTAGCAGAAAATTGCTCATGTGGGCTCTGTAATTCATGCGCAGAAAATGGCATAACAATGAAGTGGCGGGATCATACTTGGCAGTACAAACGCAAAGCTCTTCAGCTGAGGGAAGTAATCTGAATTTCCTCATTGCATTCATGCCTTTCACTCCAGTGTTATTTCTTTGTTCAGAAGAAAGCCCAAGGTGTCTATGGGTTAATGGAGAAATTACTGCTATTTTGCAACAATGCAATCAAAGTCAGCTCAGCGTTCACCGATAAAGTAAGAATAGCTTATTCAGATGGGTCTGGCAGGCCTGGACGCACAACTGCAAAGTTTGAATGCAAAATAAGATATTCATATGAAAAACAGGGAAGGCTTCGTTGTCATTCATTCTAAAGAGCCAGAACAGGCTGTCGACACTGTACAGAAAAATAGACGACGCTGACCTTTTTACTATAGACTTTTCTCCGGCAATGCCCTCTTTTCAAATGCACATCCGCCCCCCCACCACCATTGAGACACACACGCATACACTTCAGCTGCATGTTATCTCCAATAATTACCCTACGCTTGCAGCGGTCCCTGGCGACTTCTGCTGCTAAAAAAGCTACTCATTGTTGGAGAGTGAGATGGGACTGCTAAACCAGCTTTGCGTGGCAGGGCAACAGCTCCTAATTAACCACACAGGTATTGAGACGCCGTCCACCCCGGCCCCATCCATATGGAGAGAACATGTCCGCCGTGATAATCACCCATGGAAAAAAAATGGATTATAAAAAATGTCTCAGAAATCTAGCGCAAATTATTTTTAATGACTCCCCTCTGGTTAGCTGGCTTGTTTGTCATTTGAGAAAAGGGAGCGTCGGGGCTCAGAGAGGGTGGGCTACGTGACTACGTTCTTCACCTGACCTCTTCCGTCTCCGCTTGCACCCCAAGTCAAAGTCACTTCCTAAGCCTTGACGTAAAGAGAAGACCCACGGGTAGGCCTTGCCTGACACTGCAAATAGCCCCACTCATTGCCTTTCAGATTAGCTTTTGTTTCCGCTGCCCCCCCCAGCTCCCCACTCCCTGCCGCCCGATCACGTGCACACGCACTCCCTGTGAATTACACCGAATCACGCAATGAGGCAAGCAGCGTGTTTTGTAGTTTTATTACCCGTCCGCATGCATACGGCGTGGCCCCTTCTCAGCCTTCTGCGGTAGGAAAAGGAAATATGCTCGCCTTCATAAATCCAATTAAAAAGGAAGCTGCATTTACATTTCGCCCCCACTCCTCAGAGCCACGTATAATGGCCCGCGATGTCAGAAAACATGACGCGTGTTTTCACTTTGTGACAGAAACCATTACATTTAAAAATCCGTTACAGTTAGCTTAGTTAGACGCGTGATGAATGTCTGCCTAATCCTGCCATATATTATTACAGCTAAAAGGCACTCGATGAAAAATATTTTGCGCTTATCAGCATTTATGGGTAAATGTGTTTTTGCAGTGATATATTGTATCTTTTTTTCTGTTCTTGTTATGGGGATGAAGGAAACACACAAAACGATTGAGTGTTTTTTAAAGGCTTACTCTTCATAATAAAATATCGCTTCTGCGCATTAGTTTTAACCTGTATTCTGATTGTGTTTTCTCCACAGAGACAGATATGTTTGTATTGCGCAAATTGGTATTTTAATGCTCAGCTGTCGTATTGTCTTAAAAATTTAGTTTCCAAGTCATTGCATCACTTTCTTCATTTTTTAAACTCTATTCTGCATTTTTTTAGAAGGGTGAGTACAGTGCATTGTATGAGAAGTACAGTTAGCGGAGGTGACTATGTATTCTGTGAAATAGTAAAAAATTAAGCCAATCAGGAGGAACACATTTTCAATACTCCTCTGTGCCTACATATGTAGGGAAAATATATTATTGCCTTTGCATCTTGTATTGTTGCATTTATACATCACTCCATGCCCCTGAAGAGAGGCACCCGAGAACAAACTGTATGTATTTTGCACTATGGGGCATATTCTCAAGGACTCATCGCCGAGTTAGCAGCACTTTATCGCAGCCAAAGTGGCGATAGATTTATCGCCCTATTCACAAGCAGGTGCTAACAGCCGATATTGCCAGTTTTCCTGCAATAGCAGCCGCAAAAAACATCGCCACGGATGACACCGGCAACTAACGCTAATGAGATGCAGAGTAGGCGTTCCTGTGCAAAAAGCCGCAATAACACCACTTCGCAATATTCTCTACGACCAGCCAGATCGGCGATAAGATCACAAAACAGGCGACAAGGCGCGTTAGCAGCAGGGATTTAACACCTGCTCTTACCTGGTGTTAAGTGGGACGACAACCTGCACCACAAAAGGGAGCCCAGACCAGAGCCACACCTGAAGAACAACAGATGCCATGGAGCTACTGATCATGCAGCTCGGAGCCCCAAGAGGGCCACAACACCCACCGCCACCCCCCCACAGGACCCCCCTCCCCCGGGGCCTACCACGGACAAAGATATTTAACATCAACTGTACAAAATCATGAACAAAACAATTCGCCTGATGTCGCACAAGTACAACACTTAACATTCATGTGGGGTCAGAAAAAGGAGAATCATCCTTTCATCTTTGAATTTCCAAACAAATGATTTTATTCAAATTCAACTCAAAACAACTATTCGGAAGAGCCATGGCGGGCCTTCTCTGGACAATCTGTAAGACACAGCCTGCAAGACAAAATTCAAGATAAGAAGGTGTGTCATGCGCTCATCAAAGGACAGAGAGAAAGAGAAAGAGAGAGAGAAAGAAAGGGAGAGAGAGAGTGAAAGAGAGAGTGAAAGAGAGGGAGAGAGAGAAAGAGAGAGAAAGGGGGAGAGAGGGAGAAGGAGAGAGAGAGAGAAACAGAGGAAGAGAGAGAGACAGTGAAAGGAAGAGAGGGAGAAGGAGAGAGAGAGAAACAGAGGAAGAGAGAGAGAGACAGTGAAAGGAAGAGAGGGAGAAGGAGAGAGAGAGAAACAGAGGAAGAGAGAGAGAGACAGTGAAAGGAGGAGAGGGAGAGAGAATGCCGACACTGCGGACCCAGGCCTCACTGCTCACCTGCTGCCACCGGTGTGTCTCCAACCACGTGCCGGTATACACTGCAGTCCACCAGGTCCCCTATCTGAAACAGAGTCCAGATTTATGAATGGCAGAGTTCATATCAGTGCACACGCCATCATCGCTTGGCCGCCCCTGCGCACACAGGCTGCTGCACCCCAGCCACTCCCGCCGCCCAGCGGTGTTTGGCCGCCCCTGCGCACCCAGGCCTCACTGCTCACCTTCCGCCACCAGCGTGTCTCCAAGAGGGCCCACCACGTGCCGGTGCAAGCTCCAAGCCTGGGGCCGCGACCTTGGCAGCCTCCACATCATGCAGCCCCACCCCGCGGGCCACCAGGTCACACACGTGATTCTGGGTCTTGATTTCGCAATGGCAGAGATCATATCAGTGCACACGGCATCATCGCAGGCTGCACACCCGCTCAGCACCTAAGGTGCCCCTACCTCAGTGCACCGAAAGTCACCGTCCTGTGGCGGTAGGCCCGTGCCGGCCGCAGTGTTTCCGGTGCCACCAACTCTCTGCAACGCAAGTCATGGACCCTTTCTGAGTGAGTCCCGTGACATGCCAGGCGGATGCAGCCATGTCACCTCCGGCAGTGGGGAAGAACTGGGACACGTAGCGTCGTCGTCCCCCCCTTTACACGTACGCCGAGTGGGCTGGGTCGGCGTAGGCCAGGCCAGCGTAGGAGTGTGAATAATTATCCCTGGGCTCTGGGCGTGGGTCATTTCTGGGCTGGACAGGAAACCAACTGATGCGTGTGTGACTGTTGCAGTGTCTGCGCCACACGGCCTGCAATCGACAATGTTGCAATGTTGCATGCACCCGGAGGGCGGCCGCGCACGAAGGTATTGTACAAGGAGCGCAAGGCCGCTCGGGCTCTTGGCTCATGCATGCCAACTGTTGTGTGTGTATCGCTATTGGTGCACCATAAGCCTAAGGCCTAGCCTCAATCGCAGCGCGAAAGCCACATCACATTTCCAGAATGCAAGCAGTAGTCAGACTAACATTAGGGATCGAAGCTCCTTTGTCTCAATACATAAGGCGGAAGGACATCTGCACCTCCGACCTTGGTCTTGCATGCGTCAGGCACCCCCTGAGAGAGATACCATAGCAGATGATGACGACTCCCACACTACGCACAGCACTAATGATAGACCAACGTATACACACCCCACACACAGAAGTCCTTGCCCGAAGTTATCTTGCATGGAATGTCCTTCACACTTACTCCCACATTAACCCAGGCGTACAACCGTTGCACACTAAAACAACTCATTGCTCCGAGCTGTGGCATTTCATCCACAGAACTGGCGCAGGTCAGAACAGTGCCGCTTCAACCAGAGCCACCAACGCAATGGCAGAACATCCCGGGCACATGCACAACCCCTGTCACGTGGAACTGTACCGTGACCGAATGCTGCATTTGTTGGGGGCACTGCCACTGGCAGTGTTGCGCATCAGTTACCGTCTGAGCTTCCGTCTTGCGTACGTCACCTACGTCCAGCCCTGGTTCCACTGCCAATCATGCATATTCGAGTGGCCCATGGATGTCTGCCTATCCAACACAACGGTAGCTGAACTGGATTATGACTTGTGTGTGCGCCCCCTGTTGGCCCACGACCAGGAGTGTAACCGTGATACCCGTTCATGGGATGCCTTGATATTTGGCGTATGTGCTGGCAGTTGGGCATGGGAGATTGCACAAGTCCTCGTGTGCAGTGACCACTTCGAAGCGCTCCCCCATTGGGCTGTTTGGCGGATTGGTGAAACGGCGTGGACGGAGCACATCTGTCCGGACCAGTTAATGGATTGGCTCGCCCCCGTGTTCGTTGAGGCCGACAATGACGTACTCTTGGAACTGATTGCCCAGGAAGCTGCGCTCGCATTCATGGACGAGGAACTACATTCCTGCAGCCACAACTGCTTGTAACCCAGAGCACAGGTCCCAACACCTTGTTGCATCTTGGAGAAATGGTCACATATCCCACCACAACAGTGGACATGGCTGCATCCGCCTGGACTCAGAATGCATGTGCGTGCACCTACGAGTGTTGACACACACCTGTGCAAGGTGAGGCAGTCCCATGGGCGGAGCTGCACAGCGTCGCTTGGCAAGGTTCCTTACTCTGACATACTGCTGGAGGGAGTGTACACACATGGCAATGTAGTACTACATGTGACCTTGTTGGACCCTTTCACCTGCTCACTGTCAGCAGAGCAGACAGTCTGCGCAGTCCAGTGGTACAGCACTATGCAGATCCCATGGGCTGTGAGTCGTGTCCCCTGACACGGGGCAATGAGCATACGCCAAACATCACATGACTCGTCCAGCAAGGCAAGGTGGTCTGAGACAGTTGCCATCCGTAATGATTGGTGTTCAATTTTTGCCTCCCCAGTTCTTGCACCTCTACATGTTCCCATGCTGCCTGTTAGTGTCTGAAGCATTGGTCTGCATGTTGTGGCCCTTGTCTTGCCCGTACTGACACGCACATGCGAATAAAGTCTACGCCACTTCACTAGTGTTCAACTGTGATGAGTGTTGATTAGAATGACAAATCGTGTGCCTCAATGAGCATTGTCCGTACACAGGGGGGACTGACTGACGCATTTCACTTAGGGGTGAGTCCCTATTGCCAGCTCCACCTCTGTAAGCCAGACATTGTGGTTGGGATAGTTGCTGGTGGACCGGTGCTCTTACGTGTCTTCAGCAATGTGAGTATGGTGTCCAACTTCTTGCCATGTGGATCAATGTGATCCATCAGAACAGGCTGTGTCCACACAGTTGAGTGTGAGTTGGTATGCAAAGAGATGTTCTGTTGTCACATGTGATGGGGACACTACTTTAGGCCTGCTAGCGATTTAGACATTTTTACACAGAGCCCCATTTAATACATGGACGTGGGGGTGCATTGGGGGGTTGCGAGATTGTTGTTCTTGGGCAATGAGGCCACAGCTATTTCACACGTTCACAGTCATCTAATTGGCCATGTGGGTCAGGGTCAAACATGTGCATTGATGTAATTTCCCAGGGTGTACCTTTTTGTGCAAACAATGTCCCTACATTCATCCATACTTTTATACTTGATTGAACATAGACATGACACATCTGTGTGATTTTGAATGTTTTATTCACATTCTGTGGAGTGTCGGAGCTGGAGCAGTACATGGCCATGCAAATCCCACATAACATGGTTGCCCAGTGGAGGGCCAACCAGAGTCCTTTGGGGAATGACAATTTAATCGGAAGGGGAAGAGTTCAGTCCGCAGCCTGATTGCTGTGTCATTGGTAACCAGTGCAGATATGGCAGTCCATGTCGGGGTCCAGGTGAATGTCGCAGAGTGTTTCGGGGGACAGTGGAAGGTGTTGTTCCCGGGCATGATGCAGAGGGCTGAACCAAGCAGGAACAGGCCATATGGCGGGGATGAATGCTACAACCTCCTTTCTCAAACAGAGTCATTGCCATCCACATCTTAGTCCTCTGATATGTCTTCTGTGTCAGGTGTGTCAGGTGTGTGTGGTGGTGTTATGGCTGCATCACTGTGTGCCACTGACACATCAGGTGGCGGAGGTGGTATGGCTGCATCACTGTATGCCACTGACACATCAGGGGGCGGAGGTGGTATGGCTGCATCACTGTGTGCCACTGACACATCAGGGGGCGGAGGTGGTATGGCTGCATCACTGTGTGCCACTGACGCATCAGGGGGCGGAGATGGTATGGCTGCATCACTGTGTGCCACTGACGCATCAGGGGGCGGAGATGTGTGTGTCAAAGTTCCTGCAGCAGTCATCTGGGAGAGGCTCTGTGGCACCAATGGCGAGATGATGTTCTGCAGGGCATGGAAGATCCCAGCTACATCTCGCTGGTGTACAGCCGTGGCAGCCATCCTTCCAGCCTGCATCCGCTCCATGTTCTCCATTGTCCTCCGCATCTGTGCCAACTCTGTGCTGCCATCGCTGGAGACTGTCTGACTAGACAGTCCTTGTATCCGAGTAATGGCTCCAGCGAGGTCAGCCAGGGATTGTTGTAGAGCATGGAACGGACTGTGGGTGTCCGTTAGGTACTGTAAGTGGTCCCTGATGGGACTCATGCACACACGTATGGCATCAAGTTTGGCTGCCATGAGGTCGAAACCCACCCGCACCTGTTCAGCCAGCCCCTTCTGGCAGTCTGACACACGGCGTTGGAATGCCATGTGTCTTTCCGTGAGGTGCTGTGAGCCAGCCATGGTGGTGGGTGCTTCCTGCTGTGTGGGCTGTGCAAGGGGTGGGGTCACCTCGATGCAGCTGGGCTGCCCTGCTCCTGGAGGTGGGGTGTGGAGGCTGTCCACGAGCCGTTGGAGGGTGTCTGAGCAGATGGCCAGGGGTTCCTCCTCATCATCACTGAAGAGATGTCTGGTCTGCTCTGCAGGAGGTGTTGATTGTCCCTCTGCAATGTAAAGGGGAGGTGCAGGTTAACAGTGTGTTCCATGTATGTTGACGCATTGTACATGTTTACATAAAGACTGCAGGACAATGTACATTGTGACTGTTTTGGATGAGCTGGCTATTTGATGGGGGGCAGTGGACATTTCGACTACATGACGGATGTGAGGTTGTACTCGTACATTATCATCTCACAGTTTCCTGCTATGCCAGATGTGATTGGCCAGTTTCTACGCACAAGCGGCACCAGTTGTGTCCTCTGTTCTGTAGTGAAAGTGTTGCACTCTGTACCACATTGTCGTCAATGTTGATGTGCTGTGATTGCTATGTGTGTGCGCTGCATTGTGGGAGAGTCGCCCCTGCAGCTCTGATTTAGCGGTCCCTTATCCCTTTGGGGCGGTGTGCCTTTGACATGTGTGCTTTTGAGGGGCTGAGATGTTGGCGACTTGGGTCATTTCTGCTCTTGGACGGTTTTTGTACTCTTGTGCATTGTTTGTCTGCAGATGTGTTGTTGACGTCAGGGGTTGTATGTGCACGTGGATGTGTCAGAGTGTGACCTGCTCCTTTGAGGATGTGGTCCACACTGGGCCACCTCAGTGTCGTGTCGTGCACCATGTCATGTATTTTGACTGCAGCCATGTTATTGGTCATGCAGTGTCACTTGCATTGTCAGTGTGGCTCACAGAGCCGCTGCTTTGCTGGATTCAGCACATGTGCATGGGTAGGTTGTGATATTGGTGATAGGGAGGGGGGCCCCTTTGTGCACATAGTGGACGGGGGCCTACTTGGTGTTTCTATGTGTGCTGCAGTGTGCCAAGGGTATCAGGGACATGTTCCACAATCATTGTGGGTGTGCAGTGTGCTACACATAATTGTGCATCTGTGCCATTGTGCCCATCTCCACCCGTCCCCCCAGTCCCTGGTCATTACTCACCCTGTTGCTGTTGGGTCAGGTCATGTCAGGCTGTGTCCGGACCCCCAACTCCTTGCACCGTCTCCACACTGATGACTGTGGCCACCATTTCCTCCAGCTCATCCAGCTCCTCCTGTGGCGCAGGACTCCCACCTCCAGTCGCCGTTGCTGCCTTCCGGTTGGCAGTGAGTTTCTGCTTGGTTTGGCTATTGACATCATGCCAGCGCCTCTTGACCTCCTCCATTGACCTCCTCAACACTCCGACTGCATTTATGTTGTTCATGATCGACTGCCATATTTCCGTTTGTATTGCCAATGACACAGTGGAGGTGACGAACAGTTGTTGGTAGTGTTCTATCACCTCCGTGACGATGATCCTGTTTTCCTGTGGACTGAACCGCGTCTTCCTCTTCCTCTTCTCCTTGCCCTTCCCCGACCCCGAGGTTTCTTGCTGGTCGTCTGTAGGGCTTGTGGGGTTCGCGTTGTCCTCTGCACTCGGTCCGGGTGCATCCATGGTGCTACGCAGTTTATTTCTTTTTTTTTCTGCTTTTATGGTGCATTTTCCCGCATGACGCGTGGGAATTGCAGGCCTGTCGCTGGTTATTGCAGATTTTTTTATCGCGGTTGGCCACATCGCAACTTTTTTCGCGTTCGTGTTTCGCGTTTTTTTGCCGTCACAGTAATTTTATCGCGGTCATTTGACGCGTTAGCGTGAGACTATCGCATGGTACCGCCGTGTTGAGAATACAACGTTAACACGGCGTTATTTTCCCGCAATGGACTGCGATGTGCAAAGTTACGTTAAGCTAAATTTGCGATAATTATCACGCGTTCTTGAGAATATCCCCCTATGTTTTAACAAGCACAAGGGTGACGAGGCGAGGGGTGTATGCATTTGTATAACGCAATATTACAAATATAATCATTGTTAAGTGATTGTGGCGTATAGTTATAATTCCATAGAATCAGACAATTGTATTAATTATATTTTTTATACGAATCAATGCTATTTTATTGCGTTGGAGCTATGATTTCTATATGACTGATAACTCCTAATCAAGTTTAAAAATGTTTAAGTATTGTAAAAACTACCTCTTTAGCTCTGAGGGGGTGCTGCAATGTAGGGATTTTTTAACTTGGAGTGGTGATAATCCCACCAGTTCTAGAAAAACATATGTCTCCAGGGAAGAGTAATAAATATTATAGTGGAAAATATTGCTGTATTGATTTCATGGCAAACTCAAACCTAGTTAAGTATTGTTATTGACGTTGCAATGAAACAAGTAAAAACATCAGAAAATGGTAAAACCGAAAATAAGACCAACTCAAATGTGGATTAAAAAAAGCTCTTAAAATAAAAAGATGAAGCTGCTTTTATTGCAGGTGAAAAAGAGTCAAGAAAATGTAAACACACAATGGCAAAGTGCACTTGATAGTAACGAATTATGGAAGTAATCGTAAAATTGTCAGTGGTCGAACCTCTGTCATAACAAATGTGGCTACTGGCACTCCTTTTTTTTTAGTTATGCTGGTGAACAAGAAGATGGCGGAACATGGCAAACCAGTGACTGGCCTAAAGGAGAGCCAGGAGGGCACAGATGCAGTACTATCCACAAAATAAGGAAGAATGTATCTGACAGGTGGAACAAAAAATATCCACCCTTTACATTTTGAAAATTCAGGCCATCCCAGTTAGTTGTGGCCATGTTAAAGAAATTGGCAGGACCATAACACCAAGCACACAAAATGGTGTGGCAGCACCACTCCTGTCAAGATCACCACCGACCCTATCTGGGTTATAATGTTTTTGAAAGCTCTGCAGAAGATACAAAGTGTTCTGGTGAACCAGACCCAACCTCTAGCTGTTGTCCATCAGGGAAGCACATAAACAACACCCCTAGTTTCCCAAAGGTGCTTAGTTTTGAGGAGGAAACTATGTATACTGCCACACGGTTTGTGTAAGTTTATTTCCACAAGGTATATGTCTCTACTTCTTCAATTGTTTTCGTTCGTGCAATACAAGTAGGTGAAGTATTTCAATACTCGAAGTTTGGCAGCCTATCTGTCAACCATGCAAGCACTTTTTCCTGTAGAAAGTGATGAAAACGGGCACCTTGTATGTAAATATTTGTGACAATTCCCATCAGAACTTTTCCTGTGGTACAGCAGTAAGACACCTACTCTCCAGATGGTACAAAATGCTTCCAGTATGTTGGATGAAGTAGGTGCTACCTACTCATCCTCATTAATCTTTTCAATTCTTGCTGAGTTTATTTGTTTGTGGAACGACCTTGGACATGGTTACTCCTTCCTTATTTAGACATCATTTATTCACATGGAAGCCTCTAGATCAGGTCATCTCACAATGTGAATTCTGAGGTTTGATTTTAGTACAGGTCCTGCCATGCAGATTATTTAATATATACATGGAGCTGCGGAGAGATCAGGGGTCAGGTCAGACATGTTTGTCCACCGTATGCTGATGAGACTAACTTTGCTTTAAAGTGGTTTCTTTGTCTGACGTCAATCAACTGGTGGTATGTTCAGTGACAAAAAACATACAAAACTTGCACACTTTCACTAAATTAGCACCTTGAAATCAGACCTTTTACTATTTTCTTTAGCCTTTTCTAAATTACCAGTTCAGAAATGTTTATCCATTTCTCTGAATCACGATGAAAGAAAGATGCAAAAATGGCCCTGTTCTCAGGAGAAGGAAGTATGCATTAAGCATTGTTTTCCTTGTGTCTAGCTTAGAATACACATATGATCCAGCCCAAACCAGCCTCTCAAACTTCAAAGCAATGGAAAGCAGTGATAAAGTCCTTTTCAAGTTTGATAAGCATCCAGAATTCAAGCCAGCTGCTCTCCTTTACAATGGGTTCTTGCTAGTCTTCTCTTATTTGAGACAATGAACTGGAGCATGACTCCAGAATAGTGATCACCTAAACCTGATGTGACCTATGCGGATCTAGTAGTACTTCGTGGACACCTGGAACTGACTGCTTCACTAAAATAGGACCATCCCTGAAGAGCATGTTCCCTGTCCTGACTGTTTCGCATCAGGGCCGGTCTGGGAACCCCAAAGCAGTCTTGGCAATTTTGTAAGACCAGCCCCCCCTCCCCCTCGGGGGGAGGAATGCAAGTGTGAAGCACTGCTACTTTTGACACTGGGGGCCTACATTGCAGCACCATTTCAAAACTGTCCCCCAGTAACAAAAAAACAGCCCCTTCTGCTGCAAAACCGGCCCCCACCCTTCCAGGAAAACGCCCAATGCCCACTACAGCAAGTCCGGCCCTGTTCCGCGTGCCGGCATGAAGATTGTCTTTGAGAAGAACCAATCCCACTTAAGGATGAGAGGCTGGGGGAAGAGATATACAGCACTCATACAAGTGAGCTGACCAGTAGGCCTTGACTGTGCCTGGTTAGCATGTTACTCTGCACCACTATAAACTTGTTGTAAATGCCTGCACTGCACCAGATAGTCACCCCAGCGCTATGCGGCCCTGCCTGGCATTGAGTCTAGCATGGACTGACCAACTGCATAAAGGTCCAGAAAACAGCTAGGTTTGTAACCCGATATCCAGAGAATGTCGAGACAGCCATGACTCAGTTGTGACCCATCAATCCGAGGTTATAAATATAATATTTGGAGTCAGGTAGACTTTCACCCCCATTCTCCAAAAGGGACTGCTCTATTAACACAGGGCAATTGATCTTTGTAATATGACCCATGTTCTTAAAAGATAGCAATATTTATGATAAATTAGACTTTACTCATAACAATAGACAAGCAAGAGTCTGAGCAGCACTTAAACAGATAAAACCATCTCAAGTTTTGGAGTCACCTACAACTAATTGGAGGCTAAGCTAGAACACCAGTAGACTTAAGCAAGTGAGATTTTTTGAACATGACTAAAAAGAGACAGAGAAACCAGTCCCAGTAGCTTCTCTTAACCACCTGGTGCTAACCATAATGTAAAAAGAACAATTGATGGATGGAATGCTGAACAATGTCAAACATTCACCCTAAGTGCCAATATCGGTGCCTAAATCCATCGTTTTTTTGCTTACCATGGCATTCCAGTTTGGACCCAGCCACATGCAAATCAGTCTTGACCCTGCTCTCCATGGGAACAGTCCAGTACTAACTACCAGGCCAGGTACTCCATGGACCAGAAACAACCATCCTGGGACCAGTTTCAGGGTCTCATCCCTCATCAGCCAAGCTAGCTTGACTCAAGTGGCATGGCAATCTTGGGACCCACGTCTGGGCATACCCGTCCCTCTCACGGTGACAAATGAAAAAGGACCAATTGATGGACGGAATGCTGAACAATGTCAAACATTCACCCCCAGTACAGAGATCAGGGCCTAAATCCATCATTATATCAACAATGACCTGATTGTACTCGAACACTTATATTCTGAAGGTCCTGTAGGCCAGGTAATCATATCTCTGTCCAACGGCTGGCATCTAATGAGTACCAATCTCAGCTGGACCCCAGTGTCCAAATTTCAGTGTTTGTCAATCTACCAACTTAATACCCCCACTAAATGGTGTGTACAGGGTAGAAAAAAGGGAAAGAAAAATAGGTGAAAGGTCAGAAAGTACCTCACGTAAGCATCACCATGAGAGCTGCTGGTAGGTACTCACCAGTTTGCTCACGTTTTTATCATCATTGGTGACTTGTGAGTGGAGCGAAGCCGGACTCGCGTTCATATGCGGTTGACGAATTGCAACTGCAGGAGTTTTTAGGGGTGTGATTTACGGTTGGAGAATACACCCCGAGGTGGTTTACCGGTATGAATGGCAATGGCAACTACCCGGCTCAGAACTATAGTGAGGTGAAGACCAGCCCGAGCCCTGATGAAATTGCCGCAAGGTATTTGGCAATGAAACATGTTGGCCTTTCCATAGCCAAAGTGGTCTACAACATTATATTTCCTTTTTAACCTGAGTGGGCTCACGGCATCCAGTAAAGTAGGCTTATTTGCCAGGAGTCCCAACTCATTTTAGCTTGGAGAAGCGAGTTTATGTTCTTTTTTCACTATGGGGTCTCAGAGGGACAGCACAAAATAGGACACTGTTTGTGCATTTGTTCACACCTTCCTTCCTTTTTATCTTCTTTCCTCACTTTCTAAATTTACATTTGACATATATTTTATTATTCACGGTCAAAGAAAGTCACCAATGATGATAAAAACGTGAGCAAACTGGTGAGTACCTACCAGCAGCTCTCATGGTAATGCTTACGTGAGGTACTTTCTGACCTTTCACCTATTTTTCTTTCCCTTTTTTCTACCCTGTACACACCATTTAGTGGGGGTATTAAGTTGGTAGATTGACAAACACTGAAATTTGGACACTGGGGTCCGGCTGTGATTGGTACTCTTTAGGTGCCAGCCGTTGGACAGAGATATGATTACCTGGCCTACAGGACCTTCAGAAAATAAGTGATCGAGCACAATCAGGTCATTGTTGATATAGTGTTATTATGAGTGGAGGGCGACCTGACTGATTATTCCCTCTTAAGCTGCTTATTGTTGATGATCCTAAATCCATCATCCCAGGATGCTTGTTTCCGTAAATAGGATTTGCGTTGTATGAAATTTGCAAAATATATCACAGTGTTTTATGCTATTTTGCAATTTCACATACTCTTGCCTGGAGGAGATTGGTTTGCACAGAAAATGCCTCACAAAGTGACATTTTCTGCTTAAACCAGCATTCTGGTGGTATATTGTGTGACATGAAGAATGTCTTTACGTGGAAAAATTCATGTGAGAACCCAGAATACATTTCAGGTTAACATAAATTTGCATAATGTTCAGAAAACTTCACAAGAAAAGAAGTATATAGTTTCACACTTCTAGTTTCTAAAAACGTAAACGGGCATTATTTTTCTGCAGGTTCAAAGAAATTTGGGGGACAAGCAACTGTGTGCCTAGTAAATGCAAAAAATGGGCAGAAAACAAATAGAGGGTGTTAGAAATGCGGGCCTCTAGTTGGCAATGGTTTGCACCTTTGTCTAAGTCGGTACCCTTGCTTCTAGTCAGGGTAAGGGCGTTACACCCTTAGACAACCCCTGCTCACCCCCTTGGTAACTTGGCACAAGCATACAGGCTTATCTCCAAGCCAGTGTGTAAAGCATTTGTACACACATACAGTAACACAGTGAAAACACTACAACACAATTTTAGAAAAATAGGAAATCTTTATCTAAACAAAACAAGACCAAAACGACAAAAATCTACCATACATATATCAAGATATAACCAAGAACAGGTTATTTATAAAAATAAAGATTCAATCAATCAGGGGTTTTGTATAGCGCAGCTACTCACCCGTAAGGGTCTCAAGGCACTGGGGGGGGGGGCTACGTAGGGTGCTGGGGTATCTGATGAGCCGGATCTTTAGGTCCTTCCTGAACTGGAGCAGAGTAGGCCTTTGCCGGAGGTGGAGGGGGAGGTCGTTCCAGGTCTTGGTTGCGAGGTAGAATAGGGACTTTCCACCCGTTCTGGTCTTGTAGATGCGTGGCATGGTGGCCAGAGAGAGGTCGGCTGATCAGAGGTTTCTCTTGGGTGCGTGGAAGGAGAGGTGGTTGTTTAGGTATGCTGGTCCGATGTTGTGGAGGGCCTTGTATGCGTGCGTGAGGAGCTTGAAGGTTATTCTTCTTTCGATGGGGAGCCAGTGGAGGTCGCGGAGGTGTTGGGTGATGTGGTTGTGGTGGGGGATATCTAGGATCAGTCTGGCTGTGGCGTTCTGGATGGTCTGGAGCTTGATAAGGAGTTTTTTGTTGATTCCAGCGTAGAGGGCATTGCCGTACTCCAATCTGCTAGTGATGAGGGCGTGTGTGACAGTTTTTCTGGATTCGGAGGGGATCCCTCTGAACATTTTCCGGAGCATGCGGAGGATGTTGAAGCAGGCCGAGGGTACGGTTTTGATCTGGCGGTTCATTGTGAGTGATGAGACCAGCATGATATTGAGGTTTCGTGCATGGTCTGTCGGGGTCGGGGGGTTTCCTAGGGCGGGGGGCAACAAGGTGTCATCCCATGCTGAGGGGGTGGAGCCAAGGATGAGGGCTAGTAGCAACAAATAGCTCCACCTGGGGCTATTACGACATAGTGACTGGTGAAAGTCCCAAGTATGGCGCCGACCGCAAGGTGCGCAGCGTCGGTCCCAGAGTCACATGGACCCCAAAGAACAGCACCTTTGCAAACGATAAAAACTCAGATGGTGCACGGCGTCGGGGAGGTGATGCTTCATTGGTGCCGGACGGCGTCGGTTCCTTATGACCACATGGTAGGTGAGGTGTAATTTCCTTACTGCGATGCAGGGGAGGGGAGGTGTCAGTTCCTTACTGTTGGCGGGGAGGTGACATCGACATGGCCTTAAGGCATCGGTTCCTTACGACAATGCAGGGTCGATGGATTTGTGAGGACACCCACGTCAGGTATTGGCTCTGCAATGATGAATCACCGGCGTCTGTGAAGTCAGGGCTGCGGTGCGAATCAGGGCAGTGCGTCGTGAGCGTCACGAACGGTGCCCTCGGCTCCGGTGCAGGCAGTGGCCTCGGTGACGGCATCAGAGTCGAAATGGTGCGGCATCGGCAGGCGTTGGGGCTGCGGTGCAAGTCGGGGCGGTGCGTCGTGCACTTCACGAGCGGTGCCCGCAGCTGCGTTGCAGGTTGTGGCGTCGCTCGCCGAAGTCAGTGTTGCTATTTCCCTCTGTGGCAGCTGAAACAGCAGTTCCAGATGCAGGAGAACGGGGGAGGAAAATCTTTGTGTCCCTGAGACTTCAGAACAGGAGGCAAGCTCTACACCAGGCCCTTGGAGATTTTCTTTAAGCAGGATATACAGCACAGTTCAGTCTTTGTCCTCTCTTGGCAGAAACATCCAGTGCAGGCCAACTCCACACAATACACAGCACAGGGGCAGTACTTCTCCTTCAGCTTTCCCAGCTTTTTTCCTTGGCAGAGGTTCCTCTTGAGTCCAGAAGTAATCTAAAGTCTGGGCCCCAATATTTATACCACATTTTCCTTTGTTCTTTTGTGGTAGAGAGTCTCTTAGCTCAGTCCAAACCAGCTCTGTCCTCTCTGGTTCAGCTTTCTGGCAGGAGGTGGAGACAGCATTGTGTAAGGCAGACCAGGCTTATTCAGGTGCAAGGAAATTCCTCCCACTACTCTAAATGCAGCCCAGGTCTATTCAGTCCAGCCCTGACTCATGCAGGAAAGGCAGGACACACCCCAACCCCCCCAGTGGCTGTCTACAGTGAATGTACATGCCCAGCCTCTGTCACTCTAAAGCCAGACAGTCAATACACAACCCAGCAGAGGCACACAGGATGGTTAAGCAAGAAAATGCCCACTTTCTAATAGTGGCATTTTCAAACCCACCATTTAAAAACCATCTTTACTAAAAGATGGGTAATTAAATTCTCAGTTCAGAGAGCCCGAACTCAATTTCTCAATCTTGTCCCAATGGGAAGTTATACTTGTAAGATGTTACAAAGTATCCCCCATTCTATCCTATGGGACAGATAGCCTGTCAATAGTGAAAAACGAAATTGGCAGTATTTCACTACAGGACCTGTCCTACCTTTCACCTACACTGAACCCTGTCCAGAGGGGTACCATGGTTCTACCAGAGGGGTGCCTAACATGTAACAAAAGGGAAGGTTTGGGCCTGGCAAGTGGGTATACTTGCCAGGTAGGCATGTCAGTTAAAAACTGTGCGCAGACAATGCAGTGCAAGGTATTAGACACCTTTGAAAGGCTGTTTGTTTGGGTGGCACAATCAGTGCTGCAGGCCCACTACCAGCATTTGCTTTACAGGCCCTGGGCACACACAGTGCACTGTACTAGGGACTTACTATCAAATCGAATAAGCCAATCATGGAAATGCCAATCCATAAACACAATTTACATAGGGAGCACTTGCACTTTGGCACTGATCAGCAGTGGCAAAGTGCCCAAAGCATCTAGACCAGGAAAACCGAAATCCAGCACACAGCAAAAATACAGGAGGCAGAGGCAAAAAGGCAGGGGAAAGTGCGCCAAGAATGCCAGGTCTAACACGTGTCCCTCCAGCTGAAAAGTGGCGAGAACTACCCACCCTCCCATCACAAAGGCGGAAGAATCTGGACAGACCATCAGCATTGGCGTGTTCTGTACCATGGCGGTGCTCCACCGTAAAGTCCACCCCCTGTAGGGAAATGGACCACCTCAACAGTTTTGGGATCTCACCCATCATCTGCATCTACCAACTGAGGGGCCTGTGGTCGGTCTGAACCCCGAAGTGAGTCCCAAACAAGTAGGGCCTCAGCTTCTTCAGTGGCCAGACCACTGCGAAAGCCTCACGCTCAATCGCACTCCACCTGTATTCCAAGGGAAGTAACCTCCTACTAATGGAGGCTACAGGTTGGTCTAGACCCTCATCGTTTTGTTGTGAGAGAACTGCCCCCACACCATGCTCCGAAGCATCTTTCTGCACAACAAATTCCTGTGAGAAGTTGGGTACCTTGAGCACGGGCGCCGTGCACATGGCAGATTTCAGGGCATCAAAAGTGGCCTGACAGGCGTCAGTCCAGATCACTTTCCTGGGCTGCTTCCTGGAAGTCAGCTCAGTCAAGGGGGCAACAATGGTGCCATATCCCTTGACCAACTCCTGCAATAACCAGTGAGACCAAAAAAGGCTCTCACCTCGGTCTGGGTCTTGAGGGGTTCCTAAGCCAGAATGGTGGCAATCTTAGGCTGTAGGGGCACCACCTGGCCACTTGCTACCTAGTGCCCTAAGTACACCACTGATCCCTGCCCGATCTGGCACTTACTGGCCTTGATCGCGAGGCCTGCTCTTTGCAGTGCCTTCAACCCTTCCCAGAGGTGTTGCAGATGTCCTTCCCAAGTGGAACTGAACACTGCGATGTCATCCAGGTAGGCGGCACTAAAATTCTCCAGTCCATCCAACAACTGGTTAACCAACCTCTGAAAGGTGGCAGGGGCATTCTTCAACCCAAAGGGCATCACCCGGAACTGGTAGTGCCCCTCTGGGGTTGAGAACGCAGACCTCTCTTTAGCCCCATCAGTCATGGCTATCTGCCAGCACCCAGACGTTAAGTCAAACGTGCTGAGGTACTTGGCAGCTCCCAAATGATCTATGAGATCATCAGCTCTGGAGAGGGGGTGGGCATCAGTCCTGGTGACAGAATTGAGCCCTCGGTAGTCCACACAGAACCAAAGTTCTAGGGTGGAACCGGGTGCTGCAGCCTTTGGGACCAAGACCACTGGGCTGGCCCAAGGGCTGTTTGAGGGCTCAATCACCCTTAGTGCCAACATCTTGGAAACCTCTTCCTTGATGCTGGCTTTGACCCGGTCAGTCAACCTGTAAATTTTGTGTTTAACAGGAGGACTGACCCCGGTGCCCACATCATGGACACACCACTGGGTGATACCGGGGGTTAGGTAGAACAGAGTGGCAAACTGCCCCAACAGTTGGTGACAGTCCCACTGCTGTTCAGGTGTCAGGGAGGGGGAGAGGTTTACACCGTCCACTGACCCATCATGTTCCTTAGCAGACGGGAGGTCAGGGATTCCATTATCTGTCGCTAGGAACATGTTCACTTCGGACCTCTCAAAGTGAGGTTTGAGGCCGTTCACGTTTAGGACCCGCAAAGGGTTTCTGGGAGACTGCAAGTCCACCAGATAGGTGACTTCACTCTTGCGCTCCACCACCTCAAAAGGCCCAGTCCACTTGTCCTGGAAAGCACAAGGCTCCACTGGGATATGACCCACACTTTCTGGCCAGACTGAAACTCAATCAGAGTGGCATTCTGATCATACCAGCGTTTTAGCTCCTCCTGGCTGGCTTCTCGATTCGCCTGATCGAGTTGTCTGAAGCGCTTAGTCTGGTTCCCGAAGGCCAGCATGTAGCTAACTACATCCTGGGGAGGTTTACTGGGAGCTTTCTCCCAGCCTTCTTTGACCAGACTCAGAGGTCCTCTTGCAGGATGCCCATACAGGAGTTCAAAGGGACTGAACCCTAAGGACTTCTGTGGTACTTCTCTGTGAGCAAACAGTAGGCATGGTAAGAGGACGCCCCACTTACGCCTCATGGGGTCTGCAAGACCCTAAATCATGCCCTTGAGGCGCCGGTTGAATCTTTCAACCATCCCATTAACTTGGGGGTGGTAAGGAGTGGTGAACTTATAGGTAACACCACACTCCTGCCACAAGGACGTCATATACTTGGATATGAAGTTTGTACCTCATTCGGATACCACCTCTCTGGGGATCCCCACATGGGAAAAGATCCCCATCAATGCCCGGCTCACCACAGGGGCCATCGTGGTCCTGAGAGGGATAGCCTTGGGGTACCGGGTGGCATGGTCCACCAAGACCAAGATGATCCTGTTGCCCATGGCTGTCTTGGGGTCCAGTGGCCCCACAATGTCAATACCGACCCTCTCAAAGGGGTGCTGACTACAGGAAGAGGTTGGAGAGGAGCCTTGCACTTCCTCCGACAGTTACCACTTGCCTGGCAAGTCTGGCAAAACCTACAATGAGTATCAGAGTTCTTGCACATTTGGGGCCAATAGAAGTGGGTGACAATCCTTTCAAAGGTCCTGTCCTGCCCCAAATGTCCTGCCAAAGGTACATCATGAGCCAGACCCAGTAGGAAGGCTCTGAAGTGCTGGGGTACCACCAGCACATGGGCTGACCCAGGCTCAGCAACCTTAGGCTTGCTATACAGGAGACCATTCTCCCAATAAATCCAATGTGACCCAGACTGATCACCAGCTGCCTGGTTTGCAGCCTACCACCGCAAACCAACAAGAGAAGGGCATTCCTGCTGCACCTTGCAGAAATCCTCCCCGGTGGGACCCCCTTCCTGCTGCCAATGGGTCAGCTCAGGCAGGTCTCCCAGTTCGGCCACTTGCTACCCTTACGTTCCAGGGCATCCACCTCAAGGTCTGCCTCCTCCTGGACCGTGGGTAATTCGGGGGCCGGTTTCCCACGCCCCTGCCTCTTCTCTTTCTGACAGGCACCTGGGCCAATCTTTCAGGCCCCAGGTCCTCTTGATCACCCTTACCAGCTGCCTTCGACCAAGTGGTAATCTCACAAGGAGGGACAGGGGCTTAGTAGGTCCAGCATACAGGCCCCATGGGATTATGATACAACAAGAAAGTACGCTCTTCCTATGGGCGAAGTGGGGAGTGCGACAGGCCAAGAATGTTGTGTCAGTTATGGACAGGTGCTAGATAGGACAATACGTGATTGTACAGGAATAGCTCCAATAAGGAGCAAGGGCCCTCACACACCCAGAGGGGGGTCATGCTTCATCATAGGGCAGCTCCTCGTTGGGCCGGCGCTGCAATGCCCAACGGGTCCGGCAGGGGGGCTCTTTGCTGGGACGGCCGGCCATGGGTAGGCCCTGCACTAGGAGCAACCCGGACTAAGTTGGTCTCTCTCTCACTTTCTTGTTTTATCATTGACCAAATGGTCACACATGCCCACTCAAGCAGATCCAGCATTTCCAGATGAGACCTGTGTTCCACCTTCTCCCATGGGGAACTCTCCAGGTCATTACCAAGCAGACAGTCAACAGGCATGGCTGGTCTCACATCGACTTTCAAGGTACCTGAGACCTCCCCCACTCAAAGGGAACCTGTGCCACTTTACAGACGCACTCTGAGTTGTCAGCTACAACTACTGGGTCAAGTACGTTGGGGATCACCTGCTCTTCACACAACAGCTGACAAATGACAGCTGTCACACTGGCTCCAGTGTCTCTCAGAGCCTCCACCCTATGGCCATTATTGATCACCCACTGCCTGTATTACTTAGTGTTTGTGGGCCGGCGGGTCCTTGGGACCATCTCACTGCCCCCTAGTGAGACAAGGGTCAATTCTGCTGGCTCCCACCCACCCTGTGGGTCCAAATCCTCCCCCAGCGCTACACTAATCAACCCACGGGGTGGTGCACCAATGGGTGTAGGTGTAGGCTTGGGACACTTAGGATCCCCAATGAGGTGACCCACTTGTTCACAAGCAAAACATTTGCGGGGACCCTTCTCTGCAGGCTTCGCTGAAGAGAACCATGGTTTCTTACCACCAGGGAGCTGGGAACCTTTCCCTTGGGAACTAGATTGGGGCCCTTTCTGGAACTCCTTCTGTTTACCCTTGTCCCCCTCACTCTTTTGCTGGTGACCCTGCCCACCCTTGGCTGAGTCTCCCACATACCCCTTGTGGACCCTGGTGCTGACACAGTGGTCCACCTCCACAGCAAGCTTCCTGGGTCAGTCAGCTTACTGTCAATCAAGTGCTGGCGTAGCTCTGGAAAACTATTAGCAGACAAGTACTCCCATGCCATCAAATCATAGAGCCCCTTAAAATCAGTTACCAGGCTACCCTTCACCCAATGATCTGATACTCTGCAAAAGGAAGCAACATACTCAACCCAAGTGTGTGATTCAAGTTTCTTACGGGCCCTGAACTTCTGTTTATACAGTTCTGGAGTCAACCCATACCTTCTGATCAAGGCCTCCTTCATAAGAGTATAAACCATTTTATCCTCCTCTGGTAAAGCTAGCAACATGTCCCCCCCCGTCTGCAGTGAAGCAGCTCCACAACCCCGCTCCCCAATCTCTCTCAGGGACCCTGTGGGATCTCATTGCTACCTCATACCTCTTGAACCACTGACTAATGTCATCACTTATCAAAAAATGTTTGATCACTTCCTTAGGAATATACACCCTCCCTTCCACATGCACTGGAGACAAGCTGCCACCATTGGAACTGGGCTCTGCACTCTTGGCTTTTATGTCCGGCTCCTTCAAACTTCTCTCATGCTCTAAGAGCATCTTCGTTTCCTCCATGGAAAGTTTCTGCCTCTCCAATTCCAATTTCTTTTTCTCCATGTCACTCTCTCTCCCCAGCTTAAGTTTTGCAAGCTCAAACTCATAGACTCTGCTTCTCTCTCTGCCTTCTAGCTCCTCTGGAAACAACCCCTTTGAAGATACACTGCTGCCCTCTCTAGTTGGCAATGGTTTGCACCTTTGTCCAAGTAGGGACCCGTGGTTCTAGTCAGGGTAAGGGAGTTACGCCCTTAGACAATCCCTGCTCACCCCCTTGGTAGCTTGGCACAAGCAGACTGGCTTAGCTCAGAGGCAGTGTGTAAAGCATTTGTGCACACATACAGTAACACAGTGAAAACACTACAAATGAACACCACACCAGTTTAGAAAAATAACCAATATTTATCTAAACAAAACAAGACCAAAATGACAAACAACCACCATACATATATCAAGATATCACCAAAAATAGGTTATTCATAAAAATAAAGCTTGTAGCAACAAATAGCTCCAACTTGGGCTATTACAACGTCGTGACTGGTGAAAGTCCCAAAGTACAGTGCCGACCGCAAGCAGCGCGGCGTCGGGCCCGGAGTAATACGGACCCCAAAGTACCTTGGCAAATGATGAAAAGATGGTGCAAGACGTCGGGGAGGTGATGGGTCGTTGGGGCCAGGCGGCGACGGTTCCTTATGACCACAGGGGAGGCGAGGTATCGGTTCCTTACTGCGATGCAGGGAAGGTGAGGCGTCGGTTCCTTTCTGTTGCCGGGGAGGTGACGTTGCGGTGGCATTAAGGCATCAGTTCCTTACGAAGATGCAGGGTCGATGGATTTGGGAGGTCACCCACGTCAGGTATCCGCGACGATGAAGCACCGGTGTTGGAGAGGTCGGGGCTGCGATGCGAGACGGGCGGTGCGTCATAAGTGACACAGGCGGTGCCCTCAGCTCCAGTGCAGGCAGCGGCCTCAGTGACGGCATCAGAATCGATACGGTGTGGCGTCGGCAGATGGCTGAACTGCGGTGCAAGTTGGGGCAGTGCGTCATACACTTCACGAGCGGTGCCCACGGCTTTGTTGCAGGTCGCGGCATCGCTCACCGGCATTGGTGTTGCTATTTCCCTCTGTGGCAGCTGAAACAGCAGTTCCAGATGCAGGAGAACACAGGGAGTGAAGTATCTGTGTCCCTGATACTTCAGAACAGGAGGCAAGCTCTACACCAGGCCCTTCGAGATCTTCTTCAAGCAGGATACATAGCACAGTTCAGTCTTTGTCCTCTCCTAGGCAGAAACAACCACTGCAGGCCAACCCACACAGCACAGGGGCAGTACTTCTCCTTCAGCTTTCCCAGCTTTTCTCCTTGGCAGAGGTTCCACTTGAGTCCAGAAGTAATCTAAATTTCTGGGGTCAAATTTCTCCCACTACTCTAAATGCAGCCCAGGTCTATTCAGCCCAGCCCTGACTCATCCAGGAAAGGCAGGACACACCTCAACTCCCCAGTGGCTGTCTACAGTGAATGCACATCCCCAGCCCCTGTCACTCCAAAGTCAGACAGTCAATCCACAACCCAGCATAGTCACACAGGATGGTTAAGCAAGAAAATGCCCACTTTCTAATAGTGGCATTTTCAAACCCACAATTTAAAAAACCATAAGCCGCCCCTGGGAGAGGAAAAACAGCACCTGTAAAAATAAGGTGCATTTTTACAGGTGCTGTTTTTCCTCTCCCGGTTAATAGGAGCCACATAGGCCCTCGCATAACTCCAGCCTCTCATCAGGGGCGGCTTATGGTAATCTACCACTTTCTACCATTATATAACATACATTATTTGATCTTTATAACACCATATATAAATTTTTTTAAATCATTTTCATGCTCTTCCCTAGATCCCCTCACCCACCCTCACACCACAGTCCTGATGAAGACCCCGGCATAAGGATTTGAATAACCTACGGATATATTGGGGTCGAAACGTCGACATTTTTTATCAAGCCAGTTTTAACACCAGAGATTTAGTACTGTGTTAACTATTACCATGGCGATACGAGTTATTTTGTGCATATTGTGATTAATAGGCTCGATCAAGGAGCCACATGTCTTTTGAGTAGTATATTGTTTTGTTTTGATGCAAACTACATTCTTGAAGTCACTACCCTTACCTCACCTGAATCACCTTCACTCCACTTTCCCCTTTTTTCCTTCTCCCACCTAGGGATATCATTGTATATAATATGAATTATGTCAATAACAGACTAATGCTCAGTGTGAATTAAACACTAGGAGCAACAAATACCTTGTTTCTCAAATTTTTTATAATCACGTTGTAATTTTGGACTTTGAATTGTATGGTCGTTTTCTTGGACCACTGTTCTTATGTACTGTCCTTTACCCAGGTCCCAGAGACTAGTATTGGGTTTACCCTTCTTAGGTAACTAAGGAAAGAGAATAGGCATACTGTGTTCTTAGCAAGAGTGATAGGTGTGTTCCATTTTCCCCAGTCTCACGAAATCAGTCAATCAATCAGGGGTTTGTATAGCACAGCTATTCAACCGTGAGGGTCTCAAGATGCTGAGGAGTGGGGGAGGGGGCTGCTAATCCGTCTGGTTGTGGTTGTTCAGTCGAAGAGCCAGGTCTTGAGGTCCTTCCTGAATTGGGTCAAGAAAGCAGATTGCCTGAGGTGGAGGGGCAGGGTGTTCCAGGTCTTCGCGGCAAGGTAGGAGAAGGATCTTCCTCCGGTTCAGGTCTTGTGGATCCGTGAGACAGAGACCAGGGTGAGTTGGGTGGAGCGGAGGTGTCTGGCGGATATGTGGAATGCGAGGCGGTGGTTCAGATAATCTGTTCCTGTGTCGTGGAGAGCTTTGCAGGCATGTGCGAGGATACCCTTGCTTCATTAATCCCATTGGCTGCACTTGTCGTCTGCTGGGTCTCCCATACATTAGTAATGCTCAAGTCTGTGCTGGTGTTTTAGAAGTGGTAGGGGGGGCAAAACAAATCTGATATCCTAGCAGCATATTTGTAGGTCCCCAGGGTTCATGAAACTACAAGTGGGGGAAGTCAATACGCAGACATCTGCAGTTATTAAATTAGTGATGCAATGGAGAGCAGCAACTATTTTTGACTAAGCTGTACCTCCTGGAACCTCTATTACAATTCCTTTTTGCCAGTTATCTCAGTGGAGACACCCTGTTCATGGTCCCTCTGCCTCATTTAGAGGCTGTACATTTTATTGGTTCCAGAGACCGGAGCAGGCTCCCCTCTTGGAAACACTTGGTGCGCCACACAACCATCGCACAACCACCAGCTGACACAGCATCAAATAGCTTGTTCTGTTAGGGCAGACATGTTTTTTCCTGTCTGGCTTCTGCCAGGCAGAACATGGTGGCAGCAAGCAGGAAAAAATGAACAAATTCCTAGAGGTGCTGGGAAAAAATGTCTCATCATGCCAGGAACCTTAATTTTTCATATTCCAATAGGAACGTCTTTGTTATATTGTTGTTGGAAAAAGTAAAAAAATGCCCGCCTCTCCCTGGAGCCCTCATGGCATGCTAACCACCGAGCATCATAACGTTTTGGTGAAACTGTTTCCTCTAACTCTTTGGAAGCACTTTCATTGAAAAATCTCCACTGACCTAGTAGGGACTCCTAATATGGCAGAAGGGCTGCTCAAGGACATCAGAGGCTCTGTCTCCAGCACCCCAGCATCTCAATGAGGCTGAATGTTTTTGTCAACCAGCATTTGCATTAGGCATGAAGCGTACAGTGGTAGTGTCATAGAATAGAACATGTACTTGTAAGGTAATACTAATGCAGAAAAACGGTTATGGCTTAAGATTCGCCTGCACACTGTTTGTCCTGAGTGTCTAAATTGTGCTCACTCTTCAGGTCAACCGTAAAAAAAAAACATTTTACCGATCTTTTTTGAATAAAGAAAACAGAAAAACAATCAGAATGTGAAAAACAATTCTCTTCATTCTATTCTAAAGTATTGGTTTTGCTGTCACGTGCATGTTTTGAATATTATATAAATTAAAAACAATCAGAATGTGAAAAACAATTCTCTTCATTCTATTCTAAAGTATTGGTTTTGCTGTCACGTGCATGTTTTGAATATTATATAAATTTCGGAAGTTAAACTCTTATGTTTATGAATTTTGTGCTCCTCAACTTGTGTGATTATATGTTCTTGTAAGATGCTAGATCAAGGTTATGATCAGGTGCATCAAATATAGAAATCAAAATAGAAACTATAAATACAGTCTTACTGGGACATTTGTAGTGTTCCATGTTCTTCACCCTTGCGTTTTGCACCCACTGCCATAAACAAGAAACAATGTTTACTTAGTGCCCTTTTCTTTTTGGTCATCACAGAAACTGATTTGGACCCTAGTGATAGTGAAAAAATGTGCAGAAACACCTTTTTTGCTCTTGTTGTTTTCCCACAGATTTAGAGCTGATTTTACATTGGGCTACTTGCATTTCACATTCAAAATCAGCACCCGTATTTGGCTGGTGGAAACTCGGGAGACCAAATGGGAACAATTCAGAAATCACACATATAAAATGGGCTCAAAACCTGTTTGGGCACTCTCGTACCCCAAATTGAGAACAAAAACAATGCACCCATACAGCACAAATGTAATTTCAACAATGATGTTGTTTCATTTGAAATCACTTCAGTGCTATTTGTATTTGTATTTATAGAGCGCACCAATCATCCCAAGGGATATGCTATGTATAAGTACTGCTTTTTATTATTGTTTATTCAGTTTTCAAGCTAGAATCGTATTCATATGGGCCAAAACTGTCCTACCTTGCTATGTAAATGTTTAGCCTGCCACCTTTTTATGTTAGTGGCAGAATCCTTTAATCATGTTTGGATTCTCCAGACTTGAAAATTGATTTCACATTCAATCCTTTAAGCTATCACAGTTTACAAGATCCGCGGATTTACCATTGATCCAGTAGGCCTCATTAGAGAGGCCTAGTAAGGTGTGCCCTCTGCTCTAACGCCTGTTTGTACAGGAGTGGCAATTATAAGTTTGCTGAAGTTTACTGCACTTGATAATCATCAGGTGCAGCGAAATCCTACCCCCGGATTTAAATGTCAGCAGCTCAAACCTGCTGAGATTTAACAGGTAAAAAGAATGCCCTGTAAAATGTGGATTTTGGTGCAGAAAGCCACGTTATCCTAACTCAAGGGAGGATACTTGGGGGGGGGGGGGGGGAAACATGAGACTCGTAACAAGTCCAGACAAGGAGACGTGCACTGCCTTTATGCAGATTCCTATCAATGAAACGTTGTACTTTTTAAACACCGGCTTGTACCGGGATGTTGTTGTGTACATCAGCGCAGTTACGTTTTAGCGCTCCTCAGGGCTACCTTTGGCTCCTCACATCCTTTTGTTCCCCGAGCCAATCATAATATATCAGAAACGTTCGAGATTTCCCATCCCAGACCTGGCAATAGCTCTTTGGCCCAGTCTCCTGGTGCTGTTTTCTTTAGGAAGTCCAGCGCGAGCTGGTCTCTTTGCGCGAGCGTCATTCCATGAATGAGAACAAACGCCCCGCCCATCACACCTTTGGAACTTTGTCATGTCGAGTTCACTTCCTCTTAAATTAATAGCCCTGGATGGAACGTGGCCACATAACCTTTATTGTCTTACGCCATTCTTTGTTTGGATTGCAGGACCTAATCGGGTCGCCCTGGTACAAAGCGAAGGTTAGTACCGGCGTTTTAAATGTGGCTCACCGCATGATTCGATGGGAAGGATTAAAAATAACCATATTATGGGAACCCTGTTCACTCGGCGTGTTTGACATGGATTGTTTTTCACTTTTCCTTCATTCTTGTCGCGTCTTATTATTTTAAGAAATGAACTGCAACCCCAGCCAAGTTTCCTGGAGCACGTGTAGAGTATTTGAATGAGACGCTACAAAAGTCTAGGGTTACTTACTTTCCACGTGTAAACTGCTGACTCCATCCCTGTAAAATAAACACAGAAATCATTTCTACGCACATACTTGATTTCACTCAGATTTACAACTGAATAATCATCAAGTAAGTCACTATAGGTCTTTCAGGGGTTATGTTCATGCACAATGTATATATATGCAGTAAGGAAGTCCACGCAGGAAGGATAAAATTCAAGAAGCTTTATTGAAGATAGTTACATGTAGATAGTTCCAGAACAGCTACAATATATTTATACATTACACTTATGCAGCATTTTGCTTCCTTGTAAATACGGGCTGCTCATTGGATTACTTTAAACATTACAGGGGCCATTGCTCTCATTTTTAGGTGTGGCTTTGCAGTGCAGTTGTTCCCAGACTTTATGTAATCAACAGAAAAACAGCTCTAAAAAGCACTGCCTACAGAAGAGTTTGTCTCAGCCCACACAGTTGATCTTCCTCCATACATGATTTGACTAGACAGAAGTTGTGTGTTTCTGCTTAAAAAGAGTGCTTGTACTGACCAGATTAGGGCTACATTGGTTCGGTTGATCTAGTCCGTAGTCCAGGTTGGTTCATTAAGAAAAGTTATATCAGATTCCATAGACCTGATCAGTTTATTTTGCATAGTTATGACAAAAGTAGTAGAGCTGAATTATTTATTGTGAAAAGCATATGTTAAAGCCAATAGGCCGTTATGGTTGGATTGTTATTGCGCTTTGTTTAAGCCGATTGACACATATTTTCTAACAGGGATTCCTACTCATTACGCTGCCTAAGATATAGTTCCAGTGCTCACAACTGGTATGGAGATTGTTAACACAGATCCAGGTCAGATACAGCAGAAAGAGGCTTTACATGGTGCAACCCCATGACCAATACAGTAGGAAGGGTTATCAGATTGTGAACACTCAGACAAATATTATACAACAGGGTTTTACTATGAACTCCTTGCCAAAAACCATATGAAGTGGCTTTACATTGTGAACTCACTCTCAACTAAGATTGCAAACGGTTTTTACTAGTGAATGTGAAAATCATGGCAAACCCTATAAGATAAGGCTTTACAATGTGAACTTGACAAATAGGAACATGTTTAGCACTGAGGTCCATTTTTAGGTCTGGCCACAGTAAATGCTTGGCGTGATAAGAGAAAGACTTAGGGGCTAATTACTATGTCGGGCGGACTTGAGTTTGCCCGACACCGTCTTGGTCCTGGGACCGACTGACGTCTTGTCGGCAGTCCTGTCCGCCTATTTAGGATGCGACCGAACACTGTTCGGTCGCCATCCTACATTTCCCTATGGAAGCATGCATTACGGCCGTAAACATGCAGTAATACATGCTCCCATAGGGAAATGGGAGGTGCAGTTCATCCCTGCACCTCGTGGCAGGCACCTCAAGGTGCCTGCCACGGGGTGCAGGGATCAACAAGGGGGCACCATAAGTGCCCCCTCGGCCCCCAACCAGAGGCCGCTCACCCAAGGGGGCCCTGCTGGGGGCCCCCAAACACGCTTTCCAAGGGCAGAAAGGCTGGCCCTTTGGGATTACGAGCCGGTTCTGACTGGCCGATGGGCTCCTTGAGCCCGTCGGAAGCCATCCAGAATGACCGGCCGGTTTACTGTCTGACCGGCAGCATTGTAATGCGGCGTTCGGAAAGTAAACCGAGGGGCCAATTACGATGCAGGTCGGAGCCTTTACGGGCGGCATTGTAATCAGCCCCTAAATTTTAATGTGAATGTATACTTTGAGTCTGTCTATAATGTTGGATGGGTCTCCTTAGGCAGAGGCCGAAAGGTCATGTTTATGTACAAGTTAAAGTCAATATGCTTACTTTATTGAATTTTAAATGAAATCTTGCGTTTGTCATTTCACTTATAGTATTTAGTTGTGCGTGCATTAAAGTACCTTTCCCTCACAAAGAAAAGGTACTGGCTGGGCAGTGAATTATTGGGTGCTAATCTTGCTTGTTTTTGTACTGTGCATTTCTAGCCCACAGCACCTCCCTGAGTCAGCCTTGGACTGGTCTGCCTAGTTGCCCTTGAAGACAATCTTGAAAAGGGGCATTTGGTAACCAGTTTTAGGGACTGAGGAACAGAGACCCTTGGACACCAGAGGTGAAAGAACTCCATTGACACAACTGAGGCTTGTAACTTCTGACTGCCCCCAGACATCCTGAACCGAATTTCTCAAATGCGTTTGGAAGGAGTCCTACAATGTGAACTCTCTGACTTATAAAATAGGGAGGGATTACACCTTGTGAAGTATGTGACACATACAATATGAAGGGGTATTACATTGTCAGCTCTCCCAAGAGCAATAGGACCGGGTTTAGGTTATTGCTCATTTTTTGTTCAGCCACAATAAATGCTTAGTGTCTTCAGCAGGAAACTTAATGTTCATGTCAATGTGTACTTTAGGTGTACCTAAAACTTTTGATTGGTCTCTCTCGGCAGAGGCCACACAGTCATGTTTATGTTCATGTTACAGACAATAGGCCTACTTTAATGATTTTTAAATGTAATGACAAAGGCACTAGCCCTCATATTTTACCTTGTCAATGATTTGACAAAGCCTGTCGGCCTAACCTTGGTGGTTGTGAAATGTTTTGTGTGTTGGCATAGGCCATATAGTGGCATTGCTGGTTTTAGATTAAGAGCATTTTGATGCAAAATTTGTTCCCTGGTACCACACAGATACCTGGAAGAGAATAGGGCTGTATTACACAAAATGCCCCTGGGGCACGACGGGTGTTTGCGCCTGATTTACGCACCCCCAGAGCACTTTGGTGTTAGAGAAGGGGCTGCAGATGCTTGTGCGGCCCCTTCTGTAATACCGATTGTGCTGGCACACATAGAGCACCAGCGCTAACTTCAGGGGGCATTCCTTCATTTGCATGGAGGCGTGCCCATGCAAATGAGGGAATCCCTTTGCCTCTGCTCCCGCTCTGTATTACAGACGCAGGCGCAGAGGCAAAGAAGCACTCAGGAGGCGCAGTGACATTGCACCACCTAAAAGGTGAACCACTGTCAGTGCGCCCCCTGAGAGCAGCCCTCTGGAGGGGGTAAAGAAGGTCCTATGGACCCCCAAAACATCCCCTTGCAGGCAGGTGCAGTCACTGACTGCACCCGCCTGCAAGAGGATCTCCAATCCCCTTTAAAAGAGCAGGCTGCCTGCACTGTGAAAATACAGAGGGGCTTCAAAGCAGTTGCTCCGTTTTTCACATGAATGTGCTGCCCCTAGGGCAGCGCAAGTTCACGGCTGCCCTGAGGGCCGCGCATGCATCATAATACAGCACATTTCCCTTCATTGTGCTGGGTGCACCTTTGCCCAGTGCAATGAAGGAAAAGTGCCACATGTATAATGCGGCCCTTGATGTACAAGCTCAATTGCCTCCTTGTGATATTTCTTTGTGGAACACGATTTGTACCCAGTGAGTCTGCTTGGCCCCTTTTGAATGAGTTTCAATTTGCAATATACTTGAAATCTTGTACATATTTGTAATTTTGTGCATCATATGCAGCCGTATCTTAATTTCTGTACTTTTCTTTTTGAAAGAGGCACTAACTGCACATTGATTTATTGTTATTTTTGTGTGTTGCTGATTTTTTATTTTCTATCCCACATCACCTCCCTGAGCCAGCATTGAACTGCTCTTCCTCTAAAAGGAGTTGTTGATCCCTAGTTTGAGGGAAAGAGGTAGGGAGGCTCAGGACACAAAAGAAGAAATACCCTCCTTGACACAGATGGGTTCCAGTAACTATTGAATGCCCTGGTATATCCCGAACCATATTTCTCAAATTCAATAGGAAGGGGGTTTACATTGTGAACTCTGTAACACATACAATAGGAAGTTGGTTGACATTTTGAACTCCTTGTCTAAAACCTTAGGAAAAGATTTAATATTATGAACTAAGTCACCGAGACAATGGGAAAAGGGGTTTATTTTCATTCTGACCTCTCTGGCAACTGCAATATGAAGGATGTTGTCAAGTCTAACAAATTTAATGAGGACATGCTTTACAATGTGAATTCTGTGACAACTTCAATAGAAAGAGATCTACATTATGAACTCTCTGACAAATACATGAATGGGGTTTTAAATGTGAACTCGGTGAGAAACACTACTTGAGGGGATTTTACATTGTTAATATCTGATAAATACAATAACAAGAATATTTATATTATAAACTCTTTGACAAATTCAATACATAAGACCCATATGCCCCTTTTCTTGGTCTAACACCAAATAAGGGCGAGATTTTGGGTTTAAGACAATGTATACATTGAGTCTTACTAAAAGATGTGTCTCTCTAGGAAGAAACAATGTGCTTATGCTTATTTAATGTAATATTAAAGCCAACAGGCTTGGTTTATTGATTATTAAATGTGGTGACAAAGGCAATAGGCCTTTCACAATGTGAACAACTTAAAAAGCCTGCAGGTTTAACCTTTTTAATTGTGAAAAGCCTCATGATTTCTGTCACGAGGAGCAGTGCTGTTTTTTAGGATAAGAGCTAGCCTGCTGGTGTGCAATTGTCATGCGGTACCTCACAGATAATAGAAGCAGACTCCAAATAAAGAGTTAATTGCCCATTGTGATGTTTCTTTAGGGTACATGATTTACATCTTGCATAATCTGCAAGGCCCCTAAAGGTGGGTTTCCAATTTGTGATTCCACCTGAAATTTTATTAATATTTTGATTTTGATCACAGCATTTAGTTTAGTATATACATTAAAATACTTTTCCTTTTTAAAGAAAAAACATTGGTTCACTATTGAATTATTGTGTGGTATTTTTGTGTGCTGTTCAATTCTGAGTTTCTAGCATACACTACCTCCCAGAGTCAGCTTTGGACTGCTCTACCTCTTTGCCCCTTGAAAATCAATTTTTATATTATCAACCCTTCAATAAATGCAATAGGAAGTGGCTTTACATTGTTAATGCTCTGAAAATGCAAGAAGAAATGTTTTTTCACACTCAGAACCCTGTAGCATCTGCAATAGGAAGTACTTCGGGTTGTGCACTCTTTGACAAACACCATATGGAGGGTGATATATTATGATACATTCTGATGCAGATATGTAGTTCAAGTGGTGCTAGCAATGTAACATTTTCATTGTGTTCATTTGTAATTTTAGTTTTGTATGAATTAAAGTACATTATATTAAAAATAAAAACACCGGACATTGATTTGTTAAAATTATTGTGCACTTTGTAGAGTTTTTAAACATTTATGTAAGCAATTTGCTTCAATTCATTCCTTTGGCTTTACTTTTTAAATCTTCACTGTTCCTGAACAAAGTGGTAGTAACTCTGACCTTCTCCTTAAACCTCAGTAATGTTTTGCTTCAGTTACATGTTGGATGACCAGTAACCTTTTAAAGTTGAAGGAAAATAAAACGGAGGTGTTTGTTCTAAGGGAACATCCTTAGACCCAGACTTATTTTGGCAGTCAATTTCTTTTGGTTCAGCGTGTGCCTCTGCTACTATCACCACAAATGTTAGTGTTACTATCAATGCTGATTTTACCTTCTGCCGGCATGTCAATAAGATCACTTCTACACGTTGCTCTCTTTTGAAGAGTTTAAGAAAAATTCTTCTTTGCCTCTAAGTTGAGGGGAACCGGTTGGTGATTGAGGCACCTATCTCATCCCATTTGGATTATAGAATGCAGTCTTGCTTTGCTTGCCTAAATTTCTTACCTGTTGCATTCAGATTGTGCAAAATGCAGCTGCCACATTTGTTACTTAATTAACTCAGTACACTTCTGCTAAACCCCAGTTGGACTTGTTTAAGACACGTTGTATAGTGCTCAAGGAACTTGCTGACATTGTCCTGAGTATCTCAAATCTCAGTGTCAGCCCTACATGCCCTCTGACTTGCTACATTCCTCTTCTCATGCACTCTTGGTTGTGCCCATGTTCCATTGCACCAGAGTAAGCATATGCTTTTTCTTGGTCCTGGCTCCTATTCCCAGTACACCAGAGGTAAAACATGCTGTCCATGTGAGTGCAGTGTGAACAGTATGCCTATTGGAGTGAAGAGTGCAACATATTAAAGCCAGATCTGTTTGCATTGCCAATGCTTGTTTGGGTATCCGACTGGCCTAAAAAGTACTTCGCTTTGATGCGCATTTCATCTTTTTCCCTATATTGGTATTCTTAGCCAGAGAGCCAAGCAGCAGCAGACCCCCTTCCCTCCTCAGGCACTAACTTCAACCTTAGGCTCAGGCCAGAGTTTTGATGGAAAATGTCAATGCTGCTCATGGCCGAAGCTGCAGGACAATTGTAAAATATTCAGAGCTAAAATCATATACTGTTTACAACACACTTGGTTTCCTTGCGATCAGAAACCAATTGTGAATTGCAAAGCTTCTGCTTGTTTGCAACGTTATAATGGGAAGTTGATTTAGGGTCAGATTAAAGTAATTAGAATTCTTGCAGCATCACACCCACCTACTGCTGTTCCTAGGATGACTGAGTTTTGACCACATGCAGAGCCTTTGTTTTGAGACCATCCTACACTCCTTCCCATCTTGAAGTCAGTGCCATCCTGTGCAGATCTTCTAACACCCATCTGTCTGAAGAATCAGCAACCTGATAAAAATATCCCTTGTTAAAGAACCTTTCCTGGTGAGAATGATAATCCTTGAATCTAGCAAAAAAAAAACAATAGTGTCCAGAAGAGCACTCAATTGTGGATACACATAGTTGCCAAGTTTCCCAGGTCCATGGGATGTGCGGCTCAAGTCCAGCTTTTTTTCTTTGAATTATGGGACTTGCAGTCCTGTTTCATGTTGGAATCTCAAGACTACAAGTCCCAGAATAAAATAAAAAAACCTGGAATGGAGCAGCACATCACGCATGGACCTGGGTAACTTGGCAGGGCTGGATATATCCTTCCCCAACATATTGAATATATACACAGGCGGAAGTACTTCAGCCAAAAAACGATGGCAGAGAGCAAGCCCAAACACCTGGGCCACGTTCTGTAATGGTGATGCCTTCTGTCGATACTGAGAAGGAGAGGGTTGCTTCTTTCGGAGGAAAGACCTATGTTCTTTGTTTCTCATATAAGTATGCCAATTACCTCAATCTTTTTGAGAAGTGGTACCACATGCAGCACAGTTTCGTAGGATCCATTCCTAATTTAAACATTACAAATACAATCTACTCGTAAATGGAAGAGATCTTTTCAACTGTGGGTGGAAATTCCAAAAAGGGCTCTTGGTCTTACTAAATGATTCAGGCCGAATTTTGATAGACTACCTCAAATGAGCACCTTAGAACCTCCTTACTTTTAGTTTCAACTATGACATCTTAGAATTAAGGACCTCAGCATTTCTGAAGAGAAAAGTGAGATGACCATAGCCTTCATGCCTCTTGTTTTCCAGTCTTCACTTAAATAATAATTTCCAGAGTGGGAGAAATAATCAATTGATGCCTGTTCTCCAGTCATTTATCTTGTCTTATGTGGCATATAGAGATCATTTTTAGGAGTCATGCCTTCATATGATGAATGATCTAAATCTAAAATGAACCTTACTCTCTTTGCCTAGAAGATGAGGCATTCTATTTGAACCATATGCTTGTCAATAGGAATGTCAGAGAGAAGGTGGTAGTCTGTTGATAATGGGGCATAGTTTAGTAGCTTGCTTAGTGACTTTCGGGGGAGGGATTCAATCTCATATTTCCCAACTAAAAAAGTAGTGGTCTGCAGGGTGAATGAGTGAGATTACCATGGTTCGGGATGGACTTTTCCCATGAGGAGCAGGGTCAGTAGTGATTTTCAATGGGTGGGCCTCTGGAGCTGATATAGAGTTTGGTGGAAAGGTACTCAGTTGCAACAGTGGCAGAGTGCCCTATCCACCACACTCAAGGTCTGCCAGCCCGATTTTGAGTTGGGCAGACGGCAGGTTTTACACCGATGGAGTACAATCTGCTCCGCCAGTGTAAAACTGATTTAGTAGGTGCCGTTGGAGGTAAGCCATCAGGCCCTCCATCCAAATTAGAATGGATGGTCAGATGGCTTTTTTTTTCCTGTCCATCGCCGACAGGTGTAACCTGGTAGAGAGGGACAATAAAAACAAAATAAAATGACCAACACATCAATGGAGAAAACAGCCTTCGTGACGGGTCATTAGTTTTTTTATTTTTGAAAAACAAACATTCGCTTTAGGCATTTTTGTTTTAAAAATAAAAAAACTTTGGCTCATGTTTGACGGAGTCGTTGGTCAAACGTTTTGCTACATTAACAGGAGCCACCATAATAGTAGTTCCTGCCAATGTATAGAGATGTCCGCAGGGCTGGCAGATATCTCTACATTTGGTGGGCGGAGTAAAGGCAGGGTGGAGGATATAAAATCCTCCAGCACCTCTCTGTCTTTACTACGTCTGTCAAACACTAAATCAGACCCTCTGTCTAGAGTGGCACAGTGGGTGAAAAAACAATGGTTTAGAATGCTACCCCAAGGGATTGCCAGTGGTTAGACTATTTGCAAGCATTTGTCCCATCACCTTTTGGGTGTTTGATTGCCAGTAATATGCCTAGAAACCTGAGTCTGGCTTGCCGAGCCTTTTACTGCCAATGTTTGTGAATTCTAGAAAGTAGTAAAATTATATCTATTCAAGAAGTACTTGTATGGGTGTAGATTTGCTACTTGTTTGGTAAACTGGCTACTATATATATTTAAGTTCTTGATCCAAAAAATAAACAAGTTAAAACCTCTTAGTGATATCTGGATGATGAGAAAAACCAACAGTCAGAGCAGACCAGCCTCTAGGCCGCCATACCCAACTATCTGGCTAAGGATGCATTATTTGGGGGTTTTCACATCCCAACACCCCCCCCCCCTGAAGCTATGCCCCTGGTGAGAGACAAGGGACTAGTTAACCCACAGAGATCAGAACTAATGTCTCCTTCAGCCCATGCTAAAACGTTTCATCTTGTTTCTCGCCGAAATTCTAGTTCAATCTCTCCACATAAAAAAAATCCTGAATTAGAGATGCATGGTCAGGGGCCATATAAAGAAAGAAACATAAAATGAGGGAACTTTGAAGGCTCTGGATGTCATATGATGCAAGAGACCTATGGAACGTGTAAATATTTTTGTTGGCTGTGAAAAAGAGTGATGCACTTTTCCCAAGCTTTGGGGAAGTGCTTAAAAACATTAGGTTATTTGTTTGTGAACATGGGGAATCTGTTGATAGGAAAGATTTTTTTTTTTTCTAGTGCTACTTGTTTTTTTTTTTATATTTGAATGTTTTCAACGAGTCCACATGTTTTAGACATTTGAATCTAGTCATTATTTATGTATGTATGGGATTATCAATTGCAAATGCTTACCCACACTTTTATTCAGTTGTATGTCTGTCTGACCGTAAGAGTTCTGGGCAAAATAAATAATATAATTTTATGAGCAGCCAGTACATTTGATTTTGTGTCCTGGAAAGTTTTATGAAATAGATCTCCTTTTGAAAATTTCTAAATGGAAAAATATGGGACCTTTTTTATTTTTATTTTTTATGATAGCAGGCAATAATCTGGAGTGTAGTAATTTACAAGCAATTTGAATCAGACCTCTACCAGACTGGTAACCAATAGAGTGTTGTGGTCAGAATTGGATGCCTAATTAATGAAGACAAGCTGTAGGTGTTCTTGTCATCAGACATGTGCCAGCAAAGCCAATAGGCCTTGCTTTGATAGGTGTTAGCCAACCTATTGGCTTTGGTGCTCATATTCAACAACATTGCCCAATAAAAGGCTGCTGCTAATGCTAAACAGAGTGATGATGGATCTGCTTGCATGCATCATTAGGCATGCATACCTAAGTGTCATGATGGCCATCATGTTTTTATTTAAGTTTAATTTACCATCAAAAGTTGTGGACACCCACCTTGGAGTGGTAAATTAAAAAATATAAAAAGTGGCAAAAGTGAATTGCAGAGAAAGGAGTGACTAGGTTTAAAACTGCAATTGTAAGGCGTTCTTAAAAAATATGTAAAAAAACATAAAGCAAAGTGAACGGGGGCAAGTCAATACTGCCAAATGGCTGGTAGCAATGGAGAACAGGGGCAAAGAAGCACTGGAGAGGAGGGGGATACAAAAAAATCTGAGCAGGATGGAAAGGGGAGGAGGAAGCAAAGGTCGAGCTGGGGTGCTGCAACACAGAGATCTTAGGGGGTCAGGGACGTTGGGGGAACCAGCACAGAACAAGGTGGTGGAGCAAGAAACACTAACACTTCCATGGAATGCTGAAAGTAGATGAAAAAAAAATGAGTTCCCAATTGTCAGTCATGGAAGAAGACAAGTCGTCGAATTAAATGGAACATAAAGAAGCTATGATCTAGAGGAGAGACAAACACAAGACCATCGAATTAAATGGAACATAAAGAAACTATGATCTAGAGGAGAAACAAACACAAGACACAAAAGAAAGGAGGGAAAGCCATCAAATAAGACATCAGCAAATGAGATTGACAAGAAAGTCAACCAATGGTAAGAAATGTGTTGTCACAGAGAGAACACTGAAAGTATTGCTACACAGCAAAGTGAAAACAATCATGACATAAAGGGTCTTATTACAATGTCGGGCGGACGTTGCAGAAAGGAACCGCCTGACCTCCGGTCGGCGGTTACGACAGCAGTATTTTGATGTAACCGCTCACAGGGCCGTCGGAAACCTCCATTTCCCAATGGAAGCTTGTGCGGTGGGAGGAAAAGGTCCGTAGCAGAAGCTTCCATTGACAAATGGAGGTTTTGAAACATCCCTGCACTGTGTGCCTGCCACACGGTGCAGGGATTTTTAGGGCCCCATTGCGGAGGGCCAGGGGGGGAAAGGGGCCCTGCTGGGGACCCCAATGTCACTTTCCGACAGCCTTTCCATGTCTGAAAGGCCGACATGGAATGGCTGTCGGAAACCGACATCATAATCCCAATGGTGGAGCCACCGTCATTAAGGGATTATGTGGTATTTCTGATGCACCAACAGGCTCCTTGAGCCAGTCTGAACCAGGTCAGAATCCCCCCGTAAGTTTCACTCTGACTGCCATCATCCAAATACGGTGGTCGGACTGTAAACCTACCATGTCGGGCAGAAAGCCTCTGACCGCTGGTCGGAGGCTTTCCGTCCGACATCGTAATGAGGCCCAAAGTGGTGTATGCTCCACTAAAATGTATTTAATTATATATTTATGTGTTTATTTATTCATTTGTTTGTTTATTTTTTCAGTTTTCCGCCACAATAAATTGAACAGAACCATTTCATATGAGAAAAAGTTGTGAAACACAGAACAATGGGGGAAATGTGGTTAAAATGTACACAAGATGATTGGTTTTGATGTAGATTACTTGTTTAAAGTCTGGAAAGGCAATAATGCCTTTCTAGTACTGAGAGATGACATTCTAATTACTTATTTGCACTCCACAAAGACTTGGGGCGGCCTTGCATGAATACCTAGTGCTAGAGTGTTTCATTATAGAGGGACTAGAAAAAAAGACAGAAATCTGGAATCGGCATAAGCAGCTTTGGTGTCACAATGATATTGTGACTAGCACATCATATTTTATAGACTGGACCATTTACACTTTTCTAGCGCTGAGTAGAGGTTACAGGAAGCATTCATCACGTAATGTTCTTTTTTTTTGTAAATTAGCAACTCTCATCCACAAAGCATTGTACATTGAAATATCAAGAATTTGATCTACCTTTGTGAATTTCGCTGCACAACTGAGACAGTCCATTCTCGCAGGATTGAAGATGGGCAGGTCGCTCTTGTGGTGCAAGGAGGGCTTGAATCTTAAGAATGTGTGCTCTATTAGATATTTAGAAATGGCAAAAGTACACTGTGGGGAATGATACCACGTACTAGATTCTAACTGCCCACCCAGTTCATGTACTTTCTCTGATCTAACCTCAGTGTTTTGAAATATCTAGAAAGTAGCATGCAGCGCTTTACATAAAAGTGCTTTACATAAAATAAGAAAAGAAAGGAAGAAAGCAAGATATTGCTTAGTGAGCCTTTTGCGGATGTGATAATAATGCCTTCTTTCAAGTCAATGATATGAAAGATTCTTTGTCACAGCAATGCCTGCTATTCCAAGACTGGGAAGCTTACAATGTCCCTGCTCACCCATGATGCTGTATTTATGACAAAGAAGGAGGACATTGAGGTTTTCACTTGTCAGTCTGTGACTCAAGAATTCTTGGTGTACAGATATACCACGAAAAGGTAATGTATAGAGGCAGGAGGGAATCACTCAGGGCCTCCATGGCATAGGGTACCAGGTCAGTAGATCCTGTTGAAGACCTTAGATTTTCATAAAGCAGGATTGTGCAAAACCACATTATGAAAGGTTATGCATCTACATCAAAAACAAGTGGACAATGAATGTTTGCCTAACCAATATCCGTTAGTAGTCTTTCTACATTTATTTATTTTGGGATACAGAAATGCAAGTCTGAAATTATTACTTGCCCTGGCTGCTTCTAAGTACATCGACTGAGGCACTCCGATTGGAGGCTTGGATTTCGAATTTAACATGGCAGATTAAATTCTGCCTGAAACTCCACACACAAAAAGAGCGGTTGATTCAATCTAAACTGATGAAGGGCCATCTCGCAGAGCACAATGTAAAACATTCAGCCGTTTGGAGAGTGCTAAACGACATACATTTGAAATAGTGGTGGGAACCATTAAATGCAATTCCATTAAACGTGACATCCGATCTGGTAATGGCCTATCATGATCTCAGGAATGACCGGCATGCTAGAACCATCATAGGTAAATGAACAGCAAAGAACAGTGAGTCAAACGTTCGCGGGGGTGGGGAGATTGGGGGAGCATGTGGGGTTTTGGGATGGGCGGGTCATCCATTAACTCATTTCAAATTCATTCAGTACTCCCTAGGAACTTTGTACAATAAAAGACTGAACAAAAAAACAGAGAATGCCATATAGATGGATGAGCAAATATTGCAGTGAGAATAACACCTTCTCCTTTGTTCCTCAATTTATATGACATTATAAGAAATATATGTATATCCCTATTGACATTGTAAATTAAAAGAATCTCCCCTGTTGCATATCATACATCGTGCAAACAATCATAAATAAGTCCAGGGGTTGCCACGTGAAAGTTACCTATCCAACATTAGCCATCGATTGTTACTCCAAGAAAGAGATTGCCCTGGGTTATTGCTTATTTGGTCCAAAATAGGCAATGAAGGCTGCTTTTGGAACTTGGTGCTAATCCATAAGAAACAGGTTAATGTAACAGTACCCCAAATGCAGTCAGAATTTGAGTTAATACCTCTTGATTTAGGCTTTTCGTCAAAAACAATGGAAAGCTGTGCACAAAAACAACCGATGCCCCTGGTGGAATTATTGCACATTTCATGCAGCTGTGTTGTGCAGATTTTAGCACTTAAAACATAATGGCTTACGTGACAAGTCAAAAAATGTCCCTATTTGACACAGCAATTACAGTGATGTCAATTGTTATACACCCTCATTATGAGGGATTACTATTCCGATGGGGATTACAAGTCCTCAGGTTGGAAGTGTTTTACTCAGGGACTTTGCTTGCAGAAAGCGAGTGAAATGCTCAGGCGCAATACTAGGATGCCTGGTGCTTAACTGTGGGAAATGGGAGGGGTATTCCTAATTCCTGCAGTAATTCCCCATTTTCAGGGGACCCTCAAAGTACAACTCAAAATCTGATGGTATCTCCCACCCATGGAATTTGTCATGCGACCGGTATGTGTAACTCGGGGAGGGGTGCTATGGATCCCTAAATAGCAATGTGAAGGAATTGTGTTGAACCCACTTCTACACTAATGTCTCCACTTTCCATGAGAGACTGAGCGATAAAAAAGATTTTACAGATTTGTAATTCCTCCGTTCTTCAAATTTCATTATTTTTCTAAAGCTTTGCAGTCCTTATGCACTTCAAAACAAAAACAATTGTAAGAATGTAAACAGTGAGAAAATAAAGCCATCAGGGGATGTGTGTGGAAGAAAGCACCTGTGAAAAAACAATGTTTAATGGGAAATTTATATAACACATTTTTGGTGCAAATTTTCAAAGTTAGCATGCTTCACAAACTGTGTAATGAGCTGATTTAGGATCTCCCACAATTTCACAGGTGAAATTTGAGTTTTTAAAAGTACTCCTTAGACATCCCATTATAGTAGATGTTAAATAAATAACAAAATTTTATGAGAGTCATTAGGTTGTCTTTTCTAAATGCCATTTCCTCCTGAAGTATCATAAGCTGCCTGAGATCAGATCAGAATGAATGTTATAATTCCTTTTAAACTAGACCCTTTTTAGGTTCCGCCTGCACAGCGCTTGTGCTGTGCTTGTGCAATCTATAGAATTTAATATAAATCTTAAAAGGGGCTTACATCCCGCCCTTCCTTTTCATTCATTTGTGTGCTTGCCACTTACTTTTCCTCTGCTTCTATTGGTTGTAACATACCATTTCCTGTTGTTCTCCATGTCTTCCTCTTATCAGTATTCCGAGACAGAAGTACTCCTTTGCATCCACTTGAACTTCTTTGTTATTTTAATTACGAGTGAGCACGCCACTTTTTTTGACCTACTTCTTGGTGACTGTGCTGCTGACAGAATTTAAATGTAACATTTCTTTGGTGTGAGTTCTTTGCATGTATTTATATTTGTATGCACGGGAAGATTAAGCGATTTGTTTACAGGATGTTGAGCTGATGCTGAAACTTGAATGTGGTTCTCCAGCTCTGAGGCGTTGAGCTCTGGCCTCAACGCCACATCCTCTCTCCTCTCTCTGAGTATTCAGCTGTCTGAATGGAGGTTGCTTTAAGCAATTCAAGCAGAGGCGTAGCAAGGATGTTATATGCCCTAAATACACTCCATTCGACTGCATCATAGTACACCATTTAATTTGAGTTGATTTGCAAATTACCGAACCAATTGTAAACATAATTTTATTTTCAATCACTCTAAGGCACTTATGACATCTATTAACAAGACTTCTACAATGGCTTCTACAATGCATACAGCTGGCGACTTTTAGAACTTCTAAACAACTTGGAGTTTTGGTATCATGTTAATTTGGGAAAGTGAGTTTACAGCTTAGTCCCCTTTCAAAATGCACTTTGTGCGAGCAGCATCCATCAGCAAGGGCTTTGTTCTTCTTGCCTTCCCCGTTGTCTTTGCTTCCTCATGGTTGGTGCTTGCACTCCTCTCTCCATGACCCCTCCATGGCCTCCGCACCACCTCCTTCCAAGACGGAACTCAACCCTTTTGGCAGGATTGCTTTCAGCAGCGGCAGGATCTTGCTGCAAGTGCCAAGGAAGGCTGCTTTTACTCCTTCATTATGCAGCGCTCCTTCGAACCAAATCACACCTCGTTCAAACTGTTGACCTAGGCCACCCGAGCTTTTACACAGCGCTAAAAACTAAGCGATACCGCTGCAAAACTCCCAAAACAGCCTGTCATTGTTTAAAAAAACACAATTTACAGCCTGCAGCAAGCAGTTTGATTTCACCATGTTTTCTGTGGTTTGTCATGTGAGGGCAGGGCAATTGTTATGCGTTTATAATGAGTTAAATTCTCATCCTTGCAGTTTAGTAAAATGTACTTGCGCTTTACATGAGCACCAGTTACATTACACATTCATTTTTTGTAGTCATAGGGAGATTAAATGATTTGCGCAGAATCACAGGATGTTGAGCCAACACCAAGACTAGAACCATTGTCCCCAGGTCCTAAGTTGACAACTCTGACTGCTACACCACATCCTTCACTCATCGCTTTAGTGTGTTTTCTGGAACAGAGCCAAGAGCACAGAATTCCCTCAGAAGCTCACATAGCACTTAGCCTCGTCACTTGTGTTGCTTGTTTGCTTTTCCTAACAAGCACTCCTTACTAGTTCATCTACAGGTCATCTCTCTGCTCCCCATATCTTGCAGCCCCCCCCCCCCGGGTCACACCTCATTGCTTCCCTGCTTGTTTTATTTACTTCTGTTTCCACTGATACAGCTTCCATCTTTTTGACATCATTCACCCCATCCAATAAACTAATCTCTGAATGAGTCTTTTAAATCATTTCCCTTCAGACTCAGTGGCGGCTCACACAGGGAACGCTGTGGGGCGGTGAGGCGGGCGGGGCTGGGTGGGGGGGTAGTGGAGTATGACATACGACGGGAAAGTTGAGAGTAAATAAATAAATAAACAAAAGCACTTACTTTGCTCTCGCAGCATTGCCAAATCCGCGATGCTGCGAGCGCAAAGTAAGTGCTTTTGTTTGCAGAGGCACAAAAAGGTCCACTGTGGCATGACTGAGCATTTATCGCTACGAGATGTCTTTCCAGTCAAAGCAAGGTTCAGCCAGCGACACACGGCACAGTCTCACCAAATCTTGATCCCCGGCCTCATCTGCATTCACACTAAGGAGCCAGGGGCTGACTTGAGCTGCCGATTGATTGAAGAAACCGGTAATCACTGCCCTCTGTAATATGGAGAACCACTGGGTCTGGTAAATGCTGCGTAATGTCAGACAAGCCAAGGGGACGCATATATGGATATTTTCTTCAGAGTGCAATACAACCAGGCTTATGATTTGAAGTATTTTGTTTCATTTCTATAATATTAATTGTTTTTGTGTAGTGCCAGTACAGCCAGACTGGTGCTTCCGAGCGCTCAGGGGACAGCCATTACATTTTGAGATGTAAATCACCAAACACACAGCTATTAACATGTAGTGCTGTAAAAGGGTTCTCTGTAGGGCTGTGTGGCAATATCCTGGCAAAGTTTGAAATCTTCTGCGTGCACTAGGAGAATTTACAAAATATCAGGATTGATATCTGTTAGATATAAAAGGCCTGTTTTTAATTAAATAGGCATGTACTGCAACAACAAAGAAGCCTAACGCCACTCTTGGGTGGTTGACAAAGAACATGGAAGAGATGGTGCACTGACTCATTTGAAAACCATGGCCTCAGCTCCTCCTCCTTCCAAGATGTAACTCAACCCTTTTGGCAGATTTGCTTTCAGCAGCAGCACGATCATGCTGCGAGTGCCAAGGAAGGCTTCTTTACACCTTTATTATGCAGCGCTCCTTCGAAACAAATCACACCTCTTTCAAAATGTTTACTGTTTACCTAGTCCACACGAGCATACACAGCGCTAAAAACCAAGAGATACTGCTGCAAAACACCACAAAAAGCCTGTCAGTGTTTTAAAAAACACAATTTACAGCTTGCATCAAGTAGTTTAATTTCATCACATTTTCTGTGGTTTGTCGTGTGAGGGAGGGGTAATTGTTATGCATATATAATGAGTTAAATTCTGATGCTTGCAGTTTAGTAAAATGTATTTTGCACTTTGCATGAGCACCAGTTATATTACACATTCATTTTTTGTAGTTGCGGGGAGATAAAATGATTTGCCCAGAATCACAGGATGTTGAACCTACGCCAAAACTTGAACCATGGTCATCAGGTCCGAAGTCAGCAGCTTTGACTGGTACACAACATCCTTTTCTCATCTCTTTAGTGTGTTTTCTGGGACATTGCCAATAGCACAGAAGTCCCTCCAGAAGCTCACGCTAGCACTTAGCCTCTTTACTTGTGTTGCTTGTTTGAATTTCCCAACAAGCACGCCTTACGAGTGCATCTGCAGGCCGTCTCTCTCCTCCCTGTGTCTTGCAGCCTCCTACCGGGTCACACCTCGTTGCTTCCCCCCTCATCTTATTTATTTCTGTTTCCACAGATACAGCTCCCATCCTTTCGACATCATTCGCCCTCATCCAATAAACTAATCTCAGGATCTTTTAAATCATTTCCCTTAAAACTACTGGGATGAACATTAATGGCCTCATTACGATAACAGGTGGATCGTTGCGGTTTCGAGACTGACCGACCTCCAGTCGGTAATCCAGACACCACTATTACAATGTGACTGCACCATCCCATTTCTCAATGGGAGCTTGTGCAGCAGCTGTAAACTGGCCGCAGTGCAAGCTCCCATAGAGAAATGGGAGTTTCTGTCAATCCCTGCACCGCATGGCAGGCCCTTCAAGGTGCCTGCCACACGGTGCAGGGATTAACTCAGCCACCAACCGGAGGCCGCAGGGAGAAGGGGGCCCTGCTAGGAGCCCCCAAAGTCACTTTCTGACAGCCTTTCCATGTCGGAAAGCACGATATGGAAAGCCTGTGGGAAACCGACACCATAATCCCTACGGCGTTAACGCCGTCTTGAAGGGATTACATGCCGGTTCTGACTGGCCGATGGACTCCTTGAGCCCGTCGAAAGCCAGCCGGAATGACCGGCTGGTTTCACTACCAACCGCCGTCATTGTAATATGGCGGTCGAAAGTGAAACCTATGATGTCAGTTGGAAAGCCTCTGACCGCAGGCCGGAGGCTTTCTGACCAGCATCACAATAGGGCCCTAAGTCCTCTGTGCCGAGGCACACAAGAGACCCCATGGCATTCTCAGCATTTAACACTCCGAGATGTCTTTTTAAGTCATTGCAAGGTGCAGCCAGCGACACGCAGTGCAGTCACACCTAATCTCGGTGCCCAGCCTCATCTGCATTCACACTATACTTGCAGGTTTTTGAAAAGGGAGAATGGGGATAGGAAGGAGAGATAAACACAGTGACGTAGACGGTGCACTCACTCCAAAAGGTGTCTTTACAAGGGCTGCACTTGCCACTGATACAGTTAATCTGACTATAATAAAGGTAGAACATTAAGCAACAGAAATGATTGCAGTGTACAAATCACAATTGAGCCCCCTCTCTTTGTATCTTTAGGAATGCTCCATAAGCGACTGTAAGTGACGAATCGAGGAAGTACCCAGAGCCCTTTAAGGAGCTCAGAAGCATCAGGAGATGCTGTGAATTGGCGGTTTTGCCAAATACCAATATGAGGCTGTCGATCAAGATGTACGGTGATGACAAAGGAATAATAGAGACTCATACAAAGGAGACATGATATGAGGGAAAGTAGGAATAAAGTAAAGGTGAAGGGAAATGGCAATCATGGTGAACAAATGGAGCATATTTGAACCGTACAATGAAACAGTTGTGAGGCAACTTGTTCCTGCTACCTGGCTGCTTAAGTGACCATGGATGCAGTCCTACTGCTAGTCTGTTTACATGTTCGTTTCTTTCTGATCTAAAGGACCCAGCTCCTGTATCTCAGTCCTTACCACCCGTTACGGGCCTCCACAGTTTCTATGACTTTAGCACTCCTCTCCTGCTGAGTGTGCAGGTTGTTCTATTACACATTTTATCAGACCCTCGCTTGTTCTTTCTCTTAAGCCATGACTCACCCCATGTTGAGCACCTTCGGTACAACATTTGATTGGGAAGATGTTGTGTGCATCCATTGAAAACAAGTGCTTGTATTGTACCTTTTGCGTTCTTCAAAATTTTATACTCATTTCAGCAGAGGTGAGTTGGTTATGATGACAAGTCAAGAATCAAGTGCAAAAAGAACAACTTAGGGCGAACAAAGCAAACACAAGGAGATGATGGAGGGAGTGCTGAAACTTTTCAAACACTCACCCCCAGTCACAGATCTGGGTTGAACCCATCATCATTTTTTTGCTCACCATGCCATTCCAGTTTGGACCCAGCCATATGCAAATCAGTCTTGACCCTGCGCCCAATGGGAGCAGTCCAGCCCGAACTGCCAGGCCAGGTCCTCCCTGGACTGGAAACAAGCATCCTAGGACCGGTTTCGGGCTTTCATCCCTCATCAGCCAGGATAGCTTGACTCCAGTGGCATGGAGAGCACGGGACCCACGTCTGGGCATACCCGTCTCATTCGGGGTGACAAATGCAAAAAGAACAATTGATGGACAGAATGCAGAACAATGTCATACATTCACCCCAGTACAGAGATCTGGGCCTAAATCCATCATTTTTTTGCTCACCATGCCTTTCCAGTTTGGACCCAGCCATATGCAAATCAGTCTTGACCCTGCGCCTAATGGGAGCAGTCCAGCCCGAACTGCCAGGCCAGGTCCTCCCTGGACTGGAAACAAGCATCCTAAGACCGGTTTCGGGCTTTCAGCCCTCATTGCTCACTTTGCCACTGGATTCAAGCTAGCCTGGCTGATGAGGGCTGTTAGCCCGAAACCGGTCCCAGGATGCTTGATTCCGGTCCAGGGAAGACATGGCTTGACAGTTCGGTCTGGACTGTTCCCATGAGGCACAGGGTCAAGACTGATTTGCATATAGCTGTGTCTGAACTGGGGTGGCAAAGTGAGCTAAAGAATGATGATGGATTCAACCCAGATCTGTGACTGGGGGTGAGTGTTTGAAAAGTTTCAGCACTCCGTCCATCATCTCCTTGTATTTGCTTTGTTCGCCCTAAGTTGGCAGGGTATGCCCAGACGTGGGTCCCTTGCTCACTTTGCCATTGGATTCAAGCTAGCCTGGCTGATGAGGGATTTTAGCCCGAAACCGGTCCGAGGATGCTTGAGTCCGGTCCAGGGAAGACATGGCTTGGCAGTTCGGTCTGGACTGTTCCTATGAGGCACAGGGTCAAGACTGATTTGCATATAGCTGTGTCTGAACTGGGGTGGCAGAGTGAGCTAAGGAATGATCATGGATTCAACCCAGATCTGTGACTGGGGGTGAGTGTTTGAAAAGTTTCAGCACTCCGTCCATCATCTCCTTGTGTTTAGTTAAGTCAAGAATCAAGGGCATAGGCTTGATCTATTTATTATGAAAAGTTCTAACCAAGTCAGTAGGCCTGACTTATTTATTGTGAAAAGCATATGTTATAGCCAATAGGAATTTAAGGGTAGATTTCCATGGTTCACTGAATATAGACCACCTAAATATCGCTGTACAAAAATATCGGGTCCAAAATATCGATGACAAAAATATCATCAAAATATATCTTTATAATGGTAAGTACAAAAATATCTAAAAAAATATCGATTCAATTAATATCGTTGTACTAATCATTTTTTTAATATATATATATAATAAATATTAAATAATATCATCAAGTTAAAAAATAAAATACATTTAATACATGTTTTAACAAATATAACAAATTAACTCAATTTAAAAAGTTAAAACGCATATATAATAATTATATATATTTAAATACATCTACTTAAAACAAGTTTTAAACTATTAATTTAAAATTATATTATAATTTCAAAAATGTTAAAGAATGTATTATTTAAAAAAATATATTTGCATATACTAATAAAATATATATTTTTTTAAAACAAACCATTCAAATTACATTAAAAAACGAAACTTGGAATTCTCATAATTTAGTACAAAATATTTCACACATGAAAAACATCATAATTAAAAATATTATAATTAAAAAAACAATATAAAAAAATATATATTTTAATACATATACTATTCCCACTACAATTGATTTAAAATTATGCAAACTATAATAATAAATATATTAAAAAACGTACAATTTCCACTTCTTGCAATGCAAAAATTAAAAAAGCGTGCTAAAATTTACACATCTTCCTCCAATAAATAAAATAGTAGCAAAAATATTTAATTACAGGTTTTATTTACTATGAACTTATGAGCCACTACAACAGAAGGAAAACTGTTCCAGTACAAAATAGTAAAATGTACTACTCCCACTCCAATCAAAACAACAGTTAGTAAAGTGTTGGATTGCGGAGGAGTAAAATTTACTATTCCCCCTCCACTAAGTACAACAGCAAGGAAAGTGTTGGAAAGCGGAGGGGTAAACTGTACTATTTCCACTCCACCCACTACAACAGTAGGGAAAGTCTTGGATTGCTGGGGGTTAAATTTACTATTCCCACTCCAACCAGTACAACAGTAGAGAATGTGTTGGATAGTGGAGGGGTAAAATGTACTATTCCCACTCCAGCAAGTAAAACAGTAGGGAAAGTGTTGGATTGTGGAGGGGTTATATTTATTGTTCCCACTCCAGTCAGTACAACAGTAGGTAGAGTGGTGGAAAGCAGAAGGGTAAAATTGACTACTCCCACTCAAATATGTGTAACAGTAGGGAAAGCATTTGATTGCGGAGGGGTTAAATTTATTATTTCCACTACAGTCAGTACAACAGAAGGGAAAGTGTTGGATAGTGGAGAGGTAAAATGTACTATTCCCACTCCTGTCAGTACAACATTAGGGAAAGTGTTGGATAGCGGAGGGGGAACATTTACTATTCCCACTCCACTCAGTACAACAATAGGGAAAGTGTTGGATTGCGGAGGGGTAAAATGTACTATTGCCACTCCACTCAATACAACAGTAGGGAATGTTTTGGATAGCAGAGGGGGAAAATTTGCTATCCTCTCTCCAGCAAGTAAAACAGAAATTAAAGTGTTAGATTATGGAGGAGTAAAATTTACTATTTCCACACCAATAAGTGCAACAGTAGGGAAATTGTTGGATAGTGGAGGGGTAACATTTACTATTCCCACTCCAACAAGTACAACAGTAGGGAAAGTGTTGGAATACAGAGGAATAAAATGTACTGTCCCCACTCCAATATGTACAACAGTAGGGAAAATGTTAGACAGTGGAGGGGTAACATTTACTATTCCTACTCCAGTCAGTACAACAGTAGGGAAAGTGTTGGATCGTGGAGGAGTAACATTTAATATTTCCACTCCATTTAGTACATCAAAAAAGAGTGACAATACTTTTTAAACAAAATAAATTACTTCAAAAACATAAAAAAATATTACAATGTTAAATACATAACAAAAATCTCTACAAATATTAAAATTACAATTAAAATTCAAAAATAATTTCCATACAAATTAACTTTTTTATTTAAAAAATATTTTTTAACAATATTACATAAATTTAATTTACTTACTTACCACCATATAACCTCAACAACTCTTAACCTACACCAAAAAGTATTTCTTTACACTATTTATATAATTATTTAACAACAAAACAAGTATTATTAATTACATATTATTTATTAATTAACTATAATTAATGTATTTCCCACAATATACCTCCACAAAACACACAACACACTTATAAAAGTGATCAAAAATGATTTACACAATTAATATAATTAATTATCAAATTTTAAAATAATATTAATAAAAGAAAAATTATTAATTAGTTAAAATTATTTTATTTCCCACCCCATGCCCCTTTGAAACCCACAACCCACATATACAATCTAAAACAAATAAATTAATATCAAAATTAACATAATGAATTATCAATTAAACAAATATTTTTTTTTTTAAACTGAATATAAATTCATTAAAATTAGACACTTTCTGACAGCCTTTCCATGTCGGAAAGGCCGACAGGAAAATGCAGTTGGAAAGTGCCATCATAATCCTGATGGCAGAGCCGAGTCTGGCTTCGCCGTCAATAGGGGATTATGGTGGCTTCCTACGGGCTCCCTCAGCCTTTTGGAACTGCGTTGGAATCTCCCTGCAGGTTTCACTCCGACCGCTGTCATCCTAATACGGCGGTCAGACTGAACCCTACGATGTTGGGCAGAAAGCCTCCGACAGCTGGTTCGAGGATTTCCGCCGACATCGTAATGAAGCCCTATATTTTTGCATACGATATTAATGACTTCAATATTTCAAAAATCAATGTTACTTACCTTCAAATCGATATTCTTGACATCGATATTCTTGACATTGATATTCTTGACATCGATATTTCAATTTCACAATATTTGAAACCCAATATTCTTGTACATTGATATTTTAAACTCAATATTTTGTCTGAATACCGATTTCCATTCGACCGTGTTAAAGTCTGTAACAAGGAATCTCACAGATTATCACAGTAGGCAAGAGTTTTGGTGCTGATTGCCTCCTCTGACAAACCATTAGGTTTGAAGATCTGCAATGTGATAATCCCTATTAGACTTTTTTTTAGAGGGATATTGTTTTGCACATTGCAACTTTTTATATATTTATAATTTTATGATTGTATGCCTAATAGTTGCTTTGTGGGAAAGCATATGTATAATACAATGGGGCTTGGTTGCATATGGTGAGAAGCCAATGATAAACGCTGCAGGCTATGCCAGAGGTATGATTTTTGTATTAGGAGAAAATTCAACAATAACATTAGGCCTGGCTTTGTAATTGTGTAAGTGAAATTAAATTAAATTAAAAAAACTTATAGAGCGCAAATAATTGCCCATAAATTTATTTAATTTCATTTCATTTACATAATTATTAGCACAGGCCTACTGTCATTGTTGTATTTTCTCATAATAATGTAAGCATATGTTAAATCCAGTAGAGGGTTGGGGTGAATTGCTATTACACTGGTTAAAGCTTGTAGATAGGCATGGCAATGACATCATCAATGAAATCATTTAACATGTCATGAGTGATTTACTATGTGGGGTCATAATCAGTGTATGACGGGGATGCAAGTTATGGTTAATTTATTGTACCATAATTGATGAATTTAAATGGTTTATAGGTTTTGCTCTGTTACCATAACTGCACTTTAACTGTGTTTCTTTCAGTGAATTTCAAAGGTTTCTAAACTTACATTATGGTGTTCATACACAAAATACTCCAGCGGCGGACTGTAGCGGCTGCATCTCAAACTCCAATTCTGGCCAGTAAACAAGTCCCGTGCACAATACTCCCAGCACTTGCCACCGTTTAGTGCCACTGTTGTACAGATCAGGATACTTTTACTCTATAAGAAGGTGCACCTGGAAAAAAGTCCACATCCAGTCTAATTTTTCAAGATTCTTCTTTATTAATATTCCTCATTGTAAACATTAAGGGCCAGATGTACGACCGGGGCATTTAGCGACTCGCAAATTGTGCTAAATTGCGAGTCGCAATTTGCGAGTCGCTAAATGCCATGTACAACAGTGTCAGAGACACTGTTTGCGATTCCCAATGGGGTCGCAAATTGCTTCCCTCATCAATATTCATGAGGCACTCGCAATTTGTGACCCCATTAAGAATGGCTGGCCCTCCCAGGTATGGTGGCCTGCTGGGCTCAGCAGACCTTCATGTCTGGGACTGCTTTTCAATAAAGCAGGTTTTTTTTAAAAATGCAGCCCGTTTTTTTTAAAGGAAAACGGGAAGCATTTAAAAAAAAAAGAAATTAAACGTTTTCGTTTCATTTTTTAAGGGCAGGTAGTGGCCCCTGGGACCACTGCCTGCCCCTAAAAAATATTTTCCCCAGCATTTGCAAAGGGGAAGGGGTCCCCTGGGGACCCCTTCCAATTTGCGAGTGCATTACCACCCTCTTGAAGAGGGCGGTAAATTGTGAGTGTTTTGCGACCACAATTGCGGTCGCAAAACATTCTTACATAGGGTAGCGAGTCGCAGTTAGGAAGGGATGCCCTTGGAACGCCCCTTCCTAATTGCAAGTCGCAAATCCTATTTAGCGAGTCGCAAATAAATTGCGACTCGCTAAATAGCGTTTGCACATGGCTCTATTAGTTTTTGCATGCGCATACGGGTCGATAAACCGTTTGCGTATGCAAAAATGGGTTGTACATCTGGCCCTAAATCCAGCCAATGCGTTTCGTTCCATAACTTTTTTGGAACTTCATCAAGGCTGAAAACAATCATAAAAAACAAACCATAAACACCACACATGACATACAGTGTAACACACTAAAAACATGAAAACAGGATTAGTAAACCCGCCAGAATGTAAACATTAGAAGACTTTGTAGGCCAAGTTCCATAAACATAATAATCATCAAGGGAATAAAACCCATTGCTAGGACAGGCACAAGAACAAATCCCACTTTCATAAAAATTAATAGATAGACACAAATCACATATATAGATGCATACAAATTAACAGAAACAATCAACTTTAAAAACATAATAATTAAATACCCACATAAAGATTTAACAACTCATTTACAACATCACACTTATAAAGCACCAAAAAAGGGTAATTTCATATAAAAGGTAATTCATTATTCCTATACCATAACCCTTTGCTCAGTGAGCATCTAAAAATCCCACTTTGTGATCCACATAGCTGCCGCCAATTTGTGCACTAATACGTTCATGTGACTCTATATTCAGAGTCTCACCTCAGATCAGTATAAAGTAAAGTACTTCTGGTCTTTAATAAAGGAAGCATATGTCCATAGTTGATTGCATATCCAAATGTTTGATTTCATAAATCACTGCCGGCATCATCCGGCCACATACTGGATACCTGTACAAAGGATACATTCATAGAAATATTTCAGAAGGGACATGGATATCCCACATTTACATTCAGATCTAAAAAGGGTAATTCACCCCAGGTTCCCCCTCTAATTGGCAATTACATGAAGTGATGAAACCAATAACAGAGGAATCCTATTATAAGATGTAGCACTGAAAAGTAATATGCTGGCGTGGGAGAATAGGGCTTTTGGTGGGTAACCCCCATTGTATTGCAACTCTCTAATGTCGCTAGTTTCTTCACGTATGCAGATGACCAGAAGACCCTCCTAGTATTGCTGAGTTGGACTGTGATAGGAGGATATAACCGCTTTTGGCATCTTGATATCAGTTAGTCATCTGATAGCCAAGCTACTAAGGTACCGTCTTAACGACATTGCCCTGTTTAAAGGTATGCTAAAATTACGCATAATACACCTGTCTGCAAGTATTAGCAAAGTGATTAAAACCCTAAACGCATAGGGCTTCATAATGCCAGCAAATCATGTTTCAACCAAATGATAAGAATAAAATCAATGCGACATTGCTCTGATTTAAGGTATGCTGATATTACTCACAATATGCTTATTAGCATATACCCACAACCTGCCAAACACCCATGATCCTGCGACCTGGCAATCAACATATCCTCCTAATATTAAGATACCTTGACAATTTATACCCTTGTGGCCAGTAAAGAGCACCTTCCAATATGGTAATTCATCAAATACCTAAAATGTATATACCCCTTAAGCGTAAGAGAAAAACACTCTCCATAAAAGCGCTGCCTATCGTAATCCAGTAGCGAGATCCCAAATGGGAAAACTCACCATAGTAAGTATCGTGCCGAAAATATCCTCCGGTCTGAATTTTAAAAAACCCGCGTCGTTCTGTCAGGCATTTAAATACCCGGAACAAACCATCCCCAAGGAAGGGCATGGCCTCCCGGTGGTCACGTTATCCCTAAATGTCATCGAACGTCATTGGAAAAAGTGGCAGCCATGTTGGAACTTGCTCATATTAACGAAATGATGATATGATGAATCTTATTAAAAGTGCGTCAACCAGGTAAGGTCAGAGAATAGGTCTCTGACTCATTCAATATCATCCCATTTCGTCCCCTACTCCTTTATGGATTCGAAGATTATGGTGTTCTCAGCAAACCTACCCATGTCTTCACTTTAATTTTTTTTTGCAAATCCCTATGTTTTTTTAACCATATTAAACGTAGAAGTGGCTTTTGTACTTCAAATGAAGATACATTATAATCATTGCTATGCACACATTTTGGCTGTGACTACTAGGGAGTAGCTGCAGTCTCTATAGAAAGCCTTTGTAGCCAACTTAACCATTACAAGACATGGCTTACGACATATGGAGCAGGGGTAGGCTGCCTGTCATGTTTTTATGGTGAGCCGCTGTATAGTATCTATATCACAGATTGTGTATGCTGTAGCTGTTCTCACACCTTTGCCAATAGCTAATTTGCACCATGCACTTCCTTCTGCTACACACAGCAGTGGTAGACCAGAGGGCCTCTCAGGCCAGGCCCTGAGCACTAACATAAACAACAGCCTTTAGCTAGGTGAGAGAAGGGTGCTGGGTGTAAACTCTGGCCAGACCCTCAAGCCACCCTTTGTGAATTTCAAATGTCCATAGTGGAAGACCATTGATTTTCTGAAGTGGGGAAAGACCAAAGATGTACACTGTATCAGCGAGGTCCCTGTACTCCACCCTACATAGTCTTTCAACCCCATGACATACCGTGTTTGGCCATGCAGAGTGGGGGGGCTGCAGGGTCAAGATTCTTGTCAAGCCATGTGCCCCACTCTCCACAGCGTTTGACCTACATTAATCATGGCCTACAACTGTACACAGTGGGGTCAGCTGCAGAGCCATGCACAGCTAGTCCCCTTCATTCTGTGAAGTTTGTTCCTGTATTGGTATGCTGGGTGGGTGGTAGATTCATACTATCAACTTATATCATACGTCTGGACTGTGCACAACTGTAAAACCTGAACCTGGTGGTGGTGTACAGGGCAGGCAGTATTAGTACATCAGCGGCAGGGCCAAGAGTGACTGTGGTCTGTGAAGCTTGCCCCCAGTGATGGTGTACTGGGTCGGCAGTACTATTGACTCTGCAAATGGGCCCCTTGGGCCTGTAAAGCTTGCACCCAGTGGTCGTTCACCAGGCAGTGGAACTACCCCCTCCACTGCAGGGCCCCTTGTACTCCTGAAGCTTGCACCCAATTGTAGTCTACCTATCAGGCAGTCCTAGCCCCTCTGCAGCTGGGCCCTTGGACCTGTGTGGCAGTGCACCAAGCGGGCGATACTAGCCCCTCAGTAGCCTAGCCCCTTGAGCCCATGATGCCTGTATCTGGTGGAAGTGTGCCAGGTGGGAGGTACTTGTCCCTCTGCAGCCAGACCCTTTTTTCCCCATGAAGCTTGCAGAGTGCTGGGCAGGCGATACTAGCCCTTTTGCAGCTGGGCCCCTTGGGCCCATGAATCTTGGACCTGGTGGTGGTGCACCAAGCAGGAGATATTAGCACCCGTCTGGCCAAATCTAAAGTGCCTGGCCTGCACAATGGTATTTGGCATCATGAGCGCTATCTTTTTTTAATTTTTATTTATTTTTTGATCTGCAGATCAAAAATCCGATTCTAAAATCCATATTGGAGGGCCCTGCCAGGATCTGCCAATACAGTTGCTGGATCCATGTATCTCCAAACAAAATTTATTTTTCTTCTAAACACAGTTATCTGATATCCCACTCCTTTCACATTCATGGATCCAGCGTGGATATGAAATGGTGGATGGGAGAAAAATCTCCCTTGTCCATTAGCTTTTGATTAAGTTTTGAATTTTGGGAGTCAAGGTTATCCATACATCCTCAACTGTGAAGATAGCTCTAACTTTTTTGAATTGTAACCCCTTCATGCCCAATCCAAGCTTCTCTTTCAATGCTAATTTCTCAAAAACTACTGAGAGGATTTACACCACAATGACAAAAGAGTAATCCATGGGTACAATTCTAACTTTGTGTCAAAATGGGTGTAGTCCTGTTCACATGTTTGGAACTAACCGATTTGTGTGGAGGACGACCAGTTGATGTCCATGGGGAGGACATAAACAGGTTGTCCTCCATACTCGAAAAAAAGTTGTTTCTGGTCAGAACACCAGAAATATTTTCTTTTGAAAAATCAAAGTTGGGACATGAGGGAGGTGTTTCCCCCGAGTTCTGAGTGAGATTTTTTTTTTGTGTTGCCGTAACACTAGCACACACTGTTAGGTTCCATATAGGTACCCCAATATAGGCTCAGGTAGTCACCTAACCTTTCACCTATATTCTCCCTACCATTAAACTACATAACGGTTCTTGGGACTGACCTTATACCTAGTTACGTTACTGCATACAGGACGTGGGGTTTTCCCTGAAAACTAGCCTCATCCATTATGCATGAGGATTCTTGGAAACTCAGCAGGACTACCATCTCCTGCATAATAACTATGTACAACGGTCATTCCTTCCCTCATCCTAAGTCCGACATGACACAGCAAGGTAGAACCCCTGAGGGTACTACTTTAGGTATATAAACACCATATCTTGCTGAGGTAGTCAGAGGAGAAAAGGACTTCCATGCTGACACACTGATGCGAGACGCTGAGGTTCCTGCAAGCAGACACTCCAGCTCGCAGTGGTCTGACATCCCTTGCGGGGTGTCCATCTCGAGACCAAGACGGGGTCCCACAGTCTCTCACTTCAGGTAATGGGGTTGACTTTATCCTAGAGGGATTCTTGGCTTTTACACCCACATACATGCTAGGTACACTTAGGTACATCTAGTTAGGGTCTCATCGTAGGAGTATGCATTCTACTGTCATGTAGTTTATATACTTGCCTGTCTTCATTGTTTTTGCACAATGGTAGAAATCCACCATCCTTTTACTCTGTTAATGCTTCTAATCATTTATATCTGTTTCTGTCTAATGGTTGTTTCAGCACACCTATTTTACACTAGAATGACGCTGGTTCAATAAATGCTTATTGGAAAACGTCCACACCGTTTATTCTGTGTATCTCTCTGAGACAAAGTGAGTACGAGTGACTGAGCGAAAAGTGTTGGACTGTTTCCATGATCCTGAGGGATCAGGGTTGTCATGTTCGATAGCTGCCAAGAACTATTCTCTCCTTGGTAAGAGGGGTTTCTAGTGGCACTGTGAGGTAGCTGATATAACAGGCTAACATACCCGGTGGGGGTGTCTAGAATCAGTCTGGACACCAATCCTACAATGTATGTTGTCTAAACGCGCAGATCCTATATAGGTTTATAGGAACTACACGACAACACAGCACACTGACATCACAGCAAAACAAAGTGAAAGCAAACCACACAAATAGCAAGGTCCGCTTTCAATTTTGAGCAGTGCTAGGCGGCATTACTTTGCTCAACGCTCATCGACAATGTCTCCTTTCCAGCTCTGGGGCCGATTCCGATCTCGGTCGGAGGCGCACCCAATACCATTCGGTCGGGAAAAAAGCCATGCGAAAGCCTGTTTCCCGACCGAACCGTACGCGGGTCCGGCCGAGCGAGTACGATGCGAATTCGCCGACCGACTCGTCCGGGCGTCCCGACAGCTCCGACCGACTCGCTCGGACTCGAACCGCTCCGACCGACTCGCTCGGACCCGATTCGCACCGCGCAATGGAGACGTTTTCCGGCCGGGTAAGTACGATGCGCACCTCGACCGCTCCGACCGACTCGCGCCGTCCGACTCGAACTCGCTGTCGGAGCCGTACTTTGGGGGTCCGTGTCGGACCCCCAGTACGCGTACCCGTGCGAGGCGCACACAGGGGGACCCAAGGGTCCCCCTACCTGTGCGTGTACGCCGCGAGCGCTCGCGGCGTACTCGCTGTAGGGAGCGCCCTTGTCCGCCTCGCACCCATTGAGGCAATGGGAGCCCGCGTACGCGTTGTACGACCGGCTCCCATTGAGTTCAATGGGAGTCCGACCGACTCGTGTCCGATAACATACGGACGCATCGTACTCGTTCGGTCGGACTGCACGGGTCCGATTCGGTCGGAAATCTCTCCGGGTCCGGCTCGGTCGGAGAGATTTCCGGCCCGAATCGGAATCGACCCCTCTGTCTCTCCCTAGTGTACCCCTACTTGGGGATCACACTGGGCACTTCACCCCCAAGCAGGGATTCACCCCACTAGTCTAGTGATGTTTTCATGCAAGGGGTAGTGCCCCCCCGGGCATGGGCATGTGCTCACCCCTGCCTCAAGCAAATCAGTCCCTCTGACTCCCTTGGGAGGTGAATAGATGATGTTTTTCCCCAATCTGCACCCCCAGAAGGGCAGAAATCCCACTAGACCAGCACAACATATTTTAGAATTATTGTTTGGGGAAGTGGTCCCCATCGGCATGAGCCTGTAATCCCCCTATCCACAGCACAAGAGTCTTTCTGTCCTCTTTGAGGAGTATAGGGGGAGTCTAACCCAAATCTGCCCCCACAGAGTGCAGAGAGCCCACTAGACCATTATGGAATATATTTACTGTTTTGAGGGAATGCTCCCTTCAGGCAAGGACTTCTGCTTCCCTTAGACACAAGAGTCTTTCAGCCCCCCAGGGGGGTAGATAAGGGGTGTTTACCACCAATCTGCACCCCGGGGGGCATAAAGCCCAGTAGACCACCAGGTATTATTTTTGATTTAGTGTTTTGGGGGTGTGGCTCCTGGGGAGGGGGCTGTGCTCCCCACACCCCCAAGCATAAAAGTCTTTCTGTCCCCTGGTGGTGGATGGGCCTGTGTATCTCCATCCATATCACTAGACCACCAGGGAATATTTTGGGTTTTTTAGGCAAGAAAACATCATGAAATCCACACAAGGCACATCACCCTGGAATCCCCTGGGTGTCTTCTTTAAAAAATGTATAGGTTTGGGTGGTTTTCCAGGGTGGCGGCAAAGACTGGGCCAAACACTGCAGCTTCCCCCATCACCAAAACAGGCAATTGTTTGACAGGAAATGTTGATGTCTGCACTGTGTGTTTTAGGGCCTATTGTGTTGAGGTTACTAGGCTAGACCACATAAGTTCGGTTGCTTTTTTTATTGCTGCAAATGTGGGAACTCCGAGTGGTAAGAAATTTGTGGATCATTGCAGAATCCAGAAGTTTCTGTTACAGAAATATGAGGAAAATGAGAGATTTTTTTCAAAGTTTGAGGTTTGCCGGGCATTGTGGGTAAGACAGCATTGTGGGCTCTATGCAAGGCACAAAACCCTGTACTTCCGGGGCATCTAGTTTCTGAAATGTCAGGTTGAACAGGTTTCCCTGGATGGCAGCTAAGCCTTGGCATAGATACTGCAGTTACCCCCATCGTCAAAAAAGGTATTTTTTGAAGGAAATTCTGATGTCCCCATGCTGCATTTTTGGGCCTTTTGTGTCATGGGTCCTAGGTTCAGTTGCTCAACCTCTGTATATTTTTTATTGAGAAAAGACTGGGAATGCAGAATACTATAACGTGCTATTATGAATCAAATATCTCCCAATTATTGGCTTCCAAACATAATCCAATATGCAAGAAAGGTCACATTTTGCAAATTTCCTTGCAAGATATTATGGGTAACCCCAAGTTTGGACACCAAAATGGCACAAATATAAGAGCAGGAACCATAGATAGGAGTTTTAAGGTTTGAAATAGCACAAAAAAGTGTTAAGCGCCTACCGTGGTCGAATGGTCGCAGGAGACTGGGACCTTGGCATGATTTGAGGCCAACTGTGAGGGGGCATTTGTCGACTATGGAAACCAGGTTTGGCCTGGGCAGAAGTTTTACCTTCAGACTTAGGGGCAAATTTACTAATGTTTCTCGCAACACAGAGCAGCAAGCAAAGTTGGTGTGCTGCATTGTGTGAAATGGTGAGAGCAGAAATGTGCCATATCTTCTAAGATATGGCGCACTTCTGCTACCTCTTATTACTGTTGAACTGTGTGCAACCTAGCACAAATGCAGGAACCTTTGCACCATGCAGCAAGGATGCCTGCCTTATGGCCAGGATTGTTTTGTGCAGGAAGGGATACATTCCTGCACAAAAACAATCCTTGGAGGCAATTTCCTCTTTCTATGTGCTCTGCAGAATGCAGCATATGTGGAAAGAGGAAACAACAAGGAGAAATAAAGATATTTCTCCTCGTTACACCTCTCTGTGGTAGGTGCAGTATGTTTGCGACATCCCAGGTTTAGTACTTTTAGTAAATCTGAGAATGCATCGTATTCCTTTGGTGGATGCACAGGAACGCCCATGCTTCACACATGGAACGTCTACCACACCAAAATGTAACTCAATGCAGTACAAGCTGCTGTGTTGTGTTACATTTCTATACTAAGCCATGGAAAGTGGCACAAAAAGCCTCTTCCATGACTTTGTAAAAAACATTTAAGGATTTTCGTTTCCTTGCGACGACTTAAGTCACACAAGGAGAATGCAAGTCCCTAGTAAATCTGGCCCCTGATCTCTGAATTGGAAGTCAAAAATCCTCAGTGGAGCAAGGCAACAGACTGTAGCTGAGGAGTGCTCCACATCGTCAGATAGCTGCTGGACGAGGTCTAAGTGAAGCGGTTTCATTTTGGCAGGAAAGCTCAGAGCGAGCAAAATTTGAATTTCGTGCCCAGAGAAGGTCCCTGACTAGCAGGATAGTTTTGATACCTTCGTCCGGTGTAGATTTTGTGTTCAGACATAGTGGCTTTTTGGAGTTTGGATTCTTCTTTCAGGGCAGGCTGTAGCTGAAGAGGGCTCCACAAGGCTAGATGCCTTCTCTGCGAAGCTCTCCTGAATCAGATTTACTGCTGTCGAAGAGCTCTGCGAGTGATCAACCTGAATTATCAACCCAGCAGCAATGCACCAATGTTGGATCGGCTTGGCTAGTTGGTTCCAGCCTTTTAGAGGACTATGGAGCCCAAAAGTTTCCATGTCCCTGATTTCAGTAGATGTTAGGAGTACACTTTTACACAGCTAAAGGTTCCAGGGCCTCAGTAACAGCACTTGAGGGTCACTCTAAAAGAATTCACAAGCAGGGTACAGGGAAGGTCCATTTGGAATTGGTCAGTTGGGAAGCTGTAGGGAAGTCCTCTTGTAGTCTGTTCTGTCCCTGTAGCTTGAATATGATGTGTACTTTATGACCCTGGGAGTCCACTTCATTGTCCTGGGTACAAGAATAAAAGTCTTCTAGGCTCTTATCAGGTCTCAGATGGCAGGACCAGGCCGCCTCTCACCTTCCACATGTCTAGTAGTAGAGGGCACTGTGGGTGTCATACTTATGCCTCGCACCCACCTGTGGGTGCGAGTGACTCCTGGTGCCTCCCTAACCAATAGGGTAAAAGTTCCCATGTGTAATCCTACCCAATTTTGCAGTAGTTCCTGTGGGCCCAACTGCAAACCAACCCACAGTGCTCCTCTCTGCCTAAATCCAAAATGGCAAAACCTTTCTTACCCTGTGCAGAGCTTATGTGCCCACCTCACAGGTGTGGCCATGGAAATCAGTAACCCCTATTCAGTGGTCACTCTAAACTAGTTCTGGAGGCAGCTCCTCTCCCACTGGGATTGGTGCCTGTCTGACTGGGTGGAGGGCAACGGATGGACCGGCCCGAGTATGAGCTAACATGTGCCTGTATTAGAGTAGGCCTTGTTGAATTTTATCAACTTCCTGGGCACTGCTCACTGGCCATCTGGTCAAGGGACCAACAGTTTCCCCAAACCAAAGGCCTTTGTTGTGCTCAGGGAGCAGTTTACAGACCTCATCAAGGGGGTTATTCAGCTGCAAGGTGACAGTTGGGGACCATTCAAATGGGTCTCTAGAGGCATTAAGCAGGGAATAATTAACTTTCTAAAAGCACTTTTTCCATAATAGTTATTAAAAATTTGATTTTACCATTAAATTGGATTTTGAATAACTATTAAAAGGAGTTTTTTAATTAAATTTGTAGCTGTTATCTAACCACAAATAGCATTGATTATTCATTAATATAACCCATTGTTTTCATATGGAACAGCCAGCATTGCTAATGTGAAATTTGCTTTTGGGGCTTCTTCACTGTAAGTACATGTTTAACATTAAACTTTTACATGTTCTAATTCTAATCTTAAATATCATGTACCCTGCCTTATGGGCAATAAGGCCTACTTAGGGGTGACTTATAAATATAAATACATATATATAAATATATATATAAAGAAGGATTTTGACCTGTCAAAAAGGATAATTTTGACAGGTTGAATTTGCAGTTTTAAAACAGCAACAGTCAAGCTTCAAATGGTGGGCCTGCAGTCATGTTTCCACTGTGAATGGTGTGCATAAACCGCTTTGGACAAAGACTTTGCAGTTTCTTTCTAGAGGGTAACATTAGAAACCTATGTTTTCTAAGACAAGCCATGAATGACTGAAAGCCGTTTCTCAGACCTATGTAGTTTCAGGTGCTGAATTAAATGGGATGGCATGGCTACCGAAAAGGAGAAAAAGAAAATGATGAAGCAAGTGAAAGGCTTATTTAGGCAATGGCCTGAAAATAAGTGAGATGAACAGGAAAGGTACTGGAGAGAGGACTTGATGGATGGAGAGTTTTTCCTACAATAATTAAAGAAACAACAGATAAAAATAAACTTGATGATACAAATAAAGAAAAACAAAATCAAGTTTCAGATGGGGAGGATAACCTTTTAAATGACCTATTGAATTCTACACCTCCCTGATATACCCAATGGGGTACAGAGACAGGGACCTGGTCCTGTCTTAGTGACCAATAAAAGTGCACAGGGGGGTAAACAACCCTGACCACGAAACGGTCACCCCGCATGTTGTTACAACGCGGTGGTTACAACGACCGCGTTGTGACAACGCATACTATTACCACGCAAGTCGTAACCACGACTTGCGGAGGGGTGAGAAGGTGTTGGATTTAAAATCCAACATCTTCCCTACTGTCCGCACAGGGTGGAGTTGGAATAGTAAATTATACTATTCCAACATCCAGCGCCCCCCTCCGCAAGTCGTGGTTACGACTTGCATGGTAATGGTATGCGTTGTTACAACGCGGTCGTTGTAATGACCACTTTGTAACAACATGCGGGGTGACGGGCAGCGGGAAAAAGAGGCATATTCGCACAGGGGACAATACTGTTGTACCAGCATAGGAAACAATTACATCTGTGATTGTGAGTGCCATAGTAAGAACCTATTCTGAAATTGCAAAGTCAGCAATGTTGAGTACTAATAGAGATATTGCAGTTGTTTCTCCTGCCCCACTTGAATTGCTTGCTACTAATGCTGTTATTGAGGAACCTCCGATAGAGAAAGTTAATAATATCAGGCTTTTAAAAATTGAATTTGGAAAAATGTTACAGGGAAACGTTCACCTGAATAGATTATTGACTTATCATGTTGATGAGATGAGATATTTGACCAAAGAAACTACTAGATATGCAAATGAAGCAAGATTTGGTTGATGAGTGTGAAGTGGACCTTAGTGAAAATATAAAATGTGAGAAACAAATTACAAAATGGATTTGACCAATGATGAAATAAAAGAACTGGGTTTAATAACATTAAGGGATCACATTAAAGATTTAATTGAAAAGAAAAGAGAATAGAGTGATCTGAAAAAATATAGGGAAAGGTGGAAGAGAAGGACAAGATGTAAAAATAAAGCCCCAGAATCAGGAAAAAAAGTGAAGCAGTTCCAAGGTAATTCAGAAATATGGACAGTCTCCGAGTTTCCATTAAGAGAAACACAGGGAGGGAAATTATGGGCAGTTGCCTTAAACGAAAGATGATCTTTATGACTCCATGACAAATTTTCGAAAGTGAGACAGGAACCTGAAAAGTAGTACAGAGTGGTTCATAGGTTGACAACTATTTTAAAATTGTGTTGAACTGATTTAAATTAATTATTTTAAATTAATTGTAGTTTCTAGTGATTTGTGGTCCAAATGTACAGTTGTTGTTGCTTGGCTGACTGAAGAACCTGCAAGGTTTGTGCAGATACTGCTCCTTCTGATAAGTTAGCTAACAAATACAAGCAGGTGATTGAGCATTTAAAAAAGAAGGTTCCAGAGAAGGATATCAATTGGTAAAAGATGTTGAGAACTTCACAAAAGCCGAAAGAGCCAGTGCATGCTTGCTATGAGACTTATGCAGATTTTCTAGAAGCATAGTCGAAGACCCCGAAAAAGATGGTGTCATTGGATTTGTTTCTGCGTTTGTCATGGGTTTGTGCCCAGAGCTTAGTAATCACATACAGTAAAGTGAGATTTACCGGCAGACAAAGGGTATAGCTAAAACTTTGAAGCTTGCCAAATACAGTAGCAATTGGTTTAATGCAAAGCAGAAGATAATCAAGGAGAAGCTGATGGTTGCTCCAACGAAGCAATTTGAGATGAATAGTAGAAATCAGTTGATGAGTTCCGATTTGGGTTATGCACATTCTGACAATGCTGGAATAGATGATAGATAGCGTGTGGAAGAGGGATTGTGAATAATTCTGGAACTAATGAAAATATTAAATTGTTGGAGAAGAGCACTGCTTGTCACTTCTGTGGTAAAACCAGGCCTTGGAAACATTAATGTTGACAGAATCCAGATCAAATGCAGAATGATTTTCTTCCCCAAGTGCAGAGAAATATAAATCAGACACAGATACAGTCGCTAGCTCAAGCACAACTAGGTTCTGTCCAGAGTATGCATGATTAGTGACAGTTTTGCATGAGCATGCCAACTCAGTGTTGCAGCAAAACATGAAAAAAATGGCACATAACCCAGGGTACCAACAGAATACATGGATTCTGAATAATGAGTTGCCTCCGTTTTCCTCACAAAAGTTATCCCTAAAGGCGCTTCCTGAGAGGAGAGGAGGATTGCCTGGTTCGATCAGTCCAGGAGGTAGATCAAAGTGGCCCATACATTTATGGTCAATGACCACCCCATTTCTTTTGTGATAGATATGGGAGCTTGCTGTTCTACAGTTTGTTCTGTGGGAGTCCCAAACCTACCCCTTTTGGGAACAGAAGTCCAAATTGTAGGGATCAGTAATAAACAAATTGTCAATCAAGTTACAGCAGATGTTCTTGTTAAAAAAGGGGCAATAGAGAATAATCATCAGTTTATTCTGTGTGATTCGAGTTCCATAAATTTATTGGGTAGACACTTGCTTTGCAAGATGAACCATTTGATGTATTGTATAACGGATGGTGTTGCAATTGAAACCCAAGATGAAGATTCAGTGTTTAAATTAAAGCACATGACTAAAGAGTCCAATTATTCCCATTTCTAACTAAAGATGATTTTTTTCTGGATTTAAGACATGCTGTCAAATAAGAGCTGTGGTATTTCCTTGGTAAAGATAGGATTAATTAAAAGTGCTAAGCCTGTGAAGATCAGTGTAAAACTCAATACTGTTTTCCACAGAACTAAACAATATAAAGTTTCTCTCAATCATCTTTTCAATAACGGGCTTCTTTCCTTCTTCTGCTCATCTAGAATTTTGAGCAGAAGAAAGAAGCCCTTTATTGAAAAGATGATTGAGCAGGTAATTCTTCAGAAAGTGTTGGTAGCTCTTACAACTCTCCTGTGATGGGAATTAAGAACCGAATAGTAAATGGAGAGTTGTGCAGGATTTAAAATAAACAAAATAGTGATTCTCTTTTGTCTATTGGGACAGAATCCAGCAGTATTCTCATTCCAAATTCTATCAGATGCAGAATGGTATACAGTCATTGACTTATTCCAAGAATTCCTCTAGATTCCTCTCCATGAAGAGAGTCAATTGCTATTTGCATTCCTTTCAAAATTAAATTCTCATTTGGTGTCGAATTCCACTAGACTATACTGAAAATCCTTCAATTTATGGTGAAATATTGAAGAGAGATCTAGAAAATTTGAGGTTGCCCTTCAATTCAGTCTTGGGGCCCGATTCCGATCTCGCTCGGAAAGCCTTCCGACCGACACGGATCGGGAATGGCTTCCGACCAACACGTACGCGCGCTGTCCGACCGACGTAGTATGATGCAACGCGTGTCAAATACAAACGACTCGCACGGAGCATAATACGGACGACCGACACGTACGGAAATCAATCTGTCTGAGCGAAATGTCCAGAAAAGAACCCGACGAGACTGACTCGTATGCGAACGCTGCAACATAGCTTAGCGTGAATGGGACAGACTCGGACCACCCCGCTAATACATGAAAAAGCATATGTTGCAGTCAACGGAACGTTTCCGTCATGCTCAACAAAATGCACTAGAAACAGACAGAAAAAGTCCAAACAAGCATTGTCAAAGGCAAAAAAAAAAAATTAAGACACACCCACAACCCCACCTATATAAAGGTCCAAATTTCTTACCATGATACTTTGCAAATTCAACAGACCTGCCAGCAGATACCACTACTACACTGCACTGATACATACACTCACAACCCACCCACCACACAACCTGTACACTACTAACACCTGTCAAATACCACACTCACAAACACACACCTTTACTCATACTCACTCACCCTTACATTCACACTCACCCACACATCCATCTCCACCACCACCCATCACCATGCCCCCAAAAAAGAACCCAAAGTTCACAGACAGTGAGTTGGAAGTCATGGTAGGTGAAATTCTCAGAGTAGAGCCACAGTTATTTGGCAACTTGGTCCAACAGACCCCCCTGTCCCAGAGAAACAAGATGTGGGATTGTCAACAAGGTGAACGCTCAAGCACCCTGCCTGCTCACAATGGACGATATCAGGAACATGTATTATGATGTGCGAAGGAGGGTCAAGAAGCTCATTAACAAAGAGCATGAACTGAGTCAGCTGACTGGCGGTGGTACTTCTGCAACAACTGTGCACTTCACTTCCTGGGAGGAGAAGGTGCGGGCCATCCTTCCACCGGAGGGCGTCCATGGAATATCAGGAGTACCAGAGCCTGGTGAGTACATTCTCAAATAGCCAATATTGATAGCAAATACACAGCCACAGACATCACTGTCAAGGACACAGCGATACAAATCACTGTCAGCAAAGCCATAACAACATTATGCAAATGAGCCTGTGATGTTATGCCAGCTTGACAAACAAAATACCTGCAATCTCAGAGTAATATGTAACTATTTCATGACATGTACCAACTTACTAAAAAAGACAGCAAGGCTTTGTGCTCCAAACAGCAATCCCCACTCTCAGCTATCTTGCAGCACTGTTTCACTCACTCACAGGGAAGCTGAGTCACAGGAAGGAAAGTTGGGTTTGCAGGGAAGGTGGGTGTAGCTGAAAGCATGATGGGAGTCGTAGTCACAGCCAACAGTCCTCCTCCCACATGGCCCAACAAGCCCACCTTGAACCATGCTCATCTCACAGGGAGTGGAAAAGTACTGGCAAGATGGCTAACTCTGGGCTCTGGTGTGAGAAGCTCAAGGCCCTGTTGGAAGTTGTGCTCAAACAAACACCAGGCCCCACTGTCAGACATCTTGAACGTAAAGTTTGACTCACTGTCATGGAAGCATGGTTCATGGTGGCCTATTTGGTCTGGGTGGGAGGAGGAGTGCTAGCTCTGACTACATCTACCTGCAGGCTCTGTCACACACACACCCCTCCCACCAACACCAAACCCCACACCTGGGACTATGCTTTCCCTGAGAGTTAATGAAAATCTACTTCCAAGATGCCTGACACTGGGCTCTGGTGTGGGGGGCACAAGTCCATGATGGGATATGTGATAAAAAATAGATAAACTAACAACATACCTGCAATGTAACTGGAAATCTTACCATTTACAAAAATGTACAAACTTAGCACTAACTCACAACAAGGCAATGGGATCCAAACACCAGTCACATGCATCAGCCATCTTGATTGCACACATTCACTCCCAGGAAATCTGAGTCACAGGAAGGAAGGTTGGATGGCTGGGAAGGTGGGTGTAGCTGAAAGCATGATGGGAGTCGTAGTCAAAAGCAACAGTCCTCCTCCCACCTGGCCCAACAAGCCCACCGTGAACCATGCTCATCTCACAGGCAGTGAAAAAGTACTGGCAAGATGGCTGACGCTGGGCTCTGGTGTGTGAAGCACATGGCCCTGTTGGGAGTTGTGCTCAAACAAACACCAGGCCCCACTGTCAGACATCTTGAACGTAAAGTTTGACTCACTGTCATGGAAGCATGGTTCATGGTGGCCTATTTGGTCTGGGTGGGAGGAGGAGTATCTACAATGACTTCAACTACCATCATGCCCTGCCCTACACACACCTTCTCAGCCAGAACAAATAGCACTCTTGTGACTAGGCAGTCCATGAAAGTGAAAGTAAATGGACCGGCAAGATGGCTGACACATGGGCCTTATGTATGATTTGGCCACAAGTCACACCTAGGCCCTGGGCCTCTCACACCAGTCCCTACTCTCAGCCATCTTCACTGTACATTTCCACTCACTGTCTGGGGATGCAATGTCCCAGGTGTGCTCCCTGGGCTGGCTGGGAAGGTATGCGGAGTATAGGACATGGTGTGAGTTGCAGTCATAGCACACATCACTACCCACACACAAAGCAACATGTTCATCAGTGACAAGGGATACCTGACAGTGAATGGAAGGGCCACAGCAAGATGGCTGACACTGTTGCATGGTGTCATGTGCACAAAGCACTGTTGGGAGTTGCATTCAACTCCTACATCATGCAGCGTTGTCAGCATCCTCGCCACTACACTCCCCTCACTGTGATTGATACTTTGTAAGCTGGACTGGGTGAGAGGAGGGGTACAACTTCCAGCAACATAACACAAGCACACAAACCTCTGTACCTCACAGCTCTGAGCCTGAAAAAGCAGGAAAGCAGCCTTGGTTAACTCATCTGTCCATGGAGGACACAGACAATATACATGATGTGATCAGGCACAAAGCAGTAACACTATTTGCTACTGACAGCTATTCACATGTGTGCAATGAGTTGAGAACTAGGAACACATTCATCAAAATACCATAAACCAAATGCTGCATACATTCCGGACTGTGAGTGTGTAGGTAGCCACACCAATTTGACTGCAAACGACATGCACAAATGCCAGCACACATGCACAAATCTGGAAACATATCGTAAGAGGAAGAGTACGTATATCATTGGAAAAGCACATATGTGGGAAATACCAACACACCTGTGTCATGCACAGGGTGTCACTTGACAGTCAATGTCTATGTACAGTCAAATGAACAAAACATGCCCATTTATGCACAGAGCTGGACATGCTCAGCAAAACACTTCTTGTTAAAATCACAATATTCGCTGAAAAAATAGGCCTGGGTCTGTGACGATAGAGGACTATTTAATGTACCTACACTCATCATAATGTACAATAGCAAATGTAATGTGTATGATACGATGACCTGTGCAAAAACACCACAAACATTGTGTCTCTCATCTACCCACAGGGCCTGCTGTGGACACTGCAGGAACAGAACAGGAATCCCAGTCCCAAACTCTGGTTGACCCTGAGCTCTCCGGTGTGGATGTCTCTCAGCCCACATCGGATGACGATGACCTACCTGGCCCCTCTGGTGTGGGTCAGCATGCAGCACCAGCAGCTCGAACACCTGCACCCCGTGTGACCACTCCCACAACATCTGTCAACCCCCAGATGACCTCTAGCAACACGGACACACCAAGGCAACAAAACACTGAGAGCACAGCAACACAGGGCACTCTGGAATTGGTGGACAACAACACCAGTGTCAACGATGAAGGAGACTCAGTGTTATCTGTGCCTGCAACAACAGGTCCTGCTCGTGTGGGTAGGGGTGGTGGGAGGGGCTGTGGGGAGAGGTCCCGTCAGGCAGCTGGTGCTGCTGATCAAGCAGACCCACTGTTGGCACGCATTCTATATGCATATCGAGAATGCACCGGAGACTTTGGCCAGGTAGTTGAGATCCTCAAGGACATGCAACAGCAGCAGGCTGCCCATTATGCCAAAATGGACTCACACATGTCTAGAATTGACTCACACATGTCCAGAATGGAGTCTAAAATGGATAAAATTGATGACCAGACTGCGGTGCACAGGGACATACCTACCTGCCTCCGCCAGATTGCTGACAACATGACCCCACCTCGCTGTGTGCCCACTACATCTGTTGCTACTACATCTTCAACTGCCACAGGGAGGGATGAGGACTCTGGCGGAGAGTCCCCTGCACCATGGCAGCCTGCACCTGAGGGTCCCCCCTCCAAGCGTGGGAGGGATCGTCCGAAGAAGGACAAATGAGAGACAGATGGCCATGCATCCCCCCAGGAAGTGAAAACCTGCTCCTGATATCCTCCATTGTGTGTGAAGCGTTCACTTTGTTGACTGTCACTGAACTCCCCCACATGGGATGGAGGGTCTAAGTTGGATCACTGACTCAAATGACTGTGGACTTGGCTCAAAAATTTAATCTACTACCACTACCAACTCCTCTGTGAACTTTGGATTTCAAAAATTGGTACAGCACTATCACTTTCTTGTAAAATTTCACACATGCACTGCAATACATTTTTATTCACACAATATTTGCTTCTGTCGTGAATTAAACACTGTTGGTAATATAGAGATGATGTCCTAAAAAACAAGGAATTGGCTGAAAAACAAGTACAGGAATTTACCTACTGTCTTGTGAGTAAATGTAACACGACACATATAAGAGATACACACAACAAGGTCAACACAACACAAATAGTACATGGCATACATCCTCATTGCCTCCACTGTTGTAAACTGAAACCACATTTGAATGCACAAACACTAATCATTGTTAGATAAACTGAACATCAGGGCACATATACAATATGTAAAGAATGTTGGATGTGTGTATATAGACGAGGCACACCTCAATGTGGAGCACAGGTTTATTACACAGGCACAACATGTTGCCTCCACAACAAATGCAATCAAATCACACTGTGACAATAAGCACAAATTAACCAAGACTTTTGAAAACTTTCAGAATTGAGTGTGTGGCACAGATTCCTGATCCCGAGAAAAGTTGCACTCTGTAACTGCATTGTGTGTCTGGGAGGTCACATGTCTCCATTAGGCCTGGGCAGTAAATTCCGTTCCGCTCGCGGAATTTGCGGAATTTGGGTAATTTCGCGTTCCGCGGAGAACGCGGAATTGCCAAAAATTCCGCGATCCGCGGCTTCGCGGAATTTTTTGCTTGTTCGCGCTTTCAAAGTGCGTGTTCGCAAGATATTTCCTCCCGAGCATGCAAACAGCGTTCGCGAACAGGAAAAAAGCATCGCGAACGGGCGGAACAAGCAATTCCGCTTGTTCGCGGAACTTTTGCGTGCTCGCGGAGATTTTTTACCGTTTCGCGGAACTTTGCGTAACGCGACTACGCAAATTCCGCCCACCCCTAGCCATACACCAGCCAAAGGACCCTGTGAAGGAGAGACATAGAACGGTCTTGAAATACCAAATTTTCTGCATACATCTCCAAGAGACATTTCATACTTAAAATTTTTAAATTGTGAACATTAGCTAGGAGTCATGTCAACACTGTACTGGTGACCATACTAACTCAATGGACACCAAACAACTCCAAGGATCATGTTAAGTAGCATGCACAAACACGTATACAGAGATATTGTACAACAGACACATCTCATGCAAAAAAAGTGCTTTGTCAACTCATCATTGCATACTTACAATCATGAGAAAAAGTTGTTGATGAGCTTTCTCCGAACATCCTCCTCCTCCTCATCACTGGCAACATGCCCCAGGCCTGGTTCCTCCCCTGCTGGAGGCTGCTGGTCACCGTCATCTTGGATGAGAGGTAGCTCATTCCTCACTGCCAGGTTGTGAAGCATGCTACACACGATGATGATCTTATACACCTACACTGGTGCATCTTGGAGGGCTCCTCCTGTACAGTCCAGGCAGCGAAATCTGGTTTTCAGTAGCCCAAATGTCTGCTCAATCACTCGCCTGGTCGCCCATGTGCCTCATTAAAATGAAGCTCAGCAGGGGTGACACGGTTCCTGAGTGGTGTCAGCAACCACGGCATGTTGGGGTATCCATAGTCTCCTAAATTTAAACAGAAAATACTTCATGTGTCTGAAAACAGGGTACAATCTGACATACAAGCAACACACAACATAAACAGACAACAATACCCACCAACAAGCCAGGCACACTCATTTTGAAGCTGAGACATCATCTGTGGGATCCTACTGTTTCTCATAATGTAGGCGTTGTGTGCTGATCCTGGGAAATGCGCACATACATGTGAGATTGTCATGTCAGGCAGACATACCACCACGGCATTTATAGAGTGGTAATGCTTCCGATTCCTGTATGTTTGTTCATTGGCTTGTGGTGGGTTCAAAGCCACATGTGTACCATCAATGGAGCCAATGACATGTGGAATTCTGCCCAAAGCATAAAAGTCACTCTTGATGTCGGCAAACTGTCCTGGTGTTGGGAACTTGATGTACAGGTTCAGAAAATGTAACATTGCCTCCAAAACATCACGAAGCACACGGCTAAACATTATCTGTGACATCCCACCAGCAGTAGCCACAGTATACTGGCAGGTTCCTGTGGCAAAGAAATGTAGGGCTGCCATCACCTTCACCTTGGGGGTCAGCGCAAATGGATATGGGCGTTCAGGTAGCAAATGTGGGGCCAACTGGTTTGCCAACTCCTCAATGAGTGGTCTGGTGAAGCGGTATCGTCTGATGCTGTCACGTTCTACCATGGTCTATAGGTCGGGGAAGGGTCTGTGGACAGCTGGTCTCCTGCGGTACATAGGTAACAAATCAAAACATTATTAAGACACTTTCCAATGTGGTAAGGAACATGCAAAAACTCATATACTACATCAAAGCAAGACTCAATGAAGTCAGATGTGTAATATTGAGCCTCAACACAAAGAGCAGCTATGTGACCCTTACCAGACATTTCATTTTATAATGGTTTGTCCACAATTACAGTGCTGTGCTGTGACTAATCACTGGTGTCTGTCACAGTCCATGTGATCAAACATTACATACTCAACACACACCTAATAAAGTATCAAATATAGATGTTAGTAACAACTATCACATGGTGGAAAGGTACACAGACATGGATCATGTAATGCCACCTAGGTGGAACACTAGATACAGACAGCATGTCACCATACACACCACTGTCATAGTGTGGACACTGTCATGATGTCATGTCTGACATACATGTACTATCACATACACAAAACATTCATGATGTGTAGCACATCTATATTTGACAAGCATACATGTATGTCTGTGACACAAAGATACAACAGCAACTCACATGCCAAATACAAATTGATGTCTCAGATAAATATCATTAAAAACATCAACAATGAAGTGTCTGCGTTGTACAAGACTCAGATACTGTGGATTCACTCAAAATAACTTCACACAATGCACTTTCTAACACACAGTCCAATAAAGCAGCGATTATGTGTAGATGTAACCTGTGTAAACACAATGATCCCCTGGGACTGTGTCCAAGGCTAGGAGGGTGATCTGTGAAGTGGTCACTCACAGTTGTGAGGTTCCTCACAAACAATGTATTTGGTGCACATCAAGCTTGGCTCATCAAGGGAGTGTGAGCTATAAAGTACTCTGTCCAATATGACATGTGAATCATTGTAGCCACACATGTAATGCAGCAGAACATAAAGATTTGCTATCCTGTCTGACATGCTGATTGATTAGAGTAGGGCGCCTGAGCCTTACCCAAAACGTGTCGTTCGCATCCTTTGGCTGTTGACTGTAATGGTGAACAACGCGGGTGAGTATTGAATGGACGCGTGTGCCGCATCCGAACCGAGCCTGACGCACACACAGCCCTGCCAAGTACCACGCATCAGGCGTTAGACCAACGCATTTCAGTGTGGTGGTCCGCATCACCGCACTGAAATGCGAAGTCACGCATATTAGCCTGTTCCAAAGCTCTGCGGCCCGAGCACTGGCTGCTAATTATAATTACACTAACGTTGAGTGGTACAGGCAGCGCGCGGTGCGCACTGCTGTGCAGACTTCTTGAGATGCTTAATGCTACAACGTAGCACTGGTTCAATCACTGTGCGGCATACATTTCAGGAACGTCAAGTAGTGCCTGCCAATGGCTACTACAGAGACATTGAAGAGAAAGTGTGAGTTCTGTCAGACTCACAGTTATAGGTCAAGTGGGTCGTTACATAGCCTAGACTGCCTCCCGTGGCGCAAGCGGGTGGCAGTTAAATTCAGAATAGTGGCTGCTGCCTAATGACTCATGAACTTGCAGTGCCGCGGTAATGAACACTACGGCGCAACTGACCCGACCCAGCTGGGCCTACCGTGTCTGACAAAAACACCTGGACTCTCACTGCGGTGGCAGGAGTGGGGCTGGGAAGCACCACACCCTGCACAGTTCTTTGTCCACCCGGCCCGCCCACTGGCGTTCCTTCGACCTGCCACAGTAGCCTC